>CM028347.1:29719156-30079929 GCA_016618105.1 Dendrobium huoshanense
TCTAAGAGTTAACATGATGAATAGAATGTAAATATCAACAAATAGCACTCACCTATGAATGATATGCATTAATATACAACACTCATACTTGTGGAAGGGCATGTGATAGTTGTAATGAACATATCGATGTATTCATGAGTGAAATGTGAAGAATATGTAATTGATATATAATAGGTGCAACGAATTCCTTGCAGACTTTGATAGAAGAACCGTGGAACATACAACCTATTGCCTATGAGGGATATAATTCTTTCCAAATAAATGCAATAGTCCATTGAGCAACATGCATAAAGAATGTGATGAAAAATCTGGCCATTCATCAATCAATATGCAAGGAGGATCCACTATAAGCAAAGATAGCATATCCATAACATATTGCACATCACCTACAAGCTGTCATAGCAAAGATACAATAGCACCTCTAGAGTCAAAACAAATATCCAATAGAAGGCAAATGCACAAACCCTTGCAAGCTATTAGGGTAGAAACACAACAATACTATAATAGATTCAAGCTCTATAGACCAATACAGAAGACCTGTTATGCATATCACATGCAAGATATAAAAGAAATACATCCAATGCAGGCTCCTACAAGCCACTATTAGAGGATTTTCATTCTTAATGACACTCACCTATGAGTGACAACAAACATTATGTAGTAAATGCTAAGGGCATCCTTGCGGTCAATAAGAATTCAATGTTAAATAGTTACACTAAACCCTCTGAAAATAAGGGTAGAAAGTCTGAAATATATAGAAGCTTCTTACAAATACAGATGTACATCAAATGCGCTATATACAAGGAACGTACAATATATATATATATATATATATATATATATATATATATATATACAGGCCCTTATAGGAGAGCCACCATACACACTGTATGTCATCTATAAGAAATAATGAAGAAGGACTATAACAAATATACAAGCGTTTTCAACATATGTAGTATCTTGCAGACAACATCAATTAGTGAACGAACACAATGACATTCACAAATAAAGTACACAGATCACCTAGAAGTAGCAATAGCAGGTATACTACAAAAGTGAGTGATCCTTTGTGAGAATGTAATATGTCATTCCCCAGCAAAAACCAAAGACCATAGAAAAATACATAAAAAATGTAACACATATTAGTTCCTATGAGCTTCTATAGGAAAATCTCTATACATTTAACATGCCATCTACATGAATGATGCAAGGGAACTACAATATATAGCAACATCTACTTGTAATAGCAAGAGATTTTTTCATGCTTTACAATTTACCTGCAAAAAAGTACTATGTAGTGCATGAAAGACTATTGTACAAATTAACAGGAAACCCATAGTACAAAGGTATTTAAAAATTCTCAAATGAAATTAATCCTATGATGCCACACCACCAGATCCATAACACTTGTATTAGTGGCATGAAGGCATATATAAGTTCTTAAATGAAATGTTATGTGCACTCAAATGGAAGTTAATTGTACAACTGAAGTATCTCAAAATGCCCCAGTACATACACTGGAATATATATGCACTTAGGTACACAAAAGTGCATGTGCAATCACAAAAATATGCATGCACCCCGGTGAGCATGTTGTAGGAATATACGTTAGGTCTGGGGATACTGCGTGGGTTAATAAATTTGAACTTGATCCTCTTAAGCAAGTTAATAGGAGCTGATAAGGTTTAATAAATATGTATGAACTACCTCCCAAACACCCTGAAGGGCCCTAATGAGCATGTTATGGTTACACACGTGACGAATACGATTGATGCACGGATCAATAAATAAATACAATTTTAGCTTGATTCTTCTATATAGATAGATAGAGTCAATATGGTTCAAACTATCAAATAGATATACAGTCAAGGTATTGATTAAAAGATCTATTTTATATGTTAATATAAGGCCTTCAAGGTCTATGATAAAAGAAGTTCATCAATAATGCATAAAGCCTATGAAACCCGATCCTCTATCGACAGCTTGACAGGATCAACAAAATTAAATCCACCAATGGAAATGACCCCAAGCATCCTAATGATGGCCCTATTGAATGTTTATTTTAACCAGAGGGGATCCTACCTTTTTAAAATGCTCTTAAATTCTCATAAAATACAAAAATAAAAATGACCCCATTATCTTGATGATGGCCGTGTTGAATGAAGATCTCAACTAGAGGGGTTTACTCTAACCATTCCAAATGCCTCCAAATTTCAATAAAGTTCAAATTCCCATAAAATGCAATTGCCCATATACCATAATGATTTCCATGTTGAACATAAAATCTCAGCTGGTGGGGATAATTCTAAATTTTAAAAAAGCCTTCTAGAGGATAATAAAAAAACCAAAATTCTTAAAGTTTCCAAAGCTAAAATGTCCAAAACTCTAAAATTTCCAAAACCCAAAAATATTTTAAAATTTAAATCAACCATCCAAATGCATAAAGCAAAATCCATCCACCTTCACAAAGATTTGTTGAGATGAAAACTTGAAAATACTTTAACTAACAAAGAGCTAATGTCAGGTCAAGAATATCACTAGGATTCATTCTCAAACAGTCTCCTATATGCAAGCTCATGCAAATTTCCTCTAATTGGTGGTTTTGCCATAAAATTAAACCAAAAGATAAATGGTTATGCTTAGGGCCATCTGAACTAGGTGGTTTATCACCAAATGACACCACTACATAATTGTTATGGCCAAAGCCGATATACTTCTTAATGGCATCAAATCCTTGAGATATGGATGAATATATTATATACGATAAGGAAAAAATTGTCTATTAGCTAAGGTGGATTCAAATTTGTCTCCTTAGGTAAATATTCCCCCAAGCTCTATAAGGTACCCTTGGATGATGCAACCCATGGCTGTTGACAAGTATTCTTCTATTAGGTTGGATTGACTACTTGCTCTAACTAAGTAGACCAGGGACCATGATGATCTGGGACAATAAAACCATGGGATATTGATCAAGACCATCATCTATTCCATCACCCATGTTGCTACTATATCCGAGCAAGATGCTAAAATTTCTAATTTTAAATATTAAATTTTTAAACTTCTTATATCTAATCCCAGGCTACTACTATATGCCAAATAATACGTATTGCTATGCATCTGATTGACTAGTAGACTTAATGAATAGTTCTCTCTCATTATTAGCAGGGGCAGTTAACTATAGGGTTTGTGCCTATAGGAATGCTGAACTCAGATCATAATGTCCTCATAAATGAGGGAAAAATCTCTGAGTAGTGTCTTATCTACAAACCCATCTAACTTTCCAAAATTTACCATGAAACTTAATCCATTAAAACTCCCATGTAAAGAAAATGTTGAGAGTGAAGCCGAACTTTCGAAGTTCAAACAATGGTGGGTTGAAAATAGGAAGAGGTTTAGCGGTGAGGCTTCAAGTAGTATATTTTTAAAAAGAGGAGCAAGTTTGGACCTGAAGAATCCATGAGAGGTAGATAATTTATGTTGGTTCATAGTGGTGGAAATATTGCCACTTCAAGAGTTTTATTGAGTGGAGTGAAAGTGTGACAATGATGTGATTGAAGAAACATGGGTCTATGTTGTTGGCTTATTAGTTAGTTTATTTGTTATGAATTGGCTAGACATATGCGAATGAGTGTCCACATGCAGGACCTAATAGATAATTTGAGACTAGGTCTAAGAGTTATATTAGTTTAATAAAGAGACTAAATAAAATTTGACCTCATATGTTTATCATGTGATTTTCAACTAGAGGCAGTGGTTGTGTAGTAGTGAGACTATTTAAGAGTGATCAAAGTGAGCCTAGTAGATCTATCGCTTTAGCTTCAATCCAAGCATTTGCATATAGTCTGACTTAGCAGGAGGTCAGGGATGCTGCAGATGTTATTATACATATAGCTTATCATTTTGGTATTCGTTGTCCCATTTTGTTTGATTTAAGAGTTAGTCATTCATTTATATTAAAAGTTATTTTGACTTATTATGTGAAAATAAAATAACACAAATTTGATGTGCTTTATAATTTGAGATTGTATGCTTTATTGCGAATAACGTACCATCCTGAGAGAGGTATTTAATATTCTACAATGGATTGTATAAAAAAATATGATTTTAGAAAATAAAACCTTTATATAATAAAACACAATCAAGAGGAGAAAATCTTATTCTGAAATATGAACATGATATCCTATGGGAGCATTTTAAAAGATAAATGAGATTATAAAATTTTGAACATTCCTATAATCAAATGCAGCTAATAGAATAGTATATCATCTTGAGAGATAAAAAATATTATTATCTAAATGAATTTAAAGCTAAAATGGATTTAGAAAAATGCATCATTTTTCAACAAATATAACAAATGGAATATCATATCATCTTAAAAGGCAACAATGACATTCTATAATGGAATTTAAAAAAAAAATGGGTTTTGAAAAAAAAAAACTATTTATGTACTCAAAGATCTTTTCCATACCTTATGAGAATAACTTATGATTTATTTTATTTAGGAGTTTCAGGTTCCCTAAAAAGACAAGCCTTTATGGTTAATTATAACTCGAGAGATGAGAATCTATCAATAATACTCTCGATTAAAGTAGTGTCCAATATTTTTAAGATTTAGAAATTATAAGAAGCTTTAAAATTTTCAAACTGGATTGGTTCTTTAATATCACAAACTCTTAACTACCGAGATATTTTTTTCTTTGGCCTAAGGGTCTCAAAAATTTTCATGCTTAACTACAAAGGTTCCTAATAAAATTATAATTGTTACATCAAAAGGTGCCTCGATGTTAAGAGCTTAGCAAATTTTACTTAAGCGGGTTCATAATCCCCCCCCCCCCCCCCCCCCCCCCCCCCCCCCCCCCCCCCCCCCCCCCCCCCCCCCCCCCCCCCCTCAACTTAAGTAACTGACAACCTAGTTAGTATCTTTCTTCCAAAATCATCCATCATGGAAATATAATTCTAGATGCGGCCCCTACAAGTTCAACTGGTGACTCCCACTATGTAGCACTTTTTCCCTTAAAGGGTTCAGTAGGTGGCTCCCAAGGCATAGCACATTGTCTTGTATGACTCTTAATTCACATCTTCTGGCTGGTGTTTTATTCTGATACGACTTGTAATTGCCCAAACTCTTAACTATCAAGATATTATCTACTTTGGCCTATAGCCTCATGATTTTTTTCTTATTTGTGCAACTTTCTAGGAGGTCACCTATCCTAATAATTCTCTAGGATAAGCACACTTAACTACAAAGTTTTTTAATCAAATTTCAACCATTATATAAAATGGCACTTAAATGTTATGATTTAGATTCTTTTACTTTAGGGGTTTCACATGTTCAATATGTTGAGTCCAGTAATTAGGTTGTTAAGCCTAAGTAAATGTCCCACGGCTACCAAGATGGGTGTGAATTGGTAGTTTTAAAAAATCTTAAACCCTCTTAATGATAAAGTTGAACCGAAATAAAATTTTCTTTAAAAGTTTGTAGAAAAATGTTTTTCAACCACAGAGTTGTTAAAACTGAAATTTAAAGTGCGGAAACGTAAAAGCAATAAAGTAAATGACACCAGATTTATAGTGGTTCGGTCTATAACCAGACCTACATCCACTCCTCAGAGGCACCCTCTGAGTGTTGCACTAATACCACAAAGTGACTCTCCTTTAGCACCCACAGCAAGGCAGAGAAGCCTGTACAAAACACTCTTTTCACCACTACCCAGTGCGACAGAGAACCGTCATCCTTTTACACAATCCACAGTGCTGGCAGAGAACCGTCGTCCTTTTACACTCTCCTAGTGTGGGCAGAGAACCCTACGGCTGTTCACACTCTCCAAGTGTAGGCAGAGAACCTTCATCCTTTTACACTCTCCTAGTGTGGGAAGAGAACCCTTCGTCCTTTTACACTCTCCTAGTGTGGGCAGAGAACCCTTCGTCTGTTCACACTCTCCAAGTGTCGGCAGAGAACCGGATCTCCTTGACTGATCTTCTCACAAGAATCTAGAAGGAAGAAAGAAAAGAGTGAAGAAATCCTATTTCACAAGTAGAGACTCTTACCTTAGTAATCCAAGTGAAGCCTTCTCGCTCCAATGGTAGGAATCCTTCTTTGAATGCTCTCTTCCACTCTCTCCTTGGCTATTCTCTCAAGAGGCACGAAGATCAAATGACAAAAAGAATGGGTGACAGTCTAATTTGGACTATTTATACAAAAGACATGAAAAACCGCCCAAAAACTGCAAGTTTCCAATTCTGTACGCAGTGGATCGTCCTGTACGATCCTGGATCGTCCTGGACGATTTTACTTAAACGATCTGAAACGACCCAATTTGTATATGTGTACGAAATGACTTCGTACAACTGATCGTCCTGTACGAACTAGGTTCGTCCAGTACGAACGGTTATTACAAGGTCAGTTCTAGAAACTGCTGAAAACTGTTCTAAGTCGGTTAATCGTTTGGACGAAAATATGTTCGTCTGGACGAAAATTTTCCAGAGAGTCGATCGTCCTGGACGATTATTTATTTCGTCTGGACGAAAATTTTCCAGAGGACCAATTGCCGCGGACGATAATTCATTTTCGTCTGGACGATAATTTTCCAGAGAGCTGATCGTCCGGTACGATATTTATTTTCGTCGGGACGAAAATTTTCCAGAGGACTGGTCGCCTCGTACGATGATAAAATTTGTCTGGACAAAAATGTTACAGAGAACCCATCGTCCGGGACGATAATAAAATTCGTCCTGGACGAATAGGACTTAGAAAAATTTTTCCAAGCAAGTTCCTATTCGTTCCAAGTGCTCTATAGGAGATAACTGACAGATCGTCCAGTACGATAAATATCGTCCTGTACGATCAGTATAGAATTTTAAGATCTCCTTTTTTGTGTGTGTGAGATACTCAATTACAATCACTCCCTTTCAAAATTAATTCAAAGAAAAGACAAACTTCAAATAAACAAAATATCTCATGTTGAATTTGATTTGAAGTTTTCATAGTCTGGAGTCTGATTTTCCTGAAATGTTAGTACACACAAGAGCAAATGCAAATCTTCTAAAATTGTTAGGAGATAACTATACATCTGAACAATAATATTTGGAATCATCAAAACTACATAAGTTGCACAAATATAAATCATTCAAATAGCAACTATTCAAACAATCTCCCCCTTTTTGATGATGGGAAAACAATTATTATTAGTATGGTTTCAAGTTAAAACAAATCTCTTATCTCCTAAACTCCCCCTGAATTTATGAGTACATTAAAATAAGGAGGCATTAAAGAACAATATTTTTGTTTTTCAAATTTTTTAACACAAAAAAAAACTTGCAAACAGAACAATCAAAAATAGAAAACACAAACCACAAAAAACACAAAACACAATCATAATAATTTCTCCCCCTTTTTGACAGCAACAAAAAGTGAAGAAGAAAAAGACAAGAAATGTAAATAATTATATGAAATTCATTTTTAAAATTTAATCTAAATTGTGATTTGACATAGGGTATGCAATTTTAAACTAAGGATATTAGATCAATCATAGAAATTCATAAAATTTAAGAAGTGATATAACATTGTAAGTAAGAAGAATTTATCAAAGACATGATTCAATTTAGACATTTGACTATTGAAAATCATTACAAGAGAGATGTATAAAATTCTATATTTCAAAGTTCAATAGAATATAAATGAACATAAGATTAATTTGAATTAAGAGATTGAACGAATTTGGAAAGAAGAGAATTACCTCATGTGGCGTTTTGCGCATCTTTTCAAAGTTTTGGAGCACATTTTTGTGCATTTTCCTTGGTTGGGCTTATTTTGTGCCTCTTTTTCACTTTGCAAATTTTTGCGAATTCCTTTTGATTTTTGTACATTTGTACAATGTTCAAGAGTAATTTGACCAATTCTTTCCAAAATCTATAATCTAAAATTTCAAATATTTCTAGGTGCATAAATATCATTTGAGCATAGAAATACAAAATAAGAAAACATCAAAATTGTAATAATAATATTAACTTTTATGTAGTCTAAATGAATATACATGAATTTAAAAGTTCTAATTACAACAAGTTATAAACAAATTATAAATTTAGAAAGTCTAGATTTTCTAATATAGATAATCTCAAATTACAATCGAATTTAAGCACTATGTAGATTAAATAATACTAATGAAATTCACAAACATTAACCACATTTCAAAACAAATCTAATAGAAACAACCTTTCATTGATATTAAAGAAACAGATTACAGAGAAAAAAAAATACATTGAACTTAAAAACATAAAAACAAACACATTACAATAAAACAGATAAGATAAAAACAAAACAAACAAAAACAAAAAAAATACAACAGACACAGACATAAAAATAATTTCTACTGTTCTGGTGGAGGAGGAGGAGGAATGCCGCCAAAGAGGTTGAAGTAGGAGGCCATCAACATTACATTGGTATTTATTTCATGAACTTCATCTTTAATATTACCAATGTCATGTTGCTGCTGCGTAAGTTGAGCATCAAATTGATCATACCTTTGATCAATGTGAGTCTCTAGTCTATCAAATCTCTCAATCAGATTCTGGTAATCTGATTGAGAAGCAGAAGCTTGCACTCCTTCTTCTTCTTCTTCTGAAGCACTGGCATGTGCTTTTTCTTTTTCCTCCTTGAAGAGCAATCTGAATGATGCATCGTTATAGTAAACTGGCTCTTCATATTCTTCATCAGGATGCACTATATTGTACTTCTTTTCCAAAATATAAGTAATTAAGTGCCCTAATGAAATGTTCTTCTTCCTCTTCTGATCAGCATGTCCTATTTCTGAAAGCCCATAGATATGATCTATAATGAGTTGGGCTTCATCAATGGATGTCTTTGCATGATTAAAAAAGTTAGACAAGAAAGGAGAGGAGTAATGTTAATCCTATCACCAGCTTTAGGAATGATTCAGGATCGAAGGATATGCTGGATGATTCGGGCATCTTGGGTCATACCGGAGACTCTAGCAACATGATTGTCAATCGCATTTTCTCTAATTACCCTATTGATTTGAAACCATTTGAAGGAGGTTTCTGACATTAGGGTGTGGGCTCTATATCCCTCAGTTCTTAAGTTTAAAAATGCAACAAGGTCATGCTTGGTGATCTCAACTTTTTTCTTAAAAACAAAAGAACTAATGGTGGAATGGTCAGAATTGAAACTCATGTTTGCTAGAAAGTAATTGTAGGTTTGCTTATTGTAGAAGTGGGCGAGAGAAAGAATGAATTGAAATTGGGTTGAGGCGAAGAGGTGCAATACCTGAAATTTCAACTCAGTTTGAATGAGAATGCGAGACAGAGTGATTTTTGCGGAGGCAAAACGAGGAAAAGATTCCTCATTTGCCTTGGAAAAAAAGTTGTTTGGGGCATTCCTATTTGGTTTCTTCACCAAAACCTTTTGTCTTTTGCTAGAGGAGGCCATTGTTGATTTGATGTAAAAAGGGATTGAAAAAGAAGTTTGAAAGTGTGATTGTCAAGTTTGAAAGCCTTCATATTTAAAGAAAAACGATACGTTCGTCCTGGACGAAAATATTCATCCTGGACGAAAAATTATCGTTCGTCTGGACGACGTAATTTCGTACAGACGATCCAATTCGTCCAAAATGTAACGGCTTTTCATATTCAACACAACTTACGATGCGTCCCTTCGTACAGGATTTTTAACTTGACCGATCGTACAAATGAAAACATTTCGTACAGACGATCAAAAAGTGAATCATTTTAATGACTCTTGAAAACCGTCCCCTACAATGAACCGACACATGTTCGTCTGGACGAACGAAAATTTCGTACAGACGAAGTTCGTATTAAAAACTATCTTATCCACTCAACCGCTGCATTCAATCGTCCCGACGTTTGAGAGAGAAAAATTCATCCTGGACGATCACATATCGTACAGACGATCTAATTAAAAACTGCTCTCAAAACGGTTTAAATTTGCGCAAACTGTTCCTTCACACATCGTCCCGTACGAAAACAATTTCGTCCTGGACGATTTCCTCCAAAAAAAATTTAATTTTGATTTTTTTAATTAAGAAAATCAATAAAAACATTCAAAAACACAGAAAACATAAAACAAAATCATAAATCCAAAAACAATTCATTCAAAAACACACAAAATTCACAAAATCACAAAAACAAAACACAACAAGTATCAATGTTGCAAAGACATTTTGGTTAAGCATTCAAATCAATAACACCAAGCCTTGTTCTTAAAGTACTGAAGGTATCAAAGGCTAAAGGTTTTGTAAAAATGTCTGCAAGTTGATTTTCAGTTGAAACATGTATGAGTTCAATTTCTCCTTTGGATACATGATCCCTTATGAAATGATGCCTTATATCAATGTGTTTGGTTCTAGAATGTTGAATAGGATTTTTGTAAATGCAAATAGCACTAGTATTGTCACAATAAATTGGAATAGTGCCTATAGTTAATCCTAAATCAATCAACTGTTGTTTTAACCAAAGTACTTGTGCCACACAACTTCCTAATGCAATGTATTCTGCTTCTGCAGTAGATAGTGCCACTGAATTTTGTTTTCTACTAGACCATGAAACTAGTGAATTTCCAATGAATTGACATGTTCCAGAAGTGCTTTTCCTATCCACTCTACAGCCTGCAAAGTCAGAATCTGAGTAACCAATAATTTCAAATGAAGAGCTAAACTTAGGATACCAAATTCCTATGTTTTGAGTTCCTAGTAGATATCTTAAAATCCTTTTCACTGCTGTCAAATGTGATTCTTTTGGATCTTATTGAAATCTAGCACATAAGCAAACACTAAACATAATATCTGGTCGGCTAGCAGTCAAGTAAAGTAAAGATCCAATTATCCCTCTAAATTTCTTTTGATCAACAGATTTTCCCTTAAGGTCTTTATCCAACTGAACTGAAGAACTCATTGGTGTACTAACAGGTTTAGCATTGTCCATTTCATATTTTTTGAGGATGTCCTTAATATATTTGGTTTGACTAAGAAAAGTACCTTCCTCAAGTTGCTTAATGCTAAATCCTAGAAAGTAATTTAAATCTCCCATTAGACTCATTTCAAATTCACTACTCATTGTTTTAGAAACATCATCACAAAGATGTTTATTTGTAGATCCAAAGATGATGTCATCCACATAAATTTGAACAATAAGTATATCCTTTCCAATTTTCCTTAAAAAGAGAGTTGTATCCACACTTCCTTTTTCAAAAGATCTTTCAAGTAGGAAGGTGCTTAACCTCTCATACCAAGCCCTAGGTGCCTGTTTCAATCCATATAATGCCTTTTTTAATTTGAAAACATGATTTGGAATTTAGAATTTTCAAAACCTGGAGGTTGTTCTACAAAAATATCTTCTTCAATTACCCCATTTAAAAAGGCACTTTTGACATCCATTTGAAACAATTTAAAACCTTTAAAACAGGCAAAGGCTAGTAAAACCCTAATTGCTTCAAGTCTAGCTATAGGGGCAAAAGTTTCCTCAAAATCAATTCCTTCAATTTGATTATACCCCTTAGCTACTAATCTAGCCTTATTTCTAATGACTACTCCTGAGTCATTCATTTTATTTTTGAACACCCACTTGGTTCCAACAACACTTTGATCTTTTGGCCTTATAGTTAGTTCCCAAACTTTATTTCTTACAAATTGATTCAACTCTTCTTGCATGGCCAATATCCAAAATTCATCTGAAAGTGCTTGATCAATGTTAGTGGGTTCAATAGTTGAAATAAAGGCTGAATGATTGACTTCCTTGTTTAATCCACGACTAGTTCTAACACCCTCACTTGGTTCACCTATGATTAATTCCTTTGGGTGGTTTTTAGAAAATCTCAAATCTCTAGGCAAAGGGTCTTCTCTTTCTAAATTTTCTTCCACATTTTCTTCCAAATTTAATCTATCAATCTTTTGGGAGTTTTCTTCAATTTCTTCTTCAACAACTTTTGGCTCTTCCATGTTTCCATTTTCATCAAAAACAACATGGGTGGTTTCCTCAATGACTAAAGTTCTTTTGTTGAATACTCTATAAGATTTTCCAACACTTGAATATCCAACAAAAATTCCTTCATCTGATTTTGGATCAAATTTTCCTAAGGCAGATTTTCCATTATTATGTATGAACACCTTGCAACCAAATACATGTAAATGAGACAAATTTGGTGTTCTACCTTTTAGCAACTCATAGGGTGTTTTATTCAAATTTGATCTCACATTCACCCTATTCAGAACATAGCATGCAGTGCTAACCGCCTCAGCCCAAAAATATCTAGGAAGCGAGTATTCTGCTAACATTGCTCGGGCGGCTTCTATTAATGTTCTGTTCTTTCTTTCAACTACTCCATTTTGTTGAGGAGTTCTAGGTGCAGAAAAAAATGTGATCAATCCCCTTTTCTTTACAGAAATCTTCAAATCTTTCATTTTCAAATTCTCCTCCATGATCACTTTGTATAGAAATTATTTCACATCCTAGTTTTCTTTATATCCAAGTTGAAAAATTTCTGAATTCCTCAAATGATTCACTCTTATGAAAAAGAAATTTAACCCAGGTGAATCTTGAAAAATCATCTACTATAACAAATCCATATACCTTTCCTCCTAGACTAACAGTGCTTACAGGTCCAAAAAGATCCATGTGAAGAATTTCTAAAGGTTTACTGGTCCTAAGATCTTTATTGGACTTAAAAGAGGATTTCACTTGTTTTCCTAATTGACATGCATCACAAAGATGGTCCTTAGTAAAGTCTAGTTTAGGTATTCCTCTCACCAAATTCTTTTGGGTAATTCTTCTAAGATTTTTCATACTAGAATGACAAAGTCTCCTATGCCAAAGCCATGATTCATCAGAAACAGTTTTCAAACAAAAAGCAGTAGGAGATTTAATACAATTTAAATCTAGCATGTAGACATTGTTTACCCTATTTCCATTTAAAACAATTTTTCCATTTAGGCTAATTATGCAGCTAGTTGGTAAAAGTTTTACATTATAGCCCTTATCACATAGCTGACTTATGCTAAGCAAATTATGTTTTAAGCCTTCAACTAATAAAACATTGTCTATGAAAAAGTTTTTCAAATTTCCAATCATACCTGATCCAACCACTTTCTTCATGGTATTATCTCCAAGTGTAACCTTGCCTCCACTCCTAGCTTCCAGCGTTATGAATTGAGCAGTATCTCCAGTCATGTGCTTTGAACATCCGCTGTCCAGGTACCATATACTCTCACGAGGTCTTGTGTGAGAGCATTGCTCTTCTTGATCTGATTGTTCAGCTTTATCTGCCATCAAGCAAAGGTTGGTGACTTCTTCTTCTTTTTCAGTCTCAGATGAGTCTGAAGCTGAGTCCGCCCAAAAAGCCTTTTGAAACTTCTTCTTGCCCTTCTTTACCATTGGTTTCTCCTCTACCTTCTCCTTGCTAGGAGTGGTTTTGAGTTTTGGACAATCAGTCTTTATATGACCTGGTTTCCTGCATTCATAACAAATCACTTCATTAGAAACCTTGCCATTTCTGTTATACTTATCTCTATTCCATTGCTGGCGTCTCTTCTGCTTCCTCTTTAAAAAGCTTCTGAATTGTCTAGTCATCAGTGCTATATCGTCTTCATCCTCAGGTTGTGAGTGTTCACTTTCTGACTCTTCCACATTTAGTGCAATATTCTTGTCTTTTCTTGGTTCACCTGCATCAATCTTTCTTTGACTTACTCCTTGCTCGTAAGCAATGAGTGAACCAAGAAGATTATCAATTGAATAAATGTTCAGATCTTTAGACTCTGTAATTGCAGTAATTTTAGCATCATATGCAGTAGGTAAACAACCAAGAATCTTATTAACCATTTCAGCATTTGTTAATTCCCTACAAAGTGCATGCAAAGAGGTGACAATTTGAGTGAATCTTGTGTACATGTCAGATATAGATTCATTAGGTTTCATGCGAAATAATTCGTAGTCATGTAACAAGATATTGAGTCTTGATTGCTTAACCTCATTTGTCCCTTCATAAGTAATACAAAGTCTATCCCATATGTCTTTTCCGCTTTTACAAGTGGAAACTCGCATGTAGTCTTCAGATTTTAAAGCACAAAAGAAACTATTTAAGCATTTTGCATTTAATTGTGCTAAGTCACGTTCTTCTATAGTCCAATCTGTATAGGGTGTATCTACCCTAATTCCATCAACTAATCTAGTTGGTTTTGAGTAACCTTCTTGGACTAGTATCCACATGCGATAATCAAGTGACTGTAAGAAAGTAGACATGCATGTTTTCCAAAAATCAAAAGGAATATTGTCAAACAGTGGAGGTCTAGTGATAGAGTAACCCTCAGGTATGTTTCGGTTTCCAAATGTAGCCATCTACGTTAATCAAAAAGTAGTTCAAACTTATGATTTTGAAACTATGCTCTGATACCACTTGTTGAGTCCAGTAATTAGGTTGTTAAGCCTAAGTAAATGTCCCACGGCTACCAAGAGCGGGGTGAATTGGTAGTTTTAAAAAATCTTAAACCCTCTTAATGATAAAGTTGAACCGAAATAAAATTTTCTTTTAAAGTTTGTAGAAAAATGTTTTTCAACCACAGAGTTGTTAAAACTGAAATTTAAAGTGCGAAAACGTAAAAGTAATAAAGTAAATGACACCAGATTTTTAGTGGTTCGGTCTATAATCAGACCTACATCCACTCCTCAGAGGCACCCTCTGAGTGTTGCACTAATACCATAAAGTGACTCTCCTTTAGCACCCACAGAAAGGCGGAGAAGCCTGTACAAAACACTCTTTTCACCACTACCCAGTGCGGCAGATAACCGTCGTCCTTTTACATAATCCACAGTGCTGGCAGAGAACCGTCGTCCTTTTACACTCTCCTAGTGTGGGTAGAGAACCCTACGGGCTGTTCACACTCTCCAAGTGTAGAAAGAGAACCTTGGTCCTTTTACACTCTCCTAGTGTGGGCAGAGAACCCTTCGTCCTTTTACACTCTCCTAGTGTGGGCCGAGAACCCTTCGTCTGTTCACACTCTCCAAGTGTCGGCAGAGAACCGGATCTCCTTGACTGATCTTCTCACAAGAATCTAGAAGGAAGAAAGAAAAGAGTGAAGAAATTCAATTTCACAAGTAGAGACTCTTACCTTAGTAATCCAAGTGAAGCCTTCTCGCTCCAATGGTAGGAATCCTCCTTTGAATGCTCTCTTCCACTCTCTCCTTGGCTATTATCTAAAGAGGCACGAAGATCAAATGACAAAAAGATTGGGTGGCAGTCTAATTTGGACTATTTATACAAAAGACATGAAAAACCGCCCAAAAACTGCAAGTTTCCAATTCTGTACGCAGTGGATCGTCTTGTACGATCCTGGATCGTCCTGGACGATTTTACTTAAACGATCTGAAACGACCAATTTGTATATGTGTACGAAATGACTTCGTACAGCTGATCGTCCTGTACGAACTAGGTTCGTCCAGTACGAACGGTTATTACAAGGTCGGTTCTAGAAACTGCTGAAAACTGTTCTAAGTCGGTTAATCGTTTGGACGAAAATATGTTCGTCTGGACGAAAATTTTCCAGAGAGTCGATCGTCCTGGACGATTATTTATTTCGTCTGGACGAAAATTTTCCAGAGGACCAATCGCCGCGGACAATAATTCATTTTCGTCTGGATGATAATTTTCCAGAGAGCTGATCGTCCGGTATGATATTTATTTTCGTCGGGACGAAAATTTTCCAGAGGACTGGTCGCCTCGTACGATGATAAAATTCGTCTGGATGAAAATGTTACAGAGAACCCATCGTCCGGGACGATAATAAAATTCGTCCTGGACGAATAGGACTTAGAAAAATTTTTCCAAGCAAGTTCCTATTCGTTCCAAGTGCTCTATAGGAGATAACTGACAGATCGTCCAGTACGATAAATATCGTCCTGTACGATCAGTATAGAATTTCAAGATCTCCTTATTTGTGTGTGTGAGAGACTCAATTACAATCACTCCCTTTCAAAATTAATTCAAAGAAAAGACAAACTTCAAATAAACAAAATATCTCATGTTGAATTTGATTTGAAGTTTTCGTAGTCTGGAGTCTGATTTTCCTGAAATGTTAGTACACACAAGAGCAAATGCAAATCTTCTAAAATTGTTAGGAGATAACTATACATCTGAACAATAAGTTTGTTTGGAATCATCAAAACTACATAAGTTGCACAAATATAAATCATTCAAATAGCAACTATTCAAACACAATATTGAGCAGTTCTTTCTAGAGTTCAAGAAGGAAGAGTCGGAAACACTACGATTCAGAGAAACTCATAAGTACTCTAGTTTATCCTATGAATATTTTAATATTTAAAAAAAAGATTTTTTTTTCTATTTGAGTTAGCAATTTATAACAAAGTTTGGATTTGTAATCCAGATCACCAAATAAAGAAAATGCCCTGTAAATGATGACTTGTGATATAAGAATCAAAATGAAAACATATATCTAAGATGAGTCACAACATGATAGTGATTCAAACCTAATATGATGAAGTGAAATGTTACTTATATTTATCAACACATTAAGGGTTTAAAAATGACTCTTTTGGACTTATAATCCTGCTGGATATGACTGTGATAAAAACTCCACCTAACATTTTAAAACCATAATATCAGGTCTCTTGTAAATGCAAGATATAGTAGGTTAATACTTTAATTAAATATTTAAAGTGGACATCTAAGATGTCCTAAATCATCTTAAATGATGAAACGTATATCATGTTTATAATAAAAAATGCAATTAAAATTTCTATTTTGATGAATTGTTAATGCAATAATTCTTGGTTATATGTAAAATCCATATGATTTTAAATTTTAAAAAGTCTTTAAAATAAATTTTATCTTATGGAAAAGGCCTCTTCGAAAAAAGAACTGTACACTAATAGGTTAGGTGGTCTACTCCATTCCCATAGGTATAGACGTGCCTACGCAAGGAATAGTAAAAATAAGGTATCGACCTAGGAATGCCTAATTATCCATCTAATTGTTTATCTTTCTTTGATATTAAAAAAGTTTCATTTTTTTTTTAAATAAAATATTTTTTCCTAAAAACTAATGAGACATAATCTCTGGGTTATCCTATGAAAGTATTCAGGTCTGTATTACACTTGTTATTTTTTATATAAAATTAGAGAATTTTAGTGCATATAAAGCATAGAGTTTTAAATATCGATCAATATTCTGGTGTCACTTATTTTTCTTCATAATTATGTGTTTCAATTTTAAATTTTTGTTAAAGTCGTAATTAAGTGTCTTTTAAATTATTTGAGGGATTAGAGTTTGTAATTAGTAATTTAACATTTACAATCTTGTAATAAAAAATAAATAAATTAGCATGAAACATAAAAGGTGGAGAAAACATAAGTAAAGAACACATAAAAGCATGTAAATGTCCTAACCAAAACGATCTAAGGCTAATGGATTATACGAATTCTATTATGTGCTAGGCCGTGCGGGTAATCAATCCTATTATTAATTTGTTGTTTTAATTTTCAATTTTCTATATATATATATATATATATATATATATATATATATATATATATATATATATATATATATATATATATATATATATATATATATATATATATATATATATATATATATATATATATATATATATATATATATATATATATATATATATATATATATATAATTTTTATCCATAGGTGATTTCAATTCAAATATTAATATTTAATAATTTTTATTTAACTTTTAAGTAGCTTATAAAGAAAGTTTTATTTAAATTTCGTAGGTGTAGATGAAGGGTTTTTGGAAATATTTGTATAGATATTGATTGTTCAAATTTTATATGTTTATTAAAATTTATTTGTGATTTTTTAGTTTAATTGAAATTTTAATGAATTATTCATTGGTGCCCTTAGTCTACTTATTCAAGTACTGACTGGAGCATCCTTGTTAGGAACCATGGGTTACCTCATCCAAGGCAACCTCATAGACTAGGAATATGAACCTAATCCTTGGTTTTCATGATGATTAAAGACCTGGGTAACCTAGTTCCAAGCGTCTTTGCCTATAACCAACAACTCCCACCAAAGTCATACGTAGAGTGAGTTTTCAAACTAATTTATCTATCTTAGAATATCCGATGTTTCTATCTTATTAACATGTACAAAACTGTAGGGTATAAGAAATCACATATAATACATTTTATCATGAAGATCCATTCAAAACTATGTTTGTGAAATGCAGAAATCATATGTATATCAGGTCTATAATCGATTAGACACATATGTACTAGTATTCATAATGTCAAGAAAATAACCTCCCTTTTAGTATAAAAATGTTGATGTGGCCAATAAAACATGTCTTATGCCGCTCTTAAATGGCACAAAGAGATATATATTAGCATTCAATGTATTCAAATATTTATATTTATGTGTATACAAATGAAATGAACATATATACAATCTATTATTGAAAGAACTAATGTGATGGGAATGTCGTGGTATTATTTATGTTTATATATAATAATAATAATAATAATAATAATAATAATAATAATAATAATTATTATTATTATTATTATTAATCAATGAAAAATACATGCTTCAAGAGATTCAACAATCGTTTGGAATTATACTATTTACATTTGTTTAAAAAAAAAGAGTATCTAGATTTGAGATACTAACTACAAGTAGCAAGGCAAGCAACTGCTGCATTAAAAGGCAAGATGCTACAAAATAATTTTTTTAACTAAGCTCCTAATGATAAAATTTGGTATTAATGTGCTTCTTTTAAAAATTTATTTAAACATATTTAAAATCAGATATTTTTTTTTAGATTTCCATTTTGTCTGGAAAAGCTTTTTTATTCATTTACTTTTGAAGACACAACCATAATATTTATTTGACCTGTGCTTTTTTGTTATTTTAAAAAAAATTTGTATTAAAAAATTTGTTTTCTCAATAGCTTTAAAATTATTATTTCTTTACAACAACTTTATAAAATAGTTAAAAAGTTGTATCAAATGAAGCCTTAAACACTCTAAAATCTTTAAATTTTTAATTTATCAAATTTAACAAATTTAATTTTATTATTGATATTTATTGGGAATAATGAAAAATAATAAAATATAAAAATATATTGCTTAAATTCTTGACATTGGAAAAATAAAGGATTCCCACAAATTCTTTCAAACCATAGACTCTATTTTTATTTTCTTAAACATTCAGGAAATGTGGTGGAAAACAACGAACAAATAAGACGGCCGTAATTTGACTATGATATTTCTAATATCTATGAAATTAAGTAAGAATTAACAAACAAAAGAGAATCACACTATTTTTTCATGGTAACTCCTTGCGCATGGGAGACAGAGTTGGAGACTAAAAGCAAGGAGTGAATTTAAGGTGGTGGAAATGTATACAAAGAATAAATTGTTGCTGCAGGATATCGAGGCTCTTAATGGGCATAGAGCTAGAACACTTTTAATAAGAATAAGTCTAGCCCCCATAGAAAAAAATTTCAAATTCCTAGGTAGAATGATTCTTGTTGATAGCAAAAAATATGTTATAAAAAGTGATTTCTTATGAGCTTTAAAAAAAGGAGTGCTACGGTAACTTTTAGGAAGAACATGATTTTAGAAGTTAGTGCATAATTTAATATTATTACAATGCACCAGCGATATACCTTTGCCACCAATAAAAGAGCATTTGCTATTATTAAAATTAAGACCACTTTCCATTTTAAAGTAGATATAAACTTTGTGACCTTCTTGACATACTTAATAGAACCACTGCAAAATAATATCATATCATCAGTATAGTAGAGATGAGAAATATCAAGCCCACTAGAGTTCCTACAGAAAAAGTTTTTGTGTACAGAAAAAATGAGGATAAACCTCCAGATTAATTATCAGCAGAAATAATGTAAGGAGTAGTTGATAAAGGATCTCTTTGCCTAATAACCTAGGCACCTTTGAAAAATCCAAGAGACTTGCCATTAATAAGAATAGAAAAAAAGCAATTTTCAATAATACTTTTAAATAGTTTAATAGAATTAAGATCAATGCTAAATTATTTCATAATACTAAAAAAAAGTCTAATTTATTATTATAAGCCTTGGAAATATCTAAGTTTAAGGATTAGATTATGGCCATGTACTTTTTTTGTTAATTTCATGAAGTAATTTGATAGACATGGGAACATTATATGTAATGTTCCTAACTTTAACAAATCTCATTTTATTTGAAGATATGATTTTAGGTAGAAAATTAAATAGCCTAGATGATAATCTTTTGGATAAAAGTTTATTAAAGGTAGTAACAAGTCTAATAGGTCTATAATAATTCTATGATTATGAGTTAATCTTTTTAGGGGTCATTACAAGGAATAGGAAAACCTTTAGAAAAAGATGTCACAGCTTTTCACAGATACACCTTAATAATATTCCAATAATTTTGACAAAAAATTGTAGTAAAATCTTTAGGACCTGCCATAGAATCCTTATTCATGCTTATCAAAGGGTTAAAAACTTCAAGTTCATCAAGCAAATTAGAAATATTATAATTTCCCTAAAGATAAATAGAAGAATGAATAACATGAGGATAAGAAATAGGCAAAACATGCTTGCTAAAACCAAAAGATTTCTTAAAGAAGGTAATAGAAAACTCATAAACTAAGGGTTGATTGTCACACCAGTCACAAGACTCCTATTTGATCCTATTAATGAAGGATTTAGTCTTTTTAGCATTAGCCACAACATGAAAATACTTGGTGTTCCTATCACATACCAAAATAGGCTTAGAAGTTGGTTTTTAACTCGAAAATTATTCGTCCATAAGTTGAAAATTAACCAGGCTAGCCTTGACAGAGTAAACCTGATCAAAATTAACATCCCTAGAAGAAGCAACAAACTTATATTATAGGATATAAATACTCTTTTTTATCCTTAATAATATTATTAAAAATATTTCCAAATTTAACTTTAGTCCACGATTTTAAAACTTTTCTGATTCTCTTAGGATTTAAAGAAAAATATATCTTATAATTGTTCCCCTTGTAGTAGTATGAAAGAGGAGCAACCCAATTCCCATTAACAAACATAAAAAAATTAGGAGCTCTCAACCACATATTTTTAAAATGAAAAGGAATGAAACCAAAATAATTAATAAAAGAACTATTTAAAAGAAAAGGAGACTGATCAAAATTAGCCTTCCTAAGGTGATCAACAACAAATCAAAGCCAGTCATTAATAAATAAAATTCCATCTAATCTTTCCTATACTCTGTTATTAGACCAAGAAAAATTAGAACAAGAAAACTAATATCAGAATGACCACATTCCAACGTCATATTATTGAAATCCTCTATAGCATTAGATTTAGGAGGAGAGTCCATCACCTTTTCATAATAATTATAAATGATAATAAAGCCCCCTCCAACAAATCAAGGACCATTACAGTAACTTAAAGAGATCAACATGTCTTTGACAAAGAAGAAGTCTACCATAATGTGCCAATAAAGCTTATTTATAAGGGTTGTCCTACAGCATATGCCAAAAACCACCTAAGAGTCGCCTTTGTCAAGTGTCTTAATAAATTATGTGCCTTAATAGAAATCTATTAAGGCATTTTAAGGTACCTAAATAGCAAGATTTTTTTGTAGTGATTGTGCTTAACAAGGTAATTGCACTCTTTTAAGTATAATAGGCAAAATTCTTCTCAATTAAAAGACCTTGAAGAGTATGCTGATTTGGAATCCCTTATGTCACCCTTTTTTAGGTACGGTCCACACTATATATTCCTAATTATAAGGGCTTATAATCATATCAGACCAAAAAGGAAATAATGCAATAAATAAAAGTAAATACTAGCAAATTCCATATATAGATGTATTAATGATACTTTATTTCATCTAAGGGTAAAATCTCTCAAGGGCCTTCATCATGCTCTATGATATTCCATAAAAAGCCTCATGAGCATTGTTTGGATATCTTACCATTACTTCAAAAGCCCTGATAATTCAATAAGTATTCTACCAACTGACTTGGTGTATTGGTTTATTTGGAGAAATATATCTTCAATCAATTCTCTTCATTTGTATTAAGTGATGGTGAGTATAATAGCCACTATTTCTAGTAACTTCTATTTGAGGTTGCTTGTATAATATATTTATTTTTACAATTTCCAAAAATGATTGGAGAATAATGACATCATAAGATAAGTTCTATCACAAAGATGAATAAAATGATAATTTCCACGTATTGAATTACACTTTCTAAACAAGCCATTCAATGTGTCCTTATTGTAACCACCTAGTATATAAGGATTCTAAAACTCCATAACCTAATTAAGTCATGTTCAGCCTATACGAGGCTTATATAGACTATAAAAGCCAAAAAGATATTAAATTATTTATGAAATTGGTAACATGCTATAATTTTTTGTTTTATAACATATGGCAAAATTAGTAGCATGTTCTATAATTATTTCTTCTCTTCGTATATGAACTAGTGATATTTTGACTGAGTGTAATTAATTAGTAACATGTTCTAACTTTAGCAATTGTATGTGTATAGATTGGTGCAATATATATATAATAAAACATAAACATCTAGGTGTCAAATAATTTTCCAATAACATCATTTGATGATAAATTTTGCCTTCATTAATTTTAGAAATCACATGCTTAATTTGTTTTTGCTAATTCTTAAATCTTTATCTTGTAAGCAATTTTCTATTACAAATTTGGACCCAAGTCTTATGATTTTGATGATTACAAACATTATTGGATTTCTCACTATGCTAATGCAATTTATTGCATATCTGTTTTTATAATAATCGCTAACATTTTAGGTCCACTGTTCACTTACATCCTTGATTAGCTCAAAATTTTATAGATTATGATTAATGTCTGTATTTTTAGTCTTTCTGTACCTTTTATCTTTCTTAAGTCAATTATATATTTTGGTGGATCCTAAAGCTAAGGAACCTTACATAGATACACACTCAAGGGGATGAGTTAGTGAGCTAGGAAAAAGTTGAGTTTTTTGAATTAATCATACAATATGATTTATATCATACCAGAGGATTAGTTAACCAAAAAATACTTAAATAGGGAATTTGTGATAATTAGGATTTATTAAACTAATAGTATTGTATGACTCTTATCATAAAGTATGATCCATTATAATCATAAAAATAGTCGCCAATCATAATTTAAGTAATATTTTATAATACAAATTTTGTGTCTAATCATACATTACGATATGTATCGTACTGTATGATATATGATAATCATGCCTAAATTGATTGTGTGATTAGACAACAACAACAACAACAAGCCTTTATCCCACTACGTGGGTCGGCTACATGAATCCTTTTTCTCCATTGTGTCCTATCAAAAGTCAAATTCTCGTTTAAATCTAATAAAGAAAGGTCATTCCTAATATTTTCTAACCAAGTCTTTTTAGGACTAACCCTGCCTTTCTTAACATCAGTTAAATCTAATACCTCTACTCTCCTAATCTGGTCATTGGAAGGCCACCATTTTATGTGACCAAACCATCTAAGGCGACTCTCTCTAATCTTATATTCTACTGGAGCAACTCCAACCTTTTCACGTATATGCTCATTTCGTATCCTATCTCTAAGGGTAAAGCCACTCATCCACCTGAGCATTCTCATCTCTACCACACTTAACTTAGTATTATGCTTCTCTTTTAATGGCCAACATTCAGCACCATAAAGCATTGCAGGCCTCACTACCATCTTATAGAAATTTCCCTTAAGTTTGAGGGGTACATTTCTATCACATAACAAGCCCGATGCAATCCTCCACTTCAACCATCCAACTTGAATTCTGCTGATAATATCCCCATCTATTTCACCATCACTCTGAACAATAGATCCAAGATATCTAAAATGTATACTCTTATGAATGACTTGATCACCTAAAGTCATAATCCCCTCACTAGGTCTATTACTACTAAAATTACACTCCATATATTCTGTTTTAGATCTACTCAAGAGAAAACCTTTAGACTCTAAGGTTGACTTCCATAATTCAAGTTTACCTTCAACTCCCTCTCTAGTCTTATCAACAAGAAGAATATCATCAGCAAAAAGCATACACCAAGGTACATCGTCTTGCAAATGTCTAGTGAGAACATCCATGACTAAAGCAAAAAGATATGGGCTTAAGGCTGATCCTTGATGTAACCCAACGTAAATAGGGAAATACTTGGTCAATCCACCTTGTGTTTGAACACAAATAATAGCTCCTGCATACATATCTTTAATGATTTGAATATAAGCATTATTGACTCCTTTCTTTTCAAGAACTCTCCATAGCACTTCTCTTGGAACTTTATCATATGCTTTTTCTAAATCAATAAATATCATATGTAGATCCTCCTTATTTTCTCTATATCTCTCCATCAAACCTCTTAAAAAATATATGGCTTCCATAGTCGACCTACCCACCGTGAATCCAAATTGATTTTGAGAAACATTAGTATCACGTCGCAACCTATGCTCCATAACTCACTTCCATATTTTTAAAGTATGACACATTAACTTAATACCTCTATAATTTGCACAATCTTATGCATCACCTTTATTCTTAAAAATAGGAATTAACACACTCATTCTCCACTCATCTGGCATCTTTTTAGTCTTCAAAATAGTATTAAAAAGTTTAGTAAGCCAAGAAATTCCTTCATCTCCTAAGCATTTCCACACCTCTAATGGAATATCATCAGGTCCAACAGCTTTTCCACCCTTCATTTTGTTTGAAGCCTCTCTAACTTCAGTTTTACTAATATGCCGATAAAAACAGAAATCTTTATTCTCATTTAGGGTGCTAAGGTCACTATAGTCAATCTTATTTTCATAATCTTCATTAAAAAGTTTAACAAAATATCTCATCCACCTTTGTTGAACATCATCTTCTTAGAAAAGTATTTTTTGATCTTCATCCTTAATACACTTCACTTAAACTAAATCCTTACTACTCATATCTCTTTGTTTGGCTAACTTATACATATATCTTTCTCCCTCCTTAGTATCTAATTTATTATATAAATCACTAAAAGCTAATGTATTTGCATCGCTTTCTTAGCATCCTTACGAGCCACTTTATATATTTCCCAATTATCATAATTTTTAAAATTAATCCAATTTTTATAATAAAACTTCTTATTTTTAATCTTTTCTTGCACATTTGGATTCCACCATCAACTATTCTTATTATTATGAGCTTTTCCCCTTTATACTCCAAGGACATTTTTTGCAATATTTTTAATATCACTAGCCACTTTTTCCCAAATATATATATAGAACGTACACAAAATTGATAGAAATTTATATTAATTTTTTATGTAAATTATAATTATCATTTGAGTCCCTCGATAGTTGGTGGGTTTTGAATAATGGTATGAAGAGTTTTATTAGTCATTTAGATTATGATTTCATCGGGGTTGATTTATGAAATTGTATTACTAAAGATTAATGTATTACTACTTTTATTTTAGATATCTTCTTATCTAATACCCTTTTTGTATTTAGCTAATATCTAATAGTGGAATCAACTCATTATTGAAATGTATAGCTATTTTTGGTGTTATTATATATGAATTGATCTTTTTTTTTTTCTTGTTTACATAAAATGTTGTTGTCATTCTGATAATGATTTTCCCTTTACAAAAGGGGAATTGATGAGAGGATGGGCTTGTATGTTATAACCTGAATTGACAAATGGATCTTATCTATATGTTTAGTTGATATATAAAATTAATAATGATAGATTTCTTACATATTGAAATGATCAATTCTTAGGGATTACTGTTTCATTATCAAGTAATGTGTAATTTGCATAAAATGATTTATTCATTGAGATACTTTCTTTTCTTAATTTTGCCTGATCATTATTACTTGCCAATTGTGGAACTACCCAACAGTCTGTTGACTCTTTCCTCTGTTAATTGTGTAAGAACCTACTTATGTTGTAATAGAAGGAATAAATCTTATTATCATTTCTTTTCAATAAAGCCTCTATCGAAAGTAAATTTTCATTATATTTTGTCTTGTACAGTAGGCTCATTTCTTTTGTCAATATTTTCCAAGGCTATCTTGGATGTTTCCTTCAATGATTGATTCATGTCTGTCCACTTGATTATAAGAATTTAGACTTAGCTAATATTTTTAGTGCAAATTCAATACTTTATAAGTTTTCAACTTGTCCAGCTAATTATGATCGAGTACATAATCCATCTGTTCTCTACAATATGTTCTTCTATCACTTGCATAGAGGAAAAGCTCAATTCCTGATTAATGAGCTTCCAATTTAAAATAGTAAGAAGGTTATTTTTTTATCCACTCTTTTGATCAAAGTTAAAAAAATATTATACTTCACTAATATAATTAATAATTTGAATTACTTATAGGGATAAAATTAATAATTTTATCTTTTTATCATAGAAAATATAATTTAAATTTTCATAATATGAATTCTTATATTTAAATTTTTATTCACGTGCATTTAAGGCACATGCAATAAAACTAAATATCCCAAATTTTTTCTACAATTGGTTCTTTTAAAAGTACAATAAAACTAAATATCCAAAATCTCCACTAAAATTGGTTCTTTAAAATATTATATGAAATAATTTAAGTTACAATATTGCATCAGATTTTCATATAAGAGACAAACTCCATTTTGGTGAATTGCACTAAGTGCCATTCCAATTTCTATTTATAATTAGCCCTTTCTCACATAACTTGGCAATTTTACTTTAAGTGAAATTTCCCTTCAAAAGATTGAGTTGGGAATGTAACCCACACTACGTCTACAAACAATAAATGGAAAATGTAGTTAAAAAAATGTCAGAATTTAATGTGGAAAATTTTGAAATAAAAAAAACTTGAGGCACAAAACGAAAAAAAAATTCACAATGAATATTGGGAGAATTTGTACATATCTCTTTCTTTCTCACTCTCTCCTTGTCTCTCCTTATTCCTTACACCATTTTCCACACATAATAGATAAAGAGACAAAAATAAAACTAACCATGGGGCACAATACTACAAGTTAAACAAAAGAAGTGAGAAATAAAATGCATTGTCCGACTTACAACATTGCGTTGCGAAGTTTGGAGTGCCACAAGCATCCACTCTATGTCTCTTGTGTGACTAACCAAGAAATTATTTCAAAATCTAGAGTGTTGTGACACTCCTCTCTCTGTCTATCTCCAACCCAACTATACAACAACACAGTGTTGTATGGGTAAGGAAAAAAATTGGGTACAAAACACTAGAACCCAAGCACATAGAGAACACGTGCAACCTTGCTTACGAGTTCAACCAACACAATTTAGGTCCCATGCTCTAATACAACTTGATTTATCAACACAATCAGAATCTATACATAGCTAAAAGTTTGTTAAATTTGTAAGTTAGATTTTTCTAATTTTAAAATTAAATTACCCATTTTGTAAAAAATCTAATTATTACATATAAAATCCTCTAATTAACAAATAATTATATTCTGCCCTAAATTAAGTTCTCACTCAAAATACTTTTGAATTTTTTCTTTAAAGAATAACAAGTTATGTCATGGGAAAAATGCAAGCATATTCTAACTTTTCAACGCTCATCATTAGTTGTTATGTTTATACTCGATCAAAGATAGCTCCAAATCCAATGGCTGACAACTTTCAACAAAATTTGATTGATAGGAATGCAATTAATTTATAACTTTATTGCCAACTAAAACTTGAAAAAAAAAACCATCAAGTTGGTAATATAAGAATAAGCCCAAACAATAGACATTTGTTTGCTTCATTATAGGCCAAAACACTTAATTGATCACTTCTTCTACCATCTAATATTCCCTTAAAATAATGATATATTACAAACTAAATTCCAAATTACCCCATTATGCATAATAATCCACTGCCTATAAAGCCCCACCACCTCTTGGCTTACTCCTTCAAGTTATGCTAAGCACTGGTTCAAAGTTCTATTTTCTTGGAAACATCTTCTTCTCTACTCTTCTATTACATTCTTCTAAATTTTATCTTCTTTTTTCCTCTAATAGAAAAACATTTTCTAGTATCAGCGCAAAAGCTAGCCGGTGAACACCATGTCATAGACGTCAAGTCACTATTACTGAGCAACTCCTGCTCCGTGCCTAATAAAGGTTTGTAAGCAATTTCAATAATTTCTTAATACCCTATTGGAGACTTAGTTTTTCATAAAATAATTAGAATAATAAGAAATAATATAGTAATTAAGCTCATTTGATAGATATCACAAGCTTAAATGTGATGCAAAAGAAAAAAAAACTCAATACGTACATTAATTAGTTGTTCCAATTGTGACAGGCATGAGCCCTTCCAAGCTCAACGTGGTCCAGTTGCATGGCCTATGCTCATCTTTGAAGCGCCAGGACAAGCCGTCACTTGTAGAGCTTTTTCGTCAGGACCAAGCCCGCGTAGACTACATCCACCGCCGGACATCCAACGCCACTGCCCGCTTAAACCCTATTGGCGACTCTCTTTTTGCAAGAGTTCCGGCAACCATCAATCATGATATTAGTCGCTATAGTCATATAATCAACATAGGCCTAGGAATTCCTACCAAGTTCTTCTCATTTACCTTCGACACCGGTAGCGATCTCACTTGGACCCAATGTGTCCCCTGCGTTAACTGTTATGACCAAACAAACGAAATTAATGACCCAACCCAATCCTTGACCTTCACCAACATCCCATGCAATTCTTATTATTGTACCCAACTCCTTCAATTTGGTTGCTCGTCTACCTACACCTGCCTCTATGAGCAAGAATATGCTGACAATTCTAAAACTAATGGCTCCCTCATTAAAGATTCCTTGACCTTATCCAATGATATAGTTTATGACTTCGTCTTTGGTTGTGGACATGACAACACCGGAGTTTTTGGACATGCAGATGGGATATTAGGCCTCGGCCGGGGGCCTCTTTCAATTATTAACCAAACACCTCAATTGTATAACAAAATATTCTCATATTGTCTACCATCAAGGCCTGATACAATTGGATATCTTGAACTAGGTAGCTCAGTCCTTGGTGTGAGGTATACACCAATGCTAACAAAACAAGAAATGCCATCGTACTACTTCCTCAATCTCATTGACATTTCAATTGGTGGTGAAAGGCTTGGCCTTCCACCTACTATATTCAGCGAACCTGGAACTATGTTGGACTCCGGCACAGCATTTAGCTACCTGCCGCCCAGTGCATACTCCATCCTCCGCAACATTTTTCGAAACTACATGAGAAATTACCCAATGGCACCGCCAATATTCAATCTTGACACATGTTATGACATCTCTAACTACCCGATGGTGTCGGTGCCAGAGATTTCATTCATCTATGATGGCGAAGTGATGATAAACTTAGATTCCACAGGGATACTTTTTGTGTTCAATAAATCTCGAGCGTGCTTTCCCTTTATTCAAAATGATGATGATAGTGAAGTTGTGGTCATTGGTAGTATGCAGCATCTCACGTACAATGTAGTCTATGATGTGGGGAACTCACAAATTGGCTTTGGGGCTAATGGTTGTAGCTAGTGATGGATAGACCAAGCTGATAGGGTTAAATTCAATGTATTGATGAAGCCAAAATGAATAGGTTCCATCATGTTGGTTATAAAATTGGAGTGTGTGGGACAATAAATGTAGTCTTGAAACAAAGAGCTTATACTTAAAAAGAATGAAGACTGCTTGTTGTTATGTTTTTGCTCAGTGCAAGACCCTTACAAAGTCAAAACATCACATATTTTTCTTAAACTTGATCCTTTTTTATCTCATTTTGGCTTCTATTTTCTTTTTTGTTATGTCCTATAAATGGAAGCATTTAAGGCTTGTGAGTTTTGCCAACCCATTGGGCCATACAACCTAACACATTAAAGCTTAGATGCAACCAATACCATTTTCCTTAAATATGGGGACATTTGACTAAATTAGGAAAACTCACATATCGATCACTTATGCAACCTTCGAACACAAAACCTCTGGTTGAAACAAAAGATCCCAACTAACAAATAATTGAGAATTTCATGAAGATCAATTATGCAATTTACATTTTTATAATTTTGAAGAATTAATTTAAGTATTATGCCCCCACATGAAAAAAATTATGAGTCACACCACTATATGCATGCATCATGTATGTGTATGTTTATAAATAATTATTATACAATTCTCAAACCTATGTTCATCCATAAAAAGAAAAAGATAATCTCTAGCTCAGGCTTCAATAAGTGGGGCCAAAGGCATTGACATTGAAGCCCTTTCTAAAGTGTCTTAAAGAAATTTTGGACTTCATTTGATTAGTGATATAATTTGATATGTTACAAACACATTAAGTTTTTATAATAAAATAAAAGGATGAATTAAGGAGGCATGAAAAAACTAATACTCACTTCAATAACATTTTAATTTTTTATATATCATATAAATTCAATTGCATAAATAGAACTTTTGTAATAAAAATTTTTAATTTATGAACCCTCGAAAATTTTATAATTTAAAATTTTAAATAGCTGTTGAAAAAATATTGATAAATGTTTTAAAATAATTAATTTGTGTTTCTTATAAAAAATTATGACTCAGCAACTATCAAAGAGAAACTCTATATCACCAATAAGCTCTCTACGACATTGATTCATAGCACCAATATTATACCATAGCACTAATTTTGTTCTTCAATACTGTCGTTGCCAGGTCGCTAGTCCTGGATGAGAAATGTGGAGGTTTGCATTAGGTAGTCAACAACCAGCATAAATTTTTTTGAATAATCATGACATGAATCCTTTAAATGTCAAAAGAGGATTTATGTAGCTAACCCCATCTAGTGGGACAAAGGCTTGATGTTGTTGTTTTTATTGTTGTACTGATTTTATTCTTAATGGACATTTTCTCATCGAATACTAATAGGACTAGGAACATGTCGTTGAGATCTTCTTTTAGTACATAGAGGTTTAACTGAACTATTAAGTGAAGTATGTTGCTTGTAGGTTGAGAGAATGTGCTAGTGCTTAGTGGGCACAATTTTTGCAATTGAGACACAAAGAGGGGAAATGATGGAATTGTAGTTGGTATAAGATGAAATAGCTTTTGAGGGCTCATTTCCTTCCCACTAATTTTGAGCAAATACTTTACATGAAATATCAGCATTTGTACAAGGAGCTTGTTCTGTTAGTGAATATACAAAAGAATTCTACAGGTTGAGTGCATGTAACAATCTCAATGAGTCTGGTATTCAAATCATTGCATGATATATTGGTAGCCTAAATGACATCTTATATAATAAATTGGAGTTGAGCTCCGTGTGGTCATTATCTCAAGTTACTAAGTTTGAGTTATAAGAGAAAACGCAACTAAGTCAGAATTCAAATTTTGCACTCAACTCATCACCAGTTCATTGAATTTTCTATAGAAGGTAATAAGTCTAATAACCAGTAACTAAAATTCTTGTAGCTTTGTCTGAACCAAATTACCCAACCATCTCAACTGTGATTAATATGGATAATAATCTTAACCCAAAACATAGAGTACAAACCTGTTAATTTATATTCTATTTGATACTTTATGACAATTCAAATATGTTTATTTTTATTTATTTACATGCTTTCATTTTAGGCTTTGAAGGTCTATATGGCCCAATGCTACCACTCAGTGTAATATTTCTTAAAGAAAGATGATCGGATACTTTGCTTGAAGTGGTGGCCAAACTTGCTAATACACATATTAATCCAATAACATTAATAATAATTGATTAAGAAAAAATGAATTATGGATGTAATTTATGATTATATTAAGATATTCAATAATCTTGATAAAAAAATTTGTTTTATTTCATATTAATGTAATCGTATAATATATGCCTTATGTAGAGTATTTCTATATGATGATCATGGAGCTAATACTTTTTATTTTATTATAAATATCACTTGGCCTCAAAAATTTATAATAATCTATCATGATATATGTTTTGTATATCTAATATACCTTTCGGGAGAGTGGAATATTGCTGGGAAGTTCCCTCTATGTTATTAAGAACATTTTTATGATTAGATTGAGAACAATCATTTATCTATTTATATGCCGGTATTAATTGCTCATGTGTGATATGGATATTAGAAATTAGAGTAAGAAAATGTTCAAAAATCACAAGTTGACATGCATATGCAGCAAAGCAAAATATTAGGGGAGCAATAGAAAATGGGGGGCAGTTTAGTGGAAAGCAGCCAACAGTGATGAAGGAGAATGATAATACAAATTTTGACTAGACTACATGTGTTTATAAAATTTATGTTGAGTTTTTATTGTATAAGAACTGGACCTTTATTATAGAAGTATTTGAACATTTGTTTTTAATTAAATGTATGGTTTCTTTAGCATTAATATTATTGTGCGATGTCAAAATGTGATTGTAGAAATGTTGAAACAAATTATTTTGATTGACTGTGATTGTACAAATGTTATGGTGCAGGTTTCTGATGTATTTTTTGCCAAAAAACCATAAAAGAATGATGATATGAAGAGTTTGGCAATTATTCACAGTGGAGAAATCAGTGGAGGAAAAGGGAGCTCATCCTTCAAAATCATTACCAATGGTTTGAATATTTTAAAGAATGTTGTAAGGTGGAAGATAGGTTTTGGAATCTCTATTGGAGTTTAAAATGACATTTGGATTTTAGAAAAAATTCTAAACTTATGGCCGCTGTATATGGCTAATCTTGATCAAATAGATTTAACTATGGACAAGCTTATTATAGATGGTAGATGGGATATAGAGAAATTAAAATATCTCTTTGTAGAAGAGCATGTATGTTTAATTTGTAAAAGTCCAATTTAGGTTGAAGATGAGTTAAAGCTTATACAATTTAAATCGGGTCTGTCCATTTCTGCTTAAACTTACAAAGCTTCGATCAAGGGAGAGGAATCTTATATATATTGGGAATTCTTTAAGAAAGTTAAGTTGAGACATCGGGTGGAAGTTTTCTGGTGGCGTATTTTTAATAATGTTATTCCTACTTTTAATTTCCTTTATCAAAGAAGAATTCAAGAGGAGTTTGGGTGTCCAAGAGGTTGCAATGTGAGAGAAGACATATATCATATCATTGTCAAATGTATAAAGCTTGTTCAAGTGGTGAATTTTCTCAACAAATGGGGATTTTGATTCCCTATTTTTGATTCATTTCAAGAGTGCTTGAAATGGATGGAATTATGTTCAGATAATCAAAGATTAACTATTAATATTTATTGTAATGCAGTTTATCTCTCTTGGCGTGCAAGGAACCAGTTTCTTCATGGAGGAAAAGATGATTGTGCTTTGGTAATTGTAATAAATTTTGTTTGGTATGCTTCAGTATCTTTTATGGGAGATAGCAAGAAATTGGGCCACTAGGGTATTAATCAGTGAAATAAACTATTTAATCATTGGTACCCCCTCCACTTGAGTGGATCAAAATTAATGTGGATGCATCTTTGTCAAAGTCTTAAAAAGGAGGAGTAGGAGGTGTAATCCAAGATTGTATAGGAAGATTTCTTCTAGCCTATGGATTCACTTGTATTCATTGGGACATTTCATTTCTTGAGATTTTGTCGTTTCAAATGCTTAAAGACATTAAAAAAGAATGGATGGAAGGCTACAAAGGGATAATCATTGAAGGAGATAGCCCCAACATAATCAGGTTTTTAAAAAAATCTGAGAGGTAATTAGAAGGATGAGCTTGCTTTTTTGAAAGATTTCAATTTTTTTGTTTTTATGTGCTAGTTATGCACTCTTTAGCAATTTTTGTTGGGATCAATTATCTTTTAATAAGATTCCTCTTCTCTTTAATCAATTGTTAAAGGAGGAATCAGACTATGGTTCTTGTTTGTGATTGTTTTCCTTTTATTAATGAAATTTAATTGCTTTCCTTAAAAAAAAAAGAGTTTCATAATCTATTTCTGGAAATCGTTATCAACCAATATTACCGGCAAAATTCCCAAAGAAGCTTCTTCCAGAACTTTTTGAGACAAGTGCCGTCCAAATTTTTGGCAATTGGTCATTGAACATTTGAGTCAATATTACCAGTGAAATTATGATGGAAAATTATTTACCAATTACAGAGAAAACTTTTGTTAGAATTAGAAGTAGAATATTTATAGGTAATTTAGATTAAAATACAACATTATTCTGACTTTTTCATGTTAAAATTCTACTGTTACATCGTCAAAAAAATTTCTTGTGAAAAGTTTCCACATTAGGCCACTTTCCAACGAGCATTACACTGGCAAAAAGAAATCTACAAAAAAAAATTTTTTGGTGGATTTAGGACATTTTCCAGTGGTAAGTGGCCGTTAGAAATTGACATTTTTTCCTTTAGTGAAAGATAATATGTTTCATGAACCATCTTCAAGAGGCTACTTAACATCTCCAATAGAGAAAATAGAACAACCATGGAATTTAGATCACCCTCCACACTCACCTCAGTATTTTCAACATCAACATCAAGGCTCAAATGATGAAAGTTAATTTTCATAATATCATTTTTAGCATTTTTAAGGACATTCACTAAAAAAATCTTTCACTTGAATGAAGAAATTAAACACATGATTCGTCATAGATATTTAAGCTTGTACTTCCAAGACAAGCTTGACAATATCCACCCTAAAGATGAAGGGAATCATAAGAGCTAGGAATGAAGTCAATAGTTTTGTGAAAACTATTATGAGATAATAACTATTGTTTATCATTTCTCTAGTTTTAGAAGGAACATCAAAAGATAATCAAATTATATTTGATAACTATGAATTTGAAGTAATATGCTACACATATTATGATTCTCTCATCATCTCATATTGAATATAGGTTCCTCTCACTTATAACATAAATGTTCTAATCGACAAATATAATTATGTGGACATAATAACCCTCCTTATCGATCTTCATATGTCTTGAGAAGACAAGTGTTAAGCTTCATTCTCATCTATACTATATAGATAATTTTGAAGGTAAATATACATTAACTCTCACCATGATCACACTTTTAGTCACCTTATAGGAACCATTTATACAATCACTGCCTAATTCTTTTTAGTGGATGTCGGGCAATCTAGAATGCAATTTTCAATCATCTAGTGATGTCCATATTCATGAAAATTATATCTATTTTCCAATTAAATTTTAAACTCTCTCCATTCTGAGGTATAAGAGAAATCATAGGAAATGAATCATTGGCTAACTCCCTATACCTCCAATAGCTCTAATGAGCTAATCATATCACTTTTAATGGATAAAAAAATGACTAATCCATGATTTTATTACTCTATGAAGCTAGGGAAATTCATAAGATTATTTTAAAAGAATTTTCTATCTTTCATGGCTCTTTGACCATGTAATCTCTTATTTAGAGGAGGTAGTCAACGTAACCTGACTGAAGGATCCTCGTTTGAAGCTATGGGTTGCATCGTCCAAGGGTACCTTGTAGACTTGGGGAGAATATTTGCTTACGAGGACAAATTAAAATCCATATTAGCTAACAAAGGGCTTTATGCCCTATCGATCACATCCTTTTGATTCATATCTCTAGGATTTAGTTCCATTGTGAAGCACCTAGTTCAGAGGGCCCCAATCATAACAGTTTAAATGTGGTGCCATTTAGATAGTTATCTACTTGTTTGTAAGCATGTATAAATGCTGCAAATCTGGCAGCATGCATCACATAATAGTTATCTACTTGTTTCATAGAGGTATACTATCATGCACTACTTGTTATTTTATGTGTATAGATTGTTGTGTACTAACTAGTCTCCTACGCTGGTTCATGTACACTTGCATTCATCACAAACTTTTATATTTTCTTCTAGGATAATGGGGGATCTTCAGGAGACACCCTATAATACCTGGATGTATTGTATTCACTGTGACATTCTTCTATGCTGCTTGTAGGTACTAGCACTAGTCATATGTTTGTCAATCTTACTCGTAGCATATCCAATACCTTCCTATATCCACAACATTCTACACTTTGTTAGTGGAAAAAAAATAGTAGATGTATGATGAGTTTTTATTGTCTCTTATGAACATAGTGGTTGGATAAAATGTATTCAATATCATTCATTTCCATACGCGTGCTGATTGATTTATGGTGCATTAAACATTTCTACATGTACTTTGACTATCATTATTCACAAAAGATTGTTGTATTCATTTAGATGTGTATTGGAGTTGATTGTAGGAAATGTTGTTGTTTCATTACATTTCCAATACCTTTACTTGTATGGAGCTGATGGATTTGAGTGATATTGGATAATTATTTGATTACGAGGTGCTACAATGTCTTTGCTACAACAACTTGTACATACTTTGAATATGCTGCTGATATGCTGCTTTTGCCTAATGAGACTTGGTGTATTTGACTGAAATTGTATAATTGTTGAATACGAGGGTGTTGCAACAGCTTGTATGTTCCTTGCATACATATACTATACGTATATTACCTTTGACTATAAAATACAAGTTATGTGTACATATGTATCTTGATGTTGATTGCAAGATACTTTATTTGTTGAAGTTGTTTTATATTTTCCTATATATGGCATGTAGTGTAAGTGTTGGGTCTCTAACATTGGCACATGGGAGAATGTATTTATTGTATATCGTCCTCGCCTGCTTACAGTAGATCAATGTATTTACTGGCTACCAAATGGTAGTTGGTTATAGGGGTGTCGTATCATGCAAAATAAATTGACCATCACTTGCATATACATCCTATACATACTACTGTATATATGATGTAAATTATATCATCATTAGTAGAAATTAACATTTATCATATGCTGCACTATACACGTGTGTAACCGGTTATGTAGCTTGCAAGCAAGCTAATTCATCAATGTGCTTTAGTATTATGTCAGATAAGTTGCATTCATCATTAACTTTTCTCTATACATGTTGACTATTATCATTCATAGGGAATTGTTGTGTTTATTGCATATTTTTAGTATCTCATTGAATGCATCGAATCATTATGTTTATGGTACATTGATCTTCTCCACTTGCTTACATGTCATCTTGTAGTAATGTTAGGAGGATCACACTACAACTTGCGCCTACTATCTATTTGATGGATTAATGCATTCATTATAAGCTGCTATCGCTCACAACATTAAACAAGATTATATTTAGTTTTTTGTGAATTGTTTGAAATTGTGTTCAACACAAGTTTCTCATTTACTCATTAATTTTTATTAATTGAAAGTGTTAATTACATGTACATTATTTCTAAAAATTCTCCCAACGCAAGTCCCCTATTTGCTTATTTATGTTCATCTGGATGATCCATATTGTTCATTTAGGGTTTTTATTTTGTCAAGATATTGCATTGGTTGATTTGATGTTCATCTATTATTTAAATTTCAATTTTTTCCTTATTCTCTAAGGGGCTGTTTGGTATGCAGAATTAGGAGGGGAAAGTATTTTAATTACATGCATTGGATAAATTACATTGTTTTGTTGGTTTTGAGCAGAAAATAAGAAATTCCTCTAAAGGTTTAGCGATGTATTGTAAAGGCCATTTCATGAGACTTCGAAACTCTCCTAAATTGAGCGGGTTAGAAATCCTCTAGCGATCGTCTGCAGTGTCTTCCTCCATCAAATGCCTCCTTGGCCTCGAAGATGGCTCCTTCATAAAATCCCGCTCCAAAATCTCTGCCTTAGCTGCCGCGTATGGTTGTTGCCAGGTAGCCAGAGCATGAGTAGCAACTTCCACGTTCAGACTCTTCTAGCAAGATAATTCTCTAAGATATTCACTCTGTCCCGGATTCCCCCATGGTCGAGACTACTTTCTCCTTCAGTTCGACTTCCTTAGCTCCTTAATTCTCGAATCTACCCCTGATTCGTGTCAGCCCCGATGATCTCCCTCCGGAACAACGAATGAGTAGCTTGGAACCCATTGCCCGATATGCACCTATTCTCCTACTTAAGATCCATTCAATAGATCAAAACCTCATTTGTTATTTCCTTTTTTTGTGATTGATTAGTCTTCATTTCTTCTACAAATAGGCCGGCATATTACCCTGATAGGGTTTCTACCAATACCACCGATGTGAAAATCTATCGTGTTTGTTTCATAAATCAATCGCGTTACGAGTGCAGGAGCAGGGCAACAAGTATGTGAAGATGGGGAAGAAGCATTACTCTGATGCTATCGATTGCTAAAACAAGGCAATCAGTCAGAATTCCTTGAGCGATTCAAAATAGTATTATATTTACTAAAATAAAAATCATTGAGCTTTCTTAATATTTAAAATGAACAAATAAATTAATCTTTTAAATAGTTATATATTTGTTTTTTATTTTATGAGAATAGTATTATTTTTATATTCTATAATCTAATAAAAATCAATAAATTAACATAATTAATTAAATATCACTAAATAAAATATATTAATACACAGCTTTTATAAATACACTTGTTGTAATGCCAAAATTAATTATAAAAAAACCGATTTTACTTTACTTTGGATCTACCTAACTAAACAATCGAAACAATTCTCTTGATTTTATTTTGCAGACAACCAAACAGTCTTAAAGTATTCGGAATGCACTACATTTACTTTACATTACATTTACTTTACATTGTATTTTCTTTTCAGGCAACCAAGCAGCCCCTAAATCAAGTTCAAGTTCTTTGCATTCAATTTAGTCTAAGTCCCATATAGTTCAATTAAGTTTACAAATTTAGTTCACTATCACTTTTGTTAAACTTCAATTTATAATTCATTTAACTCCCCTCCATTCAATCAAGTTGAAATCAAGTTCAGTATTTAATGCAATATTGCCTACCTCCTATGAAAGTTTAATTAAGATGTTAAGCCTAAGTGAACTTGTCCATAGGAAAACAAAATGGGGGGTGGTGAATTTAAAAACTAATTTGTTTGCTTAAAATAAATATAATATTTTTAATTTTTTTAATATTTAGAAAAATAAGTAATAAGTATCACTTAATGTGGAAGTGAAAAAATTTATGAAAACTTCTAAGCAATTATGATGATATTATAATAAGTGGAATAAAGCATTGAATAATATTTTCACCAAGTAGTTATAATAGAACAAAATACAAAAGATAAAAAGAAAGGAATAAAAATTAGAACAAACACAATAAAGATTTATAGTTTCTAAGTCAAACAATGATCTACGTCCACTCTCGGAGTCCTCCTCTCCTAGTATTGCATTATAACTAAAGTGACCTTTTACCCCCACAGCATGGCGAAGAAACCCATACATAAATCACTTCCACAAAACATGATGTGGTGGAGAGCTAGAAGATTTGTCAACCTTCTTGGTTACAATAGTTGACCTTAAATTATTTTTCTCCTTTCTAGAGAAGGCTCAGAAGCTTAAACTCCATCTTCCTCTTGGAGAAAGCAGAGAACACATACCTCCTTTCTCACCCTCCTAGTAATGATAGAGAACCATGTCCTTGAGTTGGAAAATTTCTCCCCAAGGCTACCCAAGAAACCTAAACAAACACTTGGAGAAACAAGGCAAGGCACTTATTTGGAGCAAACTTGTGAACCCCTCACACTACTTCTCCCTTATACACTAGCTTTCCCTCTTCATCCAAAAGCTCTCCTAGTTCTTTTCTCGAAGCTCCCTCTCAAGAACACTCAGCAACTAAAAAATTAAAATAAGTAAATTGAGAGAGATTAAATCTAAGGCCTCATAAAAAGCCCTAATTTTGATTATGGCAACTCTATTAGTATAATACAAATAGAGTACTTCTATTAGTACTATACAAAGAGCAAGATGAACCACAATTACTTCAATGAATTGAGCTGGTCACCCAGAATGATTTAGAGCATCATTTAGTATGATTAGTTCAAATGAATTGAATTTAGAGCATCGTTTACTTTACTAGGTGAATCTTTCAAAAGTAGGGAATATTTTTATTTATTTATTTTTGTTATGCATAAAGAAAAATCACACAATCAATAAGAAATGAAAATGAAAAAAAGTAAATTAATCATTCTAGCTTAGAGTATAGCCTAATAACAACAAACTATTCTCCCTTTTGACATCACAAAAGGGAGAAAATAATGAAAATAAAAGATTCCAAAATAAAAAATATACATGATAAAGGAAAAAAACATAAGAATAATACAAATACAAGAACTAACCAAGAACAAACTAAAATTAAGAAGAGTCCTGATAAGGTGGAGGTGGTTGTTGGAATAATTAATGAATGGAGGCAAACTACACTCTAAGGCAAACCTTGTCATTATCATTCTATTTTATTATATAGTTATCAAAGTGAGTCATATCATTATCATGTTGTTGTTGCTTCTCTGCTACGTAGGAGTCAAAATGAGCCTTGTACTTGTCAAACCTCTAAACCAACATATCATATATAGATTGCTGGTGGACAGGTTATGGTGGTGGAATTGGTGTTGTACCTCCCTCAGCTTCCTCTAGCTCGTTGTCCACATAATGAACATTAATGTGGTGAGTACTGTGAAGGACATAGAAGGAGTTATTTTAATAGAACTTTTGATGGTGATATGTTGGTGTAGGGTTTTGAAAGTTGTATTTAGATTTAAGGTCAAAAGTAATTATGTGACCTATGGTAGTCATGGATAAAAGAGGTTTGATGTTAATTTAATCCCCAGCTTTTTGAATTATTGAGTTGCGAATGATATGCTAGATGATTATAGGCTTTTGCACTAAGGTATTAACATGGGAGATATAGTATATAATATTTGATTCCCTAAGGGTAGTATTTGCAAGCGTCTAATCATAATTAGTGTTTTGAACTACAAGGTGGACTTTTATTCCACTTGTTGAAAGGTAGAGGAATTCATGAAAGTCTTAATATTTATTTTCAACAAACCTCGTATTGATGTAAAATTGTAGGGTGGCACCTTCACTTTTAATTCAGAGACCAGCAAAACATTTGAAATATGTTTAGAATTGAGCAGGAAGGCAATTTTGAGAATGAACTAAAGGGTAGTGTGAGCAAATTGAGAGAGAGAGAGAGAGAGAGAGAGAGAGAGAGAGAGAGAGAGAGAGAGAGAGAGAGAGAGTACATGGAAGTTTAACACTTCCTAATTTATGATTTTGGATGGGGTGATCCCTATAATTTTTGTATCGACTATAAGCCTGTTCATCAATGGGTTCGACAAACTAATGTTACACAGGTTATCGAGAGGAACCTTTGACTAGACCTCGTGAATGCTTTCTTCTTGCCTATTGAGGATTGAGATCTTTAGGTAGGAGGTAAGACGAGTGAAATGGATCGAGTGAAGAAAAGCCTTAATTTTTCTCCCTTTAAATAGAAATCAGCCATATTGTATAGTACGATATAATACATTTAATTTTATCCAGTCTAATCGGTCAAAAAGCTCAGTAGATGATTAGAGAGAAGAAATATATCCTGACACATCAGCTTGGATGATTGTTCACTAATCATATCATCCAATAAGAATAAGTGTTCGTACATTATGGCCCAATATTAAATATTGTACTAGCCAAATTTAATTCATCCATGGTTTATTACCATAAATATCATATATTACAAAGTATTTGTTTGTATAGTACTATGATGAATGATTTGTTATTTTTGGTGAATATCATACACTACGATCTGAAATCATATGGTATGATATGAACAAAATTAATTAAGGGGTGTATGATGATCAGGAAAGCTTCACAAAAAAAAAGAAAAAAAATCACAAAAACAAAAAGCAACAACACAAACAATAAAAAAAATAAAATGAAAAGAAAACACACAAAAAACATTTATTTTTCCAATTAAAAAAGCATCATCATTCAAGCATGAATACCTATAAAACATAGTCTAGCCCTTAAGTTGTAAAGGTTTCAAAAGCTAGAGGTTTTGAAAATATATCTGCCAATCATATTTTAATAGCTATTTGATGTAACTCTATATTCCCTTTTGTCATATGGTCTTTGATGAAATGGTGCCTAATGTCTATGTGTTTGGTCCTTGAATATTATATTGGATTCTTTGATATATAAATGGTACTAGTGTTATCACAAATGATTTAAATAGTGACTATAGGTAGTCCAAGATAAAAGATTTGTTGTTTAAGCTATAATGCTTGTGCAACACAACTCCCTATAGCTATATATTCTGCTTTAGTGGCAGATAGGGCTATAGAGTTTTATTTTCTACAGGACTAGAAGAATAAAAATTATCTTATGAATTGGTATGTTCCAGATGTGGTTTCATATCAACCGTAAAACCTTTAAAGTCTAAATCATAATATCCAATGATTTCAAAAAAAGAAATATGTCTTAGATATAATATTCCTTAGTTTTTGGTTTCTAAAAGATATGTAAGAATTATTTTAACAGTAGTAATGTGGGATTCTTTGGGATCAGCTTGAAGTTTAGCACCAAGATAGTCACTAAAAGTTTGAGATGGTTGCTAGACCTTAATGAACTATCCCTAAGGCACACCAAAATGTAAGCAATACTATCACTTGATGCGTAAGCTAGTATACTTATCAAAAGTTATAAATATTGTGATGATAGTATAATCAATACAATGTAATATCAATCATTGATTTTTAAACAATAGTTATATACAAAATATAATACAAAAAATAAAATGTTGAAATTAAAAATTAGAATGAGAACACCAGATTTATAGCGATTCGTCAAAACTATGACCTACATCCAATCTCTGGAGTCCTTCTCTCAAGGTATTGCACTAAACTATCTAGTGAATCACCTTTAGCTCCCACAGCTAGGCAGAGAAGCCCTTATAAACTCTCTTTCACCAACTTGGTGTTGAGTCCAGTAATTAGGTTGTTAAGCCTAAGTAAATGTCCCACGGCTACCAAGAGGGGGGTGAATTGGTAGTTTTAAAAACTTTAAACTCTCTTAATGATAAAGTTGAATCGAAATAAAATTTTCTTTTAAAGTTTGTAGAAAAATGTTTTTCAACCACAGAGTTGTTAAAACTGAAATTTAAAGTGCGGAAACGTAAAAGCAATAAAGTAAATGACACCAGATTTATAGTGGTTCGGTCTATAACCAGACCTATATCCACTCCTCAGAGGCACCCTCTGAGTATTGCACTAAAACCAATAGTGATTTAGCACCCACAGCAAGGCGGAGAAGCCTTTACAACACACTTTTTTTACCACTACCCGGTGCGGCAGAGAACCGTCGTCCTTTTACACAAACCATAGTGCTGGCAGAGAACCGTCGTCCTTTTACACTCTCCTAGTGTGGGCAGAGAACCCTACGACTGTTCACACTCTCCAAGTGTAGGCAGAGAACCTTTCCGTTGTTCACACTCTCCAAGTGTAGGCAGAGAACCCTTCGGCTGTTCACACTCTCCAAGTGTCGGCAGAGAACCGGATCTCCTTGACTGATCTTCTCACAAGAATCTAGAAGGAAGAAGGAAAAGAGTGAAGAAATCCAATTTCACAAGTAGAGACTCTTACCTTAGTAATCCAAGTGAAGCCTTCTCGCTCCAGTGGTAGGAATCCTCCTATGAATGCTCTATTCCACTCTCTCCTTGGCTATTCTCTCAAGAGGCATGAAGATCAAATGACAAAAAGATTGGGTGGCAGTCTAATTTGATATATTTATATAAAAGATAAGAAAAACCGCCCAAAAACTGAAAGTTTCCAATTCTGTACGCAGTGGATCGTCCTGTACGATCCTGGATCGTCCTGGACGATTTTACTTAAACGATCTGAAATGACCCAATTTGTATATGTGTACGAAATGACTTCGTACAGATGATCGTCCTGTACGAACTAGGTTCGTCCAGTACCAACGGTTATTACAAGGTCGGTTCTAGAAACTGCTGAAAACTATTCTAAGTCGGTTAATCGTTTGGACGAAAATTTTCCAGAGACCCGATCATCCTGGACGATTATTTATTTCGTCTGGATGAAAATATTTTAGAGGACCAATCGCCACGGACGATAATTTATTTTCGTATGAACGAAAATTTTCCATAGACTTGATCGTCCGGTATGATATTTAATTTCGTCTGGACAAAAATTTTCCAGAGGACTGGTCGCCTCGTACGATAATAAAATTCGTATGGACGAAAATTTTACAGAGAACGCATCGTCCGGGACGATAATAAATTTTGTCCTGGACGAATAGGACTTAGAAAAAATTTTTCGAGCAAGTTCCTATTCGTTCCATGTACTCTATAGGAGATAACTGACGGATCGTCCAGTACGATAAATATCGTCCCGTACGATCAGTATAAAATTTTATGATATTCTTATGTGTGTGTGTAAGTTTTTTTATTCACTCAATTACAATCACTCCCTTTCAAAATTAAATCAAAGAAAATGTAAACTTCAAATAAACAAAATATCTCATGTTGAATTTGATTTGAAGTTATCGTAGTCTGGAGTCTGATTTTCCTGAAATGTTAGTACACACAAGAGCAAATGCAAATCTTCTAAAATTGTTAGGAGATAACTATACATTTGAACAAGAATGATTGGAATCATCAAAACTATATAAGTTGCACAAATATAAATCATTCAAATAGCAACTATTCTAACACTTGGTACAAAAGAGGACCATATAACTTTCACAAGAAGAGAACTTTCACTTCTTTTCAACTTCTGTTTAGGTAGAGAACCTGAACTCCTTTTTACCCTGGGTGAGTTAGAGAACCTTTACTCCTTTTCACCTTCATCGTGAGGCAAAGAACTTGAAATCTATTTAACCTTCCCTAGTATGATGGAGTATCCAGGTCTTTAGCACCAAATAGTTGCTCTTCTAAAAGCATCCCTCAAGAAAAATCTTAACTCTTGGAGTAACTCAGGTGAACGTTCACAAGATAAATCATGTGAAAACGCTCGCTTACACTCCCTTGAAGCCCACAAGGATCTTCTCCATCTCTTGTAAACTCCACCCTTTCTCTCCACAGCCCAAGACTCTATCTTTAAGCTTCCTTCATAGGAAAATAATTCAATGAATGCTTAAAAGTGTATTATAAAGATTTATGATAAATCTTAAATAGAGAGCTACAAAAACCCTAAAAATTTAATTCAACCATCAAATATTGTATAGTACGATTGCAGGATCATCCAATATGATCAACAAAATTTGTCTTGTTAGTACTATACAATCACTAGTTACTAGAATACGTTCATTTCAAATTTTGCTTGTTAGTGCTATACAATCAAATGCGTGAATAACCATTCATACAATATGATTAGTTCAATCGAAATGCATTTCGAACATGATGAAACATGGCACAACCAAATATTGTGATTATTGATCATACAGTATGATCCAGTTCATACAAAATAATCAAAATATAAAAATTAAGTAGATACGATTGACAAATCACTGGATTTAATTTAGGCAAAAATTTAAATATTGTACAGTATGATCCAGTTCAAATAGTACGAATAGAGTAATATTTCAAATTCAAGTTTTGCTTTATTTAATGAATGATGGGGTTTCTAATTATAACAAATAGTCTACTATGATGTGGTGTTCATACTGTATGATTAGTTATATTTTGAAATTAAAAAATAAAATAAAATATTTTAGTTAAATCATATAATAACATATACTAGTCGTACTATACGATGTATAAAAAAATTTCAAAAATATTTTTATTCCCCTTGTGTTTGTGCACGGTCACTAGGCTAACATACACCCTTACAAGACTTGACTCAAAAAATTCAAAATTAAGAAATGAAAATTATATATTCTTTTAAAATAACCTATCTACCAAATCGTTAGTCTTGAATCTTCACAGAACAACACATGTTGCACCTAAAATGTTATTTAACAGACAAATATATAAACTACAAACACTAGGAGAAATTAAGAGGCAATAAATAATAATTATTATCATAAAAAAAGTAAACTCACGGGCCTAATTTGCAATAATCTCTCCATTTTTTTATGACAACAAATATTGATTAAATTTATAGTTTGATGTTGTTTTCTCCAAATCTCCCCCATACTAAGAGAATTATAATAAAAATAGGTGAAATTTCATTATTTTTTTTATTTTAAGACATGCATTTTTAAGGCTGAGTAAGAGCAAATTAAAAAAAAATAATAGAAAATAGATTAATAATAATAGCTGACCACAAATACAACCATAGTACATTCTCCCCCTTTGATATCATCAAAAAGAGAGCTAAAATAACTCATAAATAAATTACAAAAAACATACAAAAAGAAATTATGAATATATAAGCATGCATTAAACATTATATATATATATATATATATATATATATATATATATATATATATATATATATAACACAAAACATATAAGCACACAAACCAACTTTATACCTAATCAAAATAAATAATTTAATCATTGACTATTAAGCATAAGTTTATTACCTCCTCTTCTTTCACTTGTACTGATAAGCCAGAGGCTAAGTCTGCCCAAGATACTTTTTGTTTCTTTTCTGTTCCCTTCAACCTTTTCCTTCATAGGGTGGCTCTTAAATTTGGGGCATTCGGACTTTAAATGTCTAGGTTTCTTACACCCTAAGCAAATAATGTCAGAAGAAAATCTATCTTTCTTACTATTTTTAGTTTTTCTCGATTCTAGTTAATGCTTGTGCTTGCGATTTAGGAAAATTTTAAATTGGCTTATTATTAACACTATGTCCTCACTCTCATCATCTCTTAAGTCATTTTTATCTTTGTCTTTGGCCTTTAGCACTTTAGCCTTCTCATCACCTATATCCAAATATCTTTAACTAACATATTATTTATAGGTAATGACTAAGCCATGCATATTATCAAGAGAATAAACATTCAAATCTTTCGATTCACATATAGTAGTGACTTCGGCATTAAAATTTTTAGATAGACAATATAGAATTTTATTGACCTTCTTAGAGTTTGAAGGTTCTCTACCTAAACAAAGCAAAGATGTCACTATCTAATTGAATCTTGTGTACATATTTGAGATAATCTCATAGGGTTTCATGTAAAAAAGTTTATAATCTTGTTATAATAAGTTCAACCTAAAATGTTTGACTGCACAAGTACCTTCGTATGCAATGTATAATCTATCAAAAATTTCCTTGCGAGTGGTATAGGTAGAAATAATCATATAATCTTCAAACTTAAGTAAAAAAAAAAAGTAATTTATGCATTTAGCATTTAGTTATGCAAAGACTTGTTCTTCAATACTCCATTCAGTAAAAGGAATGTTAATTTTGACTCCATCGATAATACGTGAAGGTATAGAATAAATAATTTGAATCATAGTCCACATTCTAAAATTAATTGATTATAAAAACATAAACTTGTAGATTTTTCAAAAATTAAAAGGTATATTATCAAATGAAGGTGGACTGGTTGTTGACTAATCTTCCGTAGTGTTATGATTACTAAACTGAGCCATTAATAAATTTTAGAAGTTTTCTGAAAACTTGTTTTTGAAACATGTTCTGATACCACTTGAAAGTTCGAGATGGTTGTTAACCTTAATGAACTATCCCTAAGGCAGACTAAGATGTAAGCAATACTATCACTTGATGCAGAAGCTATTACACTTATAAAAAATTACAAAGATGGTGATAACAGTATAAACAGTATAACATAATATTAATCATATATTTTTAACCCTGTAATTATATCCAAAAATATAATGTTGAAAAATTAAATTGCATAAAGTAAAAATTAGAATGAGCACACCATATTTATAGTGGTTCTGTCAAATCCTGACCTACGTCCACTCTCCGGAGTCATCCTCTCTATTTATTACACTAAAATCTTTAATGACTCTTCATTAGCCCCCATAGCTTGGTGGAGAAGCCCATATAAACTTTCTTGCACCAACCTGGTGTAGCAAAGGACTGTACTTCTTTCACAAGTAGAGAACCTTGACTCATTTTCACCCTCCTGGTAAGACAGAGAACCTATAATCCTTTAACCCTCCTAGTGAGGCAGAGAACCTTGACTCATTTCACTCTCCTGCTAAAGTAGAAAACCTTGACTCGTTTTCACCGTTCTACTAAGGCAAAGAACCAGGAATCACTTTCACCTTCCCCAGTGCAGCAGAGTAGGAGGATCTTTTGTCAAGAAGTAAGTCTTCTTCCAAAAGCTTCCCTTAAGATAAATATTGACTCTTGGAGGAACTCATTAGCAAGTTCAATGGAGCAATCCATTGAAAACCCTTCTCACTATCCTCTAAAGAACACAAGGATCTTCTCCCTCTCTTACAAACTTCGCCCTTTCTCTCCAAAGCTAAAGTCTCTGTCTTCAATTTTTCTCTAGAAGAAAATAACTTAATAAATTCTTAAAATACTATTACAAAGTCTTATGAGAAAATTTTAATAGAGGGATTCAAAAACTCTAAAATTTCAATTCAACCATCAATAATCATACAATATGATCGCATGGTCATCCAGATGATGTACAAAATTTGACCTGCTAGTACTGTATGTTCACCAGTTAGTACAATACAATCAATTCAAAAGTATATTGTTAGTGTTATACGGTCAATTGTGCGAAGGAACAATCTTATAGTATGATTAGTTCAATTAAAATACAGTTCAACAAGGATGAAATATATAACGACCAAATATCATCACTATTGATCATATAGTATGATCCTGTTCATAAAGTTGTTTAAAATGTAATAAATAAGTAGATTCAATTGAATAATTACAAGACTAAATTAGGTAATATTTTAAATATCGTACAGTGCCATCTAGTTCACACAATATGAATAGAGAAATATTTCAAATTTAAACTTTTGTCTAATTTAATGAAAGGCGGGGTTTCTAATTAAAATAGATCATTCAATACAATATGATATTCGTACTATACGATTAGTTATATTTCAAAATTATATTTTTGGATAAATAAAATATTTTATCTAATTTCTATAAGAACAGACTATATTGTATGATACTGATCGTGCATTACATTTTACATAAAAAATAAAAAAATTATATTTATATTTGTTCCCCCTATGTATGTATACACAGTGACCGAGCAAGCTTAAACCCTTACAAGACCTGACTCAATAAATTAAAAAAAAATTACATACTCTTTTAACATAACCTATTTTACCCAATATTGAGCCCTTAAATCTTCAGAGAATGGTGCAAGTTGTACCTAAAATGGTAGTCAAGACACAACATAAATACTCTTTAAACACTATAAGAGGAAATCAACAATATTTGTTATCATCAAGATTATAAACTTCAAAACCTGAGTTGCAATAATCTCCCCTTTTTTATGATGATAAATATTATTAGTTGAAATAGTAAACTAATACTCTTTTCTCCTAATCTCCCCCTCACTAAGAGAATTACATCTAAAAAATTGGGGAAAATATTAATTTTTATTCTAAAGTTTTTTTTTTTTTAATTTTAAGAAAAAATTGAAACTAAATAACAAATGCAACCAAAAACCTTCTCCCCTTCTAACATTACCAAAAAGGAGAAAAAATAAAACACCTAAAATGGAACTACATGAAGAAGGAAATTAGAACATGCAATCATACATAAAAATAATTCACAAACCATAAATCAGATAAAAAAACATACAAAATAAATAAACAAGCACTCAAACACACAAACTAAGAAACAAACTTTATACTTGATCATAATCACCAATCAAATCCTTGTCTATCAAGCATATGTTTATTACCTAATCATCTTGCTCTTATTCTAATGAGTCATAAGCTAAGTCTATCTACGAGATTTTTCACTTCTTATCATTTCCCAAAATTGAAAAATGATTATCCTCAACCTTTTCCTTACAGGGTGTTTCTTAAAATTTGGGGCATTCATATTTTAGATGTCTTGGTTTCCTACACACAAAGCAGATAATGTTAGAAGCAAACTTGTCATATTTACCAATTTTACCTTTGCTCCATTTTTATTAACTTGTGCTTGCGCTTTAAGAGACTTTTGAATTTTCTTGTTGATAATGCTAGCTCTTATCATATCCTAAGTAATTTTTTTCTATCTTTTTCCTTTAGCACTTTAGCGTTCACATCATATGTATTAAAAAGTCCTTGTCTCACACTTTTCTCATAGATAATGAGTGAGCCAGTCAGATTATTAATAAATTAAGCATTCAAGTCTTTTGATTCTTATATAGTAGTGAATTGGGCATCAAATTTATTAGGTAGATAATGAAGAATTTTATTAACCTTCTCTAAGTTTAAAAATTCTCTTCCTAAAGAATGCAATGATGTCACTGTTTGAGTAAATTTAGTGTATATATATGGTATAGTCTCATAAGATTTCATGCAAAAAAGTTGATAATCATGCAATAATATGTTCAAAGTAGTTTGTTTCATTTCACTAGTTCCTTCTTAACTAATTCATAATCTATCCCAATTTTTTTTTGGTGGTACAAGTAGAAACACCACTTCATACTGGACTATATGATATAATTAGAAACCCTACCATTCATTAAACTAGACAAATTTTTAAATTTGAAATATTGCTATATTCACACTCTATGAATTAGATGGTATTCTATGATGTTTAAATATTACCTAATTTAATCATGTAATTAGTTAAATAAATCTACTTATTTTTGAAATTTTGATCTTAGTGCATTGGATCATACTATAAAATCAATAAGGATGATATTTGTTCATCAGATATTTTATCCTTTACAAACTACATTTCAGTTTAATTAATCGTAATGTAGGATTGTTTCTTTATACATGTGATCATAAAACACTAACAAGAAAATTTTGAATTGATCGTACTGTACTAACTAGTAATCATACAGTACCATCTAGTTCATTAAATTAGGCAAATATTTGAAATTAAAATATTACTTTATTCGTACTATATAAACTAAACCATACTATATGATATTTAGAATATTGCATAATTTAATCCTGTGATTAGTCAATCAAATTTTCTTAATTTTTATTTTTTATCATACTATATGAATTGGATCATATAGTACGATCGATGGAGATAATACTTGGTCATCTTGAGTTTCATCTTTGACAAACTATATTTCAATTGAAGTAATCATATTGTACGATATGAATAGATCATGTTGTATGAATTCAAAATTGTACAGTACTAACAAGAAAATTTAAACTAATCATAGTGTACTAATTGGTAGTCATACAGTACTAACAGATCAAATTTTTTGTATCATATTTGACGATCCTGCGATCATTCTACACGATCTTTACCAACTAAATTGAATTATTAGGCGAAGCCCACTTTTTAAGACTTCTCATTAGACTTTATAATAGTCCTTTGGGCATTCATTGAGTATTTTCCACTAAAGAAAGCATGAAGAGATAGCCTACAACTTGGGAGATAAAGAGTGGAGTTTGAGTGAGGGAGAAGATCCCTGAGGGTTAGAAGGGAGTGTGAGAGAAAGTTCTGAATGGTTGCTCCAACGAACATGCACCTGAGTTCCTCTATGTGTTAAGTTTTTATCTTAAGAGATGCTTTGGGAAAAAGACCTCTTTAGTGTCAAAGGAATAGGTTACTCCACCGCACTTGGAAGTGAAACTGATTCTATGTTCTATTCCTTCACTAGGAGGGAAAAAAGGATTTTGTGTTCTATGCCTCACTAGGAGGGTGCTACAAATCTGATTCAAGCATTATGATTTTGATGATAACAAATATTATTGTGTTTATTATCTCTTTCTCTTATTTTTATGATATTTTATTTTTTGATGTGTGTACTAATGCTTCAGGAATTGAATCCACCATTCACTTATAATTCTGATTAACTCAACACTGGGTAGAAAAGGTTTATATTCTATATTTTCAAATTGTTCTATATTTTTTATCTCTTAAGTCATGTCATGTAACTTGGTAGATATCATTATTGAGTAACCTTATACACACATAGAGTGAGAGAGAAATATATTTTTGAGAGAGTTATTTTTTAAGAAACTTGTACTTTAGGATTTTAGCTTCGTATTATATAATCTTATTTTGTATTGTATAGTTTGAATTCATATTGTATGATATATAATGCTCTGTCAAAACCCTATATGTTAGAGGTTAAGGAAGATACCAACTATATGACGATCATACCATACAATTTGGTTCATATTGTACGCCATAATTAAATCTTTCTTAATTAATCCCTGATATCAAGTAATCAAATCATGGGTAATTATGGTGATCAATTATATTGTATGATATAGTTTATACAGTGTGATTACATGTGTACAAAATTAGTCATCCTAGGGTTCATACCAAATGAAATCCATAATTTTTATTTTTGTCATATCGTACGATGTCCATAGTGATGGACAATCACCCTTGTATGATGTTGGTCATACCAATGGTCGTCCAAAAAAAAAAATAGAAGAAAATTCTACAATTTGTAACGTATGATGTTTCAATCGTACTATACAAAATTTTGTAAAAGGTTGAAAAGTTTATCAGAATGACCTTGATGGATGAGTATGAATTACACTGAACGTACTATACAATATGTGTATTGTACTGTACGAATAGAAGACAAATCTCTTGAAATTTAGGGTTTTTTAAGACACTATTTAAGAATTTCAAGTACTCTTATTAGAAAATCTTTTGCTATGGAGTTGATATGAGAGAGAGCATAGATAAGGAAGAGAGTAAGCTTAGTAGAGAGAGAGAGAGAGAGATCCTTGTAAGGGGGACTTATGAGGGATTCACAATGGTTTCTCCAAGCAAGATCTCCATCATCTTCTTCAAGCTACTTTCCAGGTTTCTTGATGGCTCTGATAGAGACTTTCATCAGCGTCAATAAGCTAAATCCAAGGTTCTTTGCCCTCTCCAGGAGGGTGAAAAAGGATTCCATAATTCTTTTCCTATTCTAGAAAAGAGTAAAAGTATTTCAATGTTTTCTACCAACTCAATGAGGGAGTAAAAGGATTTGCAAGTTCTCTTCCTACTCCATAAGGGAGTAAAATGATACAAGGTACTCTTCCTCATGGGGACAGTGGAAAGATTTTATAAGGTCTTCTCTACCTTTCTTTGGGAAGAAAAAGGAGAGACACTACTTTTAATACGATTCCTGGAAAATAGGTTTCTTGGGAATGCACATAGGTCAAGTTGAAAGGGCTTCTCTCCCACTATAATTATGGTGTGTTCGTTGTATTTATTTTTCAATATTTTTCTTTTTTTTTCATTTATTTTTGTGATAATTGTGTGGTTAAAAGATCTAAATTTTGTTATTATGAAACTGATTTGCTTCTACATCATGGGTTTTAATTTTTATTAAAGATTTTTTAAGAAATAACCAATTCACCCCCCCCCCCCTCTCTTGGTTAGCCTGCGGCTAGTTCATAAGGGTTTAACAAACCTCATGAACTTTTAGAAGGTGAAAAGGATTCATTGTTCTCTACCTCATAAGGAGGTTGAAAAGGATTCTAGATTCATTGCCTCACTAGAAGGATGAAAAGGATTCCATGTTCACTACCTCAGAAGGAGGGTGAAAAGGATTCTAAGTTCTCTACTTCACTAGGAGGGTGATAAGGATTATAGCCCTCTATCACAGCTGGTTGGTGGAAGAGATTTTATATGGGCTTCTCCACCTATATATGGGAGCTAAAGAAGAGACACTATAATGATAGTGCATAACCTCGAGAGGATGACTCTTGGGAGTAGACGTAGGTCATGTTTTGATCGAACCACTATAAAGTTTTTGTGTATTTGTTTTAATTTTCTTTTTTTTTGAATTTTACTTTTTCAGATTATATTTTATGTTATAACTACTTGGTTTACATATGTGATTGTCATTTTGATTTGTGTTAATTAGAATTCCATTATCATCATCAAAATGTTAGATAAGTTTGTTTGCTTCCATAATAGATGATAAGTATTTATTATTTCTCTTAACTTTGAAAAAATAAAAAGGCATATTTTATTTATATTGAACACATGTAATATTTTGAAAATTCTAATTCACCCCATCTTGGAGTGCATGAAGATAGTTCATTAAGGTCTCACAACCTCTTCGAACTTTTAAACATGTGTATTTAATTGATAGAATCTTTCTTCTAATTCTTTTAATAAATCATTAATAAATGTTTATGTACTCTATGCATATTATTATATCCTTTAGGAATGAATGATAGCATTACAATTCTGAGTCTTAAAACTTGTACATTATTATATTCGGTGCTTTATAGTCCCTAGCTTACATGGTTATCTAAAACTAAATAATCAACTTTAGCACTTTATAATATGAACTATTAAACATCAAATCATTAAGCCTTAAACTTAAATTAAAATCCAATTTTCACCTTTAATAAACAAATGCATTCAGAAAAGCCAGCTTAAACTATAAACCCCTTTAGATATATCAAAGATACACAGCCTCCTTGACACATTATAGATGGTTTGCTAGGATAACAAACTTTAGTCTATGCTTTGTTAGTGGTTCATTTGGTATGATTTGGGATGCTTTGCTTGGAGAGTATATTGTGTTTGTTTGTTTATATTTTTAGTACTTTGAATGTCTTACAAGTTTTAATTTAAGTTGTTACACTTTAACCTTATAGGTTGCATAAGATTCTATAGGTTTTTTATACCCTGTATTAAAATTTTTTAGTATATCTTATTTTACATTCCGTTTATGCTTGTAAATTTCAATGTAGAATGTACTTAGGATCTAATGTAAATATAAGGGGTCATTGTATATATCAAGTTGTGAAGGGTCAATTAGTTGTAAAGATTCAAAGGAACTTGTTTATGTATATATATATATGGATCCTAATGATAATTTTCTCTCTCTGGGATGATACTCTCTTTTGGAATTCTATAAGAAGATTAGGAGCAGAAAGATCATAAGTAGGTATATATATATATATATATATCATAGGTTTAGAAAACAAGTTTATTATGGTAGACCAACTTATTTTCTTGCAAACTCCGGGTCACACAAATCTCATACAATAAATGAAATAAAATTCTTTTCTTCACTGCTATATGGTTATAGAGTAAATTAGAGGGTAGCTTTTTTCATAGATTTCGTTTAGTGTATATGTTCTGGATTTTGTAAGAACATGTATGCTAACTTTAGGATGATATGATTGTTATACCATATACATGAACACGTTTAATCTGAAATGCATACATACATACATCTTACTTAAGGCAATGTACACTAGTTTAGCACACAAGCCAACAACAAGCAAGTGATAACCTAAAGTAAGTCTTATATTCATATTGTTATTGGGCCATTATGTTGCTAAATTTTCTTAGAAAATTAAGACTTAGGATTTATAGAAAATATTGATTTAGCCAAAAGTAAATTTTTGAGTTTTGGGTTTCTGTAGAGTTTAGAGTATCTTTTGTACCAAAAAAAAAAGTTTATAAATATTTAAGTCAATTATATTAAACTTTCATATTTGAAATAAGTCTAGTCTCTACTTTATTTAAATATTTTCTCTTTGGTGATGTAATTAATTATATTGGCTTGCCTCTATAGGGAACTAAGGACCCAAATTAAAATATACCATATATCAGCTATCTAAGAATAGTGGAAAGAATCTTTGTATGCTAAATAAATATTATTTCTTGGTTAATTTCATAATTAAAATAATAGATTAATATGAATTTTATCCATCGAGATGATTTTTTCATTCCTTATGCTGAGTTTTGATTATAAAAATAAATTATTTCTCTTTTCAAGTTAATAATGTGGCATTAGTCTATCTTTGATGTAGTTAATGTTGGTTATGCAGATTTTTTTAAAGAAAAAACTACAGCAAATCAGTGGATTATACACCATTTTTTTCCACATGATTTTTCTGTCAACTCTCCTGGGACTAACTCACTTTTCATCTGTAGTAAAGACTAGATTTTAGATTGGTAGTGTATTCACTTATGTAGTGAGTTACTTCCTTGCATTATGCTTTTCATTTATTTTTTCCTCAGATGAGAATGTCTAACACTTCAATTATAAATAGGTAAATCTTTCAAAAAAAACTTCAATCAATCCTCAGTTAAAATCCAAATTCTAAAGTCATCAATTTTTTAGTCTTGGATAGTGCATCATAGTTACATTCTTTGATGTAGCTCGGTGATATTATTTGGATTAGGTCCACAGTCAAAACAATGTTACCTTACATCATATATTATTTAGAGCTTTCTTACGTGTGTAGAAAAATTCATTTCAGTGTTTAGACTCGATAAGTTTAGTAATGGATATAGAATTTTGGTTTAGTTTTAGAAAATTGTAGGCAAGTTAATCTTTTACTTCTACAATAACCAGACCCAATCAATTGAGGGCACTTAAATTAAATTTGGATCAGGCTAAGATAATGTACATTTCATATTCAATGGACCCTTGACCAAAGTGGATGCAGATATTTCCTCCATTTCAACTCCTTCTCAGATCAACATTGAGGGTGGGTCTATAGTTGCTATGGAAGCTACTAACCTTTAGTCTTATCTCATTTGAATTTACCTCAATACTAAAATGTCTATCTTCCAGAATTTTGAGATGGGGTTATCTTCTAGAGTGAAAGAGATTACAAAACCTCATTGTCGCAACGTGAACGACCCACTAAGGATGAGGGCTGAGAAGGCCAGACTATTAGAAAAGTATATTTTTATTACCACAACTACTGAAGAAAAAATAAATGCAAACTCTAAAACTCCAGAATTATTTATAAACTCTACATTTCACGGTATTAATTAATTTCTTTTGACGTTAGGTGTTGCTAGAGAAAATAAACCTATTAGGATAACAAACTCTACTCCTATCACTGCTAGTTGAAATCTTATTCTAACTTCTTAAAATAAAGGAATAAAAAATTTAAATCTTTGCTGAATGGATTGATTCATAACTACACCACTCGTTATGAGCAGTAAAAGAATGAATTTCTAAAAAGTGTTAAGGATGTTTTTTCTACAAAAATACAAACAAATTCAATCAGAGAATGAGAAGTGCATCGCCCTTCTAAAACAAAGTTATAATTTTAAGAATGAGGTTTGAGTTGACCAATTATCACTATAGATCAACATTGAGAACCAAAGTTCTCATTTGATAATCATCATGCAACATCATCTCACTCTTAGAATTAGCAAACTCATATTAAATAGATAAGATATGGAGCATTATCTCATAGAGGGTATAATTTAATATCTCTTCAACCCTCAAATAAATTGACAAATTGTTTGGCTAGAAACTCTAATCACTCTTCAAATCAACACCAATCAAGAATAGATTGCATCATTTATAATGCAATAAATCATCATCTTATTTTGAAAGGAAGAGGTTGAAATCAATTAATCAACCAACCTTATTATCTGATAGAGAGAGGGTTTCTTGGCCTAAAATGATTGCCACTCTAACTATTTTAATCAATCATAAAATGGTGTAGCATAAGAGAAAGTGAAGAAAGAAAAAATTGAAGCTAAATAGTCATCTATTTGAGAGTATACTTCAATTGATCCTCACAATATGGCAACAAGATCCATTATTTAAATGATGTATCATTTAACATAATATAATAGAAAAATAAATGAGCCGGAAGCTATAGAAATTGCTGAGATGGAGTCACAAGATATAGAGAAATGCTGAAGTATTAACATGGTGAATACTCATTCATTATTACAAGGGGAAAAAGAAAAATGTAAAGGTGAAGCAAGAGCCATGGATTCTGACGTTGATGAAGATGATACAACAAATTCAACTCAAAATCTTATGGTTTAGTTATGATAAAAATATGAATAAATATTTTTAATAGAAAACATATTGGAGGAGATGATGGCTTTGATCAATTTCAAACAAAGTAAAGCATCTCTTATACTAGACGTGTAGGTTAAATCCTTTCCTCATGAATCAATGCTAGTTAACATTAAAGGGAGAAGTAGAGAATTAACTAGTAATGATAAAAATAGAATCAATCCAATTTATAAATATAAAGCAAATAGTAGAGCAGCAAGTCAAAGAAGTGCTAGCTAAATCTCAAGGTACTTTATTTCTCTAAAAGGTAAACCATACTTGAAAGAATATGATTTAGTCAAATATCCCAAAGGATTCATACCACCTTATTTTAACACATGTAGTCTCTAAAAAGCCCCGATAAGGCCTCTGTCCTCTCGGATCAAAGCTCATGCACCTAAAACACGCAGCTATTGCAACTTTAGCTCATGAGTTTATAGTTTTTATGATAACAAATATTATGGTCCACATCCTATTGTGTACTTCTATTTGTAATATATTTTTGTTTGTGTGTCTAATAGCGTTTTAGGAATACCATGCACCATCCAACGAAGATTCAAAACTCAAGATTGGGTAGAATAGGTTATGCTGTAATGATTTTGTAATATTCATAGATGTAATTTTGATTTCTTGAATAAAGTCTTACAAGGGAGTATGCATGCTTGGTGACCATGCGAACACACACTCTCGAGGAATGAGATTGAGTCAAAATAAAAAATTCAATTTTTAAACTAATCGTACTACTCAAATTATATCGTACTGTACGATCATGTCATCTAACTAATAATACTGGATGATTTAGATCATCAAGGAAAATAAGTTATGATCATGAAAAAAAGCCACTATTCATAATTCTCGCAAGATTTTGAATTTCATATTTTGTTCTAATCGTACAAGATGATCCCAGGATTGTATTGTATGATCTTTTTCAGCAAAATTGAATTTTTAGCGTTTTTCAAAGCCCTCAATTTAAACTTTTTCAAGGCACTTTGTAAGTGTCTTTGGCCGCCTTTATGTCCTTGTTCTTCAAGAGAATACTTGAAGACTGAACTTAAAAGGCAGTGAGGAAAGAGTGGAGTTTGAGAGGAAGAAGATCCTTGGAAGTGGTTTTAAGAGAGTGTGAAGGGGAATTTACATGGTTGCTCATACTGTTGAATCTAGTAATTAGGTTGTTAAGCCTAAGTTAATGTCCCAAGGCTACCAAGAGGGGGGGTGAATTGGTAGTTTAAAAATTTAATCCCTCTTTGAAGATTAAGTTGAACCGAAATGAAAATTTTTCTTTTAAAGTTTTTCTAGAAAATATTTTTCAACCACAGAGTTGTTAAAAATTAAAATAAAATACGGAAACAAAAAAACTGTAAATGACACTATATTTATAGTGGTTCGATCTATAACCAGACCTACATCCACTCCTCAGAGGCACCCTCTGAGTATTGCACTAAAACCAATAGTGACTCTCCTTTTGCACCCACAGCAAGGCGGAGAAGCCTTTACAACACACTCTTTTTACCACTACCCGGTGCGGCAGAGAACTGTCATCCTTTTACACAATCCCCAGTGTTAGCAGAGAACTGTCTGTCCATTCACACTCTCCTAGTGTGGGCAGAGAACCCTTTCGTCCTTTCACACTCTCCTAGTGTGGGCAGAGAACCCTTCCAGCTGTTCACACTCTCCAAGTGTAGGAAGAGATCCTTTCGGCTATTCACACTCTCCAAGTGTCGGCAGCGAACCGGATCTTCTTGACTGATCTTCTCACAAGAAATCTAGAAGGAAGAAAGAAAAGAGTGAAGTAATCCCAATTCACAAGTAGAGATTCTTACCTTTGAACTCCAAGTGAAGCCTTCACGCTCCAACGGTAGGAATCCTCCTTTGAATGCACTCTTCCACTCTCTCCTTAGCTATTCTCTCAAGAGGCACAAAGATCAAATGACAAAAAGATGTGGTGGAAGTCTAATTTGGACTATATATACAAAAGACAAGAAAAACCGCCCAAAAACTGCAAATTTTCAATTCTGTACGCAGAGGATCGTCCCGTACGATCGTGGATCGTTCTGGACGATTTTACTTAAATGCTTTGAAATGACCCTATTTGTATATGTGTACGAAATTTCTTCGTACAGCTGATCGTCCCGTACGAACTAAGTTCGTCTGGTACGAACGGTTATTACAAGGTCGGTCTAGAAAACTGCTGAAAACCATTCTAAGTCGGTTAATCGTCTGGACAAAAATTGGTTCATCTGGACAAAATTTTTACAGAGAGCAGATAGTTTTCTAACTATAATAAATTTCATCTGGATGAAAATTTTACAGAGACCAGATCATCCTGGATGATAATTAATTTCGTTTGGACGAAATTTTTACGGAGAGCAGATCGTTTTCTGACGATAATTAATTTCGTCTGGACGAAAATTTTACAGAGACCAGATCATCCTGGATAATAATTAATTTTGTCCTAGACGAATTGGACTTAGAAAAATTTTTCAAGACAGTTCCTATTCGTTCTATGTGCTCAATAAGAGATAACTGACTGATCGTCCCGTACGAACGGATATCGTCCAGTACGATCAGTATAAAATTTTTATGATCTCCTTATGTGTGTGTGTATATGTTTTTATTCACTCAATTATAATCACTCCCTTTCAAATTTAATTCAAAGAAAAATACAAGCTTCAAAATCACAAAGTATCTCATGTTGAATTTGATTTGAAGTTTTCGTAGTCTGGAGTTTGATTTTCCTGAAATGTTAGTACACACAAGAGCAAATACAAATCTTCTATAATTATTTGGAGATAACTACACATTTGAACAATAATGTTTGGAATCATCAAAACTATACAAGTTGCAAAAATGTAAAGCATGCAAATAACAACTATTTTAACAATCTCCCCCTTTTTGATGATGGCAAAACAATTATGTAAAGCATGCAAATACCATTAGATTTTAGGTTCGTCTTGAGGGATGTTTTGGGAAGAAGAAGGTCTCTTTGGTGTCGAAGGACTCGGCTACTACACCGTACCGGGGAAGGTGTAAGTGATTTTGTAAGAGCTTCTCTTCTTATCTACGGGGGCTGAATGAGAGTCACTAAAGATTTAGTTCAATACTTAGAGGATGTCTTCGGGGTGTGGATGTAAGTCACGTTGGACTAAACTACTGCAAATCTGGTGTGCTCTTTTCTTTGTTATTTCTGCATTTATTTTTTTTACGATAAACTACGTTGGTGAAAATGATAATTTATCTTATTATTGTGAATGTAATTCTTATATAAAATTGTTCAAACATTCTTTCAAGTGTTATGAACATAATGTCCTGGCAAGAACAAAAAGCCAAGCAAAGAATAAAACACAAGAAAGAATGAATTATAGTGGAAAATGAAGGCATCATCATTTGCCAATAACAAAATGGATAAGAGAATAACTCAGAAGTTATAAAGGGGCTAGTGATGACACAAATTAAATGATAATCAAATAATCTATTTGTACTAAACATGCAATTCAAAGAACAAGAGAACTACCTTGCAAAAGTTCATGAACAAAATGGCCCATGCCCAAGGCAAAGTTTAGTTTTATTTCAATGTAATATTTATTTATTTATTTGAATTTCTATTCCCTTTATCAGAATCATAATTTTGTTACCTCTATAATCCATTTTGCTTGAAAATCAATTTTATTTATAGCATGTTTGAACTACTCAAAGCATTTAATGGTCAAAAGCATTTTTCTTTTGTTTTATTTGTACAAGGATATTTTAATGACTATAAATATCATCTTATATGAAATAAAATTATGAAGTTCTTTAATAAATAAATAAAAATAAATAGGAGAGTGATTCTCTTCTCTTTGTTTGTTCTTGGTTATTTCAAAATTTGTATTTACTTAGGCTGGAAAAAATAATTATCCTTTTTAATCCTGCTTCACACCTTTGATTCTCTTTAGCTTATTTAACCCACTATATATCGGTATAACTACAATAAAAATAAAGAAAATGAAAATTTATAATTTGACACGACTTTACCTTTTGAGATCTTCTTGTTCCCTTAACCATAGCACATTTTTTATTTAGAGTCAATCAACCTTCTTCTTTCTTAAATGTACACTGTCTTCCATCTTTCATTTCATTTAAAGTTCTAGCTTAAATAGTGACAATTTGCACTCACGTGAGCCCGCACGCGCGCGCGCGTGCGCACACAGACATATATATATATATATATATATATATATATATATATATATATATATATATATATATATATATATATGTTCATCAAGTCCATAATGTTCAACAATCTCTTCCTTTTTTATGATAATAAATATTTCAGTTCATAATTTTATATGAAAACTTTTAAGTAACATCAGCAAAAAAACCATTTAGAGGCAAAGCTTGGTTTCATTCAAAATGTATTAAATTTAGATAAATAATTTTCTAAATTTAACAAAATAAAGATTAATTAAACACTACTTCCCTAAATGAGTCTGAAAGCTATATAAGATGGTCGACGAAAGCAATTCCTCTCCTCTCATTTGCGCTCGAATCCCCTAAACGTTCCGACAAAAAAAAAAAAAGTATTTCATAGATAGGTACAGTTCTAAAGTTTAAAACATATATTTTTTAATGATACCGTTCTTAAGTTTAAGAAGGTTCAATGATAAAACCTAAATTGATGGTGAACAGGCATAAATCAATTATTTATTATCTTTCTATTTTTAAAATTGAATTAAAATAACCTTATGGCATGCACTTATAAAGAAGAGAAAGATATGTGGACGTTGTTCTCCGCACCATCTACTAAATTCAAAAACATTACTTTGACTCAGAGGATAGTAAATAGGTAAACCATTTAATTTTTTAAATAGCAACAAAAAAATAAATATTCTCTTAAAAGAAATCTAACATCTTTAAATACAATTGTTTTTTTATAGATGCTAAAAATTCTCATTATCATAATCTATCTTTAGAAACTAAAGTTACTCATTCGATAGAAAATATGAATACTTAATAGTTTTATAAGTTCTTATTATCTTACTATCATAAAATTAAGAAAAATAATATTTTTTTAAAAATAATTTGTTATGTATTTATCATGAAATCTAAAAACTACATTTGAACATTAACATTTTAAAAGCACTAATGATAATCTTTGAAATAGAATTAATATTATACCTTTATTTATAGTAAGCTCTACATGGATTCTTAATTTGTTGTTATGTTGTTCTATTACTTGAATGAATTCTGCATGTAATACACATTGAGACACTCTCTTACATCATGTAGGAATATTTACACATTTTATATAAATAAATATAGAATTACAAATTCATTCGTGTACATTTTGTCAAAGACAATTATTTAAAGATTTCATTAAATAAATTTGAATATGAGTTACTTGAATGCATTCTGCATGTAATACACATTGAGACACTCATATATGATGTTGGAATATTTCACATTTTCTATAAATAAATATAGAATTATAAATTCATTCGTGTACATCTTGTCATAAATGCTTCTAAATTCTATTGTCATAAATTAAGAACAAAGTCAATTTATATAATAAAAATTTTACATGTAAACATAAACATTTTTAAAGTACTAATGATAATCTTTGGAATTGACCTAATACTATACCTTCATTTTCCGTAAGCTCTAGTTGTATTTATAATTTATAGTTATGATGTTATATTACTTGTATGCATTCTTAATGTTATGCACATTGAAACACACTCATATATCATCTTGGAATGTTTATTAATTTTCTAAAAATAAATATAGAATTATTAATTCATTCAAGCATACCTTGTCCAACATTAATTAAAATATTCATAAAAGAAATTGAAATATGGCTTATTTTTGCTCATTTAGGAGATACATGTATAGATCAAAAACACATGTATGATTAACTCATGGCACTACATTGCATTCATCACCTTCTACACATAAACAAGTTTTCAATGCTACCAAAGTTAGTAGATCCAATCATGCAGTTTGAATTGTAGCTTTATCTCATGTAAAATATTCACAAAGTTAATTTGTTGACCATTAAGAAGAAGACTATTCATGTGGACATCATCTTACAGTCTAAAGATCATAGTTCTATTTGTAGAATGAGACGAAGGTAGAGTTTGTCCTTCCCTTGTCAAATTTCAGTAATTATCATGGTTTAGGGTTTTTGATGATATGTATGTCAATTTATCATTGTTCTCATTTGAAGAGGGTACGAAAAAAATTAGGTGTTACACATCCACAAAATTTCAACATCAACTTTGTTCTCATCAAGAGTTTTTCACTTCTAGGATACTAGCTAACCAATCAAAATTGTCCACATCATCCAAACATTTCTTAAGTTTTCTCTATGTAAATTATTTCTATATTGTACATGTTTATTTTAAATATATAAAATTAAAAATTTTAAATCTTTTAAATTAGTATTCTTTATAATTATCATATTTTTTGTTAGTAAAATAAAAAGATAACATATTCCTTATGAAATTTAAATATGTATTTTTAATCCTAAGTTAATTTATGTGAAAATGATTCAGAAGTAAAATCACTAGTAACTATAATGAAAACGAATATGCTTACCTACTTGGTCGACGTTTTAAATAGATTTCAAATTTGTTCATGCAATTCTCCAAGTCGAAGGAGACCTCTTTGAGTCACCACACCCACATTCTTGCGTTGGAATCTGTCTCCTGCCTCTGTTATGCACTTCTGAGGAAGGCCTTCATTATCACAGGCTCCTCAATTATATAAGTGATTTCAGCATGAATACCAAGCAAAAGACCCACTTCTTTTGATTCCAGATTCCTCAGGTTTGAACCTATCACTCCCTCCACGAATGAAGGGATAACTTTCAGAACAAGTGCCTATGCCATATCAACTTATCTCACGCTCTTCTGGAAATGAAGAAGAACTAATGGGCTTGGATTGAATATTTAAAATGACCTGAATTGTAAAACATCTTACAAGAATATTTACCTATTTTCTTAAATTAATGTCAAGCATATTTAAATTAAGTATATTTATTTTACTTTACATTAAATTTATTTTATATTAGATTTTTCTTACATTACTTTTTCAATAAATCAAATGGGCACAAGAGAAAGCATCACTTATTTTTCCGGTTAATATTTGGGGTGTTTGGTGCCTTCGTATTTTTAATATTATTATTTATAATAAAAAATTTTATATTATGTATATTTATCAATTTTATAATTAAATATTTTTCAAGTTTTTATCGAGCTTATTCATGAGTTTTTAATCGAACCCGAATCGAGCTTGTTCATGAACATCAAATGATGTTGTTCGCGAACATAAATGAGCTGAACGCATTAGTGTTCAAACTTGTTTATTTAATAATTGAGTTTTAAAAATATTGTTCAAGTTTGTTTGTTAGTTAATTAAACGATCACGAACGAGCTTTAATCGAACAAAACAATGAGTAGCTCGTCGAATGTTTGGTTCGCTTGCAGACCTAACTATATTTATAAAGTCATACAAAACTATTTTTTTTTAGATTTTATATTCTTCTTAATATCTTTAATTTAACATTTAGAGAGAAGTTTTAGAATTTTAAAAATTATAAATAACTTTTTTTTATTTGAATAATTATAAATATACAAATAATTATATATTTAAGAACTTTAAAAATTATTATGATTATTTTTTAATTGAATATTTCATACAAAAATTTTTCCCACTAATTGTCTTAGAAACATCAATCTTGCACTCATTGTTGAAACAAGATTCTACTAGTTGTTTAGTCCCACATCGCTTAGTTTTTATATACATTTTCTTGTATCCTTAGGTCAAGAGCCCACATGGGGTGAAGAAATCATGTGGGGATGACTAACACAATTTTGATATATAACATTATAATTTTTTTTGAATTATACTCTTAATTTTTTTTTGAAATTATATTATTTTTAAATTAATATAATAATTAATAAATTATTTTATATTAAACTAAATTGTTTAAATATATTATTAATTGAATAGGCCCGTTTTAAAAAACTGTGCCGATTCAACAGTCTGGCGGTTGAACCGGCCACCGGTTTGATGTTAGCCCGATTTTCCAGGAAGATCGAACCGACCATTGGACTGGTTCACGATTGAACCATTTGAACCGGCCAGTTCAATCTGGTTTTCAAAACCAAATTATGTGAGCGTTTCACTTCTCTAACAAAGAAAAAAAAACTAGGCAAATGCAACAACACTTTCTCTCTCCCTGTCGCAAGTTGTTTCCACTAATCCTCCACTCTCCCTTTCGCTATTCTGTCATGTCCTCGCCTCCGGCCTTCCTCCCTCCCCGAAAGCCCTCTCGCTCGTGTAAGAACCAACCTTGGCGTGAGGTCGCCGCCGCTCTGCCGTCCTCGTCAAAAATAGGTTGGAGATTCCACCATCTGTGTTTCTTTTCCTACTTTTTTTTTTTTTGGGTTGAATCTGCCATTTTCTCATTGATTTATTTCCCTATCTCTTCTCTTCTCCAATTACCCGCGGTATTTGCAAACTTTGTTCTCGCTGCTCTCTATGTGATAATTTTATCTCCTACTCCAACTTATATAGATATATAAATAGTAAGTGCCAAAGAAAAGGACCTTCTTTTAAGCATGTACACTAAAGTTTCTTTGTCAATTAAGTAACTACACGACCGTTGGCCAGCCTTCGCAGGAGATCTTGTCAGCAAACTACCTCGCCGCATTGTCCTGCTATCGCCGAGCATTTCACCATTCGTTAGTATTGTAGGTTATTTTATATACATTTATCAATTTTTAAAAAAATGATCTTCATTTGTATATTTTTTAGAAAATTTCAATGGAGCACTTACAAAAAAAAAATTTCGTTGCTAGCTTTCATTTGTTGGTTCGTTCACGTGAAGTTGTTTATCTTTGGACTTTTTTTTTTTTTGGGAAAAAATGGGGCATATGCCCATTCCACTGATGTAAAGAAAAAATTACAGTAAGTAAAAGGTCAAAAAACCAAAAGTAGACACCAAAATCCTGCAGGTAAAAACTCAAAACAGTAAAACAGTAGAGGAGAAAAAAAAAGGGGGTGAAGGAGAAGCCAAGGGCTCAGGATGCATAGAGCAATATAACCCAGGCAACAAAATCATCTAAAAAGATGTAAGGGATCCCCTGTTTGCCAAATCCGACCATCCAAGGGGAAGCATAAAAAAACTAGTATTCATCATCGCCCTTCAAAAAATTGATCTCTGGCTGCCAAAAAGATCAACCAGAGATCCAAAACAAACGAGCCACTATTCTAGATTCCAGAAGGCAACAGATAAATCACAGGGACACAACAATAGCCCAAAGGCATCATCAAAGCATCTGCTTAAAAACATGAGAATTCTTCCACTTTGAAATTTTGTAGGAAACAACCTTCTTGACATTAGCAGCAATGGTGGCTTGGTAGTTAATAATATTACAAAATAATCTATCATTTCTGGCTCTCCAAATGTGATAAGTGATCGCACACTCAACAAAAAATAAAATAAAAATTCAGCTCTTTTCAGTTATCCAATAATCAATACAATTAAAAGCTTGCAGTAATGTATGACAAAGTAGCATACGATGCATATTAGGGATAAGCCGTTTGAGGATTGCAAAGGTGTAATCAAATTCAAACAAAATGTTGTTATGTCTTTCTAAGTGTTGGCAGCAAAACTTGTAATTTTCAGCAATGGGAATACCTTTAACCAACATATTATATGCTGTTTTCAATCCATTATTAAAGGCAAGCCAGGTGAAAAAAAGAAAAGCGTAAAGCATGCTTCTTATGTCAAACATAATTATGCCAGCTTACAGTGGACTGATCTTTATAAAACTGCTTCTTAAAATGCTTAAAACTTTGCTTATCAGAATCGAACCAAGTGCAGGTAAAACCAGGGGTTCACAATTGGTACCATAGAAATCATTGGCTTGATGAGATCATGTAAATTAAAATGGGGCCTCCAATTCCCATTAAGGATCAAAGAATTGACTACAAAATTAGAGTAAGTAAAAAGAGAGCTCTCCAAATTATTGAAATTATGAGATGCGCCAAGAGGGATCGGCGGGGGGGGGGGGGGGGGGGGGGGGGGATTGGAAAAATTATTGCAATAAGAAGATAATCATAAACAGGAGTTCTTTTTTTGTGTTTTAAAACTTAAACAAGAAAATTAAATAATACGGAAGCGAATGCTCACAGCACAATTTGCAACAACTAATTTCACTACAATTTTCACAAAGCAATTTTAATGAAAATAAAATGCAAATGTAAATAAAAAGCAGTAAAGGAAAAATCACACAAGAAATTTTATAGTGGTTTGGTCACTTGACCTACGTCCACTCCTCGGAATCGTCCACTCCGGAATTTCACTACTAAACAGTAACTCTCCTTTTTTCCCCCTCAACAAGGTGGAGAAGCCCTTACAAACCTCACTTTCACCAACCCAATGTGGTGGAGTGCCAAGCGGTTTTTCACCCTCATGGCAACGGTAGCGTACCTTCTCATTTTTCTCCCTCCTGGAGAAGGCAGAGTACCTTAGAAGAAATGGATGTAGAAGAATCTCCCCCTTAGAGAGCCTCCAACAAGATTTTCTTCGGCCATAGGAGGAGCAAAGTGCAGTAATCTTGGAGCAACTGTGTGATCTCCCTCATACTCCTTCTCCCTCACAAAGTCCACCTTCTCCTTCCTCTCACAAGCCCTAAAATCTTCTCAAGACCTCTCTCCCAAGGAATCGCTCTCTAATCATGTTCCTCTCTCACAATCAAACTTCAAAAGACAGAAGTTTTGATACTTAAAATAGGACCCAAGAAATCCTAAAATTTTCAAATTAGCTATTATGATCGTATAGCATGATCTAATATCATACAGTATGAATACTACAAAATAGCCTTCATCCTGGTATGAAGGTTTACGAATAGGCAAAAAGTTTTGTATACTACCGTATACTACGATATAAACTCATACAGTACAATATGAAAAATCCTTCTGTTTATATAGGACGATTGCTGGGATGACAAAACTCACCTTTGTACATCGTATGGTATGAACCACTTCATACAGTACAGTTAGTTCAGAATTAATGGATCATCCAGCACGATGTTCGAGATGACCAAAAATAGCCTCAATTGATTGTACAGTACAAACTGAGTCGTACAGCGTGATAACCAATTTGGAATTAATCCTTGATTTACGCACTAATTTTGGGGTTAATTTTTGTAAGTATTCAAAATATAATATACAATATGAATGGGATCGTACAGTATAATTAGTTATGAAACTTACTTAAATTAATCTGGTGGCTAGGATTTTTGATTAGTAACATATCATATAGTATGATATATATCGTACAGTACGACTTGTTCACAAAAAGCCATTTCAGCCAGATCAGATCGTACAGTATGATATAAACTCATACAGTACGATCAACAGAGAAAAAGAAAATATTTTTTAAAACCCTCTCCCATTGTGTGTGTGCATGGTTGCTCAGTCTTGCATAAAATTTGTGTCCAGGCTCAAGAAAAGAAAAAGTAATAATAAAAGAAAAATTACATTGTTATAAATTCAAACTCCTACTCTACTTAGTCTTGAGTCTTCTTGTTGTCCTGTGTAACTTGTGATCTCCCAGAAATATTAGTACTCACAGACAAGAGTAGAAATAAAACATATTCAATGAATAGTAATTTTAACAACATTATTTGTCATCATCAAAATCTTAGACTAGGGGTCATGGATTGCAACAATTATTAGTACCAAGCCTGTAAGTAATAGAATTTCTGAAGCACCAAGGGTCCCAAAGTAAAGAAAGTTTGTTGTTATAAAAAACCTTAAAAATCATATTATACTTAATGTTCTCAGCCACAACAGCTAAATTCTTCCAGTAAACAGAGCAACGGTGATTCTTGGGATTCCAAAAGGAAGTATATTTTGCCCTCCACCAAGAGAAAAGAAGGCTATTAGAATTATAGAATCTTTAAATAGTGGAGTAGCCAAAAGCATGAGAAAGCAGAGGAATTGCCGTTATATCAATCCCACCAAGATCTTTTGGTTTGCAAGTATCTTTCCAATATATCATATGCAGCTTTTTTTTAGAAATATCACCAAAGTATAAGAATCTGGAATAAATTTTGTTGATGGTTTATATAAAAGGATTTACGTATAATTGCCCCACGAATCCAATAGGCTAAAGTGTTACATATAGTGAATTTGACATATTGAAACCTTGCGGCAAACGAGAGAGATTTTGCTTTTCAACCATCAAGGGAGCAATGAATGTTTTGCAACAGTGGTTGAAAGTCATTCATATTAAGTCTCCTATGAAATATCTGAATACCCAAGAATTTAATTGGAGAGCTAGTGATAGGGATGTTAAGAATACTACAGATGAAGTGAGCATTCACAAAATTTCTAGAAAAGAAAATGGTGATGTTATCTTTGTTAATATTCAAACCCGAGATATCAACAAAGCTGTTAAGTAAATTTGCAAGGGCTTGAGCATTATCAAAAGAAGCCTTACCAAACACCAGTAAGTCATCTATATAAAGGAGGAGTGAAATATGGGTGTTAACCATAGAAATTCCTTGAAAATGGTTGGAAACAACCATCTCTTCAAAGCACGAAGAAAGACCATCTATAATAATGCTGAAGAGATAAGGAGAAAGTGGGCAACCCTATCTAAGGCTAGAAGTCGAGTTAAAATAACATTCTAAAGCACCATTGATGCAGATAGAGAAATAAACATTAAAAATGCATCCTTTAATGCAAGAGACAAATTTTGGAGGAAAGCCTTTACTAAGAAGATGTTTCAGAAGATATTCCTTGGAAACAGTATCAAAGGCTTTATGAATGTCAAATTTGGTGCAAAAATACTTATCTCTAGTATTCATATTGAAATCTCGAAGAAGTTCAGCCGCCAAAAGGATGTTATCAGAGATGACTCTGCCATTGATGAAGCTAGTTTGGCTAGGATGAATGATGTAAGTCATGACCACTTTCATCCTGTTAGCTAAAATTTTTGCTATAAGTTTATAAAATGTGTTTCAAAAAGAGATGGGCCTATTGTCTGAAATGTTTGCTGCATGGGAATGTTTGGGAATCAAAGCGATGATCGTAGCTTTGACATGTTTTGGTAAGGAGCCAGAGCAAAAAAAGGAGGATATCACTTCACAAAGTTTCTTTCCAATAGTGTTCCAAGTAGTCTTCTAAAATTTAAAAGTGAATCCATCTGGGTCCGGAGATGAGGTGTTTGGAGAAGAAAAGACCAAATCTTTGATTTCTTCATTGGTAATATTTACAATTAAACTAGAGATAAGATGTTGGGGTATGGTGTTCCCGATGGGGCTATTCCAATTATCAGAATTTGGCATATAAGGAGTATTGTAGAGCTTTTAGAAGTGATTAAAAATTGCATTTTTGATATTATTGGGTTAGACATAATCCCTTTAGCCATGATGATAATTTTAATAAGGCTATGGTTATGTCTGGCATTGATTCGTAAATAAAGAAACTTTAGATCATCCTCTCCATAAGACAGCCATTTGGCTTTAGCTCTTTGGGTAATCCAAGCAGTCCAATTAGAGTTTCTTTTAAAAAATTGTGATTATTGCTATTGAGTGCCATGTTAAGAGTTTTATCCAAGGGGGAAGCTTGAATTTGATCCAGGAGAAGGTGTTGAGTCTTGGAAAGGTCTTCAATTTCTTTCTTAAGTGAGTTGGAGGATGACCAAGAATGAGATTTTAAACTATTTTTGAGAGTCTTAAGTTTCTGGTAGAAAGAGCAAATTGGGCTATTATGATTAGGTAGAGAGAAAGTAGTAATGAGACAATCCCAAAAACCTGCTTTAGAAGTCCAATAGTTCTTATATAAAAATTTGTGTTTTTGCTAGTTGCTTGCCTCATTTTGCAAAATGATAGGAGAGTGATCAGAAATTTGGGGATCACCAATGCTATAAAATGAGTTAGATAAGAATCTTACCAAGCATCATTGACTAGCATTCTATCCTACTTGATATGAATGGGATCCTCGATTCTCTAATTATACCAAGTATAATAGTGTCCAACAGAAGACAACTCATGAGCACCAATGCTAAAAATCAAGTTGTTAAAATCAGAGAGCTTTTCATTATGAAGAGAGATACCATCTGCTTTCTCATGAGCATATCTGCAAAAATTGAAATCCCCAAGAATAATCCAAGGGGAGGTAATATTTTTAGCCAAATCTAGAATCTGCTTCCAAAGAGTGAGTCTTTCTTCTTGAGATTTAGCAGCATAGATGATAGAAACAAGGTAAGCTTTAATATGATCTGAGTAAATCACACCATGGATCAGCTGGCTAGAAGTAAAAAGGGGTTTGAAATTTATAGTGAGGGCATTCCATTTAATCTAAATTCTCATAGGAGAAATAATAGGCAAAATTATCAAAAGAACCTTCATGAGGGAAAATAGTGTGAGAGGTTAAGAACCAAGGATTAGTAGAAGATAAAGAAGAAACTCTAGCTTTAAGAACAAACAATAAATCTAGATTAAATCTAGAAACATGGTCTTTGCAAAACATAACTTTCGTAGGGTTATTAAACCCATGGGTATTCCATGCTGTTAATTGGGGGAAAATCATTGAGACTTTGAGGTGGGTGTAGATGCCTTCTTAGCATGCTTAGCTCTAGAATTTTTGCAGCTAGGGGGGTTTGTTTTCAAAATACTATTTCTATTTTTTCCTTGTTCCAAGCTCTCTGAAGCAACTGCTCGCTGGTTTGTATGAATCATAGGGTGATACATATCATGTGGGCGTGGGCTAGATGACACTCATGAGTTGTGGGTTGGCTCTTGCACATTTATGTGGTCATTTAGAATATCAAATTTGTTGCTGGTAGTGAGCTTAGGATATTTGGTAAAAGTAGCACCTGGACTGGATATCAAAGTGTAGGAGGTAGGGGGATCAACTAAAGTAGAGGGCTATTCTTAAGATGGTGAGTTAAGGTTAGGAATAAATATTTAGTTAGTTGGAGGCACCTGATTAATGGCGTTGGATGGTCGAGTGGATAGGTTAGGAGTAGTTGGGGGTTGAGCTGCTGGGAGGGGAGGATGCTTCGGGATAGTAAGGCGGGGTGGTAAATTGTTACGGGTTTGCGGCTAGTACTCTTGTCGTAGTTTTTTGGTGGTTCTGTGGTTGAGGGTTTAGGTTCTTAGGATAGGAATTCCTAGGGTGCATGATGGAGCCACAGTGTGAGCATGGGGTGGGTTTCTAATCATATAACACAGTGAGAGGAGATCTTTTACCATCCATAGAAATAAAAATCTCATCAAGAAGAGTTGAGGAACTGCTGGCCTGAACACATACTCTAGCAAAAGTTAACCTGGTTTTGGCTGTCGTAAGAGCATCGCCCGCCAAAGGGATTCTAACACAGCTTGAAATCTTAGAAATCCCCTCTCTCGCCAAGCACGAGAGAGGCGGGTTTTTGGTCTTGATCCTAAGAGGAATGGAGGGAAATTCTTCTCAAACAGGAATAAAATCTGGCATCCATGTCTGTAGAAAAACCATGGGCCACCCGATCAGGCCATTTTGTAATCCTCAAGCTCAATAAATTTAAGGAGGAAGAATCCATCATCCAAGGTAAGAAGAGAAAAGGAACCCTTAAGATTCCAAGCCTTTTTTATTGTGGATAGTAGGGCTTGTTGCGGATCTATTTTCATGATTTATGATTTTGATGATAACAAACACTCTTATTTCTCTACGACTGCCTTATCTACTGACATTTCAGGTCCACACGATCAGACTGTAATTTGGAACCAGCTCAAGATTGGGTAGACTAGGTCTGATTCACTTTGTACCCTTTTTCCTTTCTTGAGTCTATTATATTTGGTGTGGCTCCTGATGCTTTGTAACTTGGAAGATTTCTGACTGTTCCCTAGAGTTTACTATTTTTGGTAACATCATCCGGGATGATTTTATGTCATCCTAGACGATCAGTTCAAAAGCAGAAACCCTAATTAGGGCATCCTCATTAAAGCAACCTTCATTATGCAAAAAACATCATCCTGGACGATTTTGTATCGGCTAGGATGATAGGCTTAAAATAGAAAGATTATGCCGCCAGATTTACTTAGGAAATACTTATTTTTGGACATCAGCCTGGTGGATCAGCCTGGCCTATCCGGATCGGCCTGGCCATTCTAGACAAATTTTCCTTGAATAAATCTAGCAATTAAGGAAAGCAAGTAATGGTGATTTGAACAACCACATCGTTCGGGCCGGTCTCAAGATCGTCTAGGCCGATTGGACATCGGCCAGCTTCATTTCAGGGCAATGTTCAGGACATTTTCCTCATATTTGAACTAATAGGCCACGACGATATGATTATTGTCAAGGACGATAATGTCGGCAACTTGTATTAATGAGCTCATTTTGAGATCTTCTATTTAGGCAATGACATGACACTTGGTAAATGTCTTTGGCAGCTATTGTAGCTTCGTTTTTTGGGGGAAACTTAAAGAGAGAGCTTGAAAGGGAGTGAGGAAAGGGTGGAGTTTGAGAGAAGGAGAAGATCCTGTGAGGGGGGACTCAAGGGAATGTAGAAGGGGTTCCACACGGTTGCTCCTGCTACCTTGCACCTGAATACCGTCGGATTCAAGGCTTGTGTCGAGGGAAGTTCACCAAAGAAAATCTCTTTGGTGTCAAAGGACCCGGCGACTCCACCTCACCGGGGAAGGTGGAAGTGATTTTGTATGGGTTTCTCCGCCTAGCTGTGGGGGCTAAAGGAGAGACACTTAGTTTAGTGCAATACTTGGATGGTGCCTCCAAGAAGTGGACGTAGGTCAAGGTTTGACCGAACCACTATAAATTCGGTGTGTTCTTTCTTTTTTGCTTCCGCATTTAATTTTCGCATTTGGTTTTCTTTGTGGTGATATTGGTTTGAGTTTTGTGTTAGTTTTTTTTTTTATCAATTCACCTCTCTCTTATTTAGCCTTGGGCCAGTTCTTAAGGGCCTAACATCCCTAACGAACTTTCAAGTGGTATCAGAGCACTTTCTAGTGTCATCTGAGCACTTTCAAGTGGTATCAGAACAGGATTAATAAAAAGTGAGTTTGAAAACTTTTTGAATTTTGATCAATGGCTAATTTTTCAAATCATAATATTACGGAAGGTTATTCAATCACCAGACCACCTTTGTTTGAAAATATTACATTTGATTTTTGGAAAATTTGTATTTCTATTTTTTTGCAATCAATTGATTTTTTAAACTGGTTATTCATTACCCTCACATATTGCAGATGGAATTAAAGTTGACATTTCTTTTAGTCAATGTAATAGAGATGAATGAATTGATGCTCGAATGCAAAATCTTTAAACTGCTTTTTCTGTGCTTTAAATTCTGAAGATTTTATGTTAGTATCCACTTGCACTACTGGTAAGGAAGTTTTGGATAAACTACACACCATATACGAGGGTACTAGTGAAATCAAGTAATCCAAGTTGAATATGTTAATGCATGATTTTGAACTGTTTTCCATTAAACCTTATGAGACGATCTTAGACATGTATATTAGGTTTATTCAAATTGTGACATCATTGCACACTTTAGGAAAAGAATTTTCAAATTTTGAAAAAGTTAACAAAAGTCTTCGTAGTCTACTGGATAAGTTTGATGCTAAAATTGTTGTTATTTGTGAATCAAAAAATTTGAATGTTTATTTTATTGATAATTTGATTGGCTCACTCATTTCCTACGAGCAAAGTTTGGGTCAAAGACTTTTGGATGCAGGTGAAACGATTGTTCTAAGAGCTGAAGAGATGAAGAAAGATAGCTTAGTTGGTGACGAAAGCAATGACTTGGCAGGCAAATTAAAAAGCTCACCAAAGCATAAGCATCAACAAAAATGGAAGAAAGGTAAAAATTGTAAGGATGTTAATATTTTTTCTAATGTTATTTGTTTTCGATGTAGGAAGCTTAGACATATGAAAAATTAGTGCCTTAATTTAAAAAATCTTCCTGCAAAAGAAAAGAGTCAAGCGAAGCAAATTTTAAACTGGGGAAATAATGAAAAGCAAAAAATCTCTTGGGCAGACTTGGTTTCTGAAGCATCGGACCAGTAGCAAGATGGTGCTTAAACCTTTGTTTGTATTTGTTTTTATTTTTTGTTTGCATGTTTTGTTTGATCTTTTATTTGTGTTTTTTTTTTATCTTTTTCTTTCTTTTCTTTTTCGTTAAACTTTTTTTTTGACTTTCTCTGATCAACACACATCACCTTTCGAAAGATGAAAAACCTACCTCTTATTTTTTCTTGAATTCTTATGAAAATTATGTTTGACTTCTCTAAAAATAGTCAAAGGAAGAAAACACGTGATTTTGACTCTCAATCTCTATTTTCTTAAAGTGGTTATTCTACTTTTGATTTAAAATCTTCATCATATTTTAAATTAGATTTTAAAACTGAAATTTTTTCATCTCCCTACATTTTATCTATGTCATAGGAATCTTTTGCAAGATTGTTGAATCTATCTCATAATTTTCCTAATCAAGTAATTTGTTATGTCAATAGAATGGGTTTCCTTTTGTTTTTAAAATTTAAGAAAGGTAGCATATTAAAAAAAATGGTCAATAACGCCAAATAAAAAAAAAAGTGTACAATGATGCCAAATTAAAAGATGCACAATGACGCCAAATTGAGAAATATACACAAAGTCTATCAAAAGAAAAAGATGCGCAAAGTGCGCAAAAAACTTGACAAGGGCATAAAATGAGCCCACAAAGAGTATGCTTACTTTTTTTGTTTTATTCAAAGCTTAAGAAAACCCTTGATATTTTCGATACTTGATTTTTAAATCTTGATTTCTGATTCAATAATTCATGCATTAATCTTCTTTTAGATATATTTTATGAAAGGAATTTTAAAAATTTATTGTTTCTATCTCTAATTTATTTCATGATTTAGATATTGAATTAAAAAGTTTTTGAGCCTTTTAAAAAGAACTAGAGTTTGGATTATCAAATTATTAATTTCTAACCTTTTTTAGGCTTTATGTTGTCAATACAATTCTACTAAGTTTTTGATTAAAACCAAGAGGTAACTTTCCCATTTTAAGAATATTTGTTTTTCACTAGATTAGTGAACATTTTTATCTTTTGGTCATTTTATTTTTTGTTTGTGCCTCATTTCTTTTTGATAATGTCAATGGGGGAGAACGTATTATTGAAATTTTGTACTATTATCATATTTGTATCTTTTATTCAAAAAATTTAAAAATAACAAAAATATTTTTATCTCCCCTATTTTTAAAGAATTATTCTAGAGAGGGGGAGATTAGGAGAAAAAATCCCTTTTGAAAATTTAAATTATAGTGTTTGCCATCATCAAAAAGGGGGAGATTGTTACAGATCTATTTTCATGGTTTATGATTTTGATGATAGCAAACACTCTTATTTCTCTATGAATGTCTTATCTACTAACATTTCAGGTCCACATGATCAAACTACAATTTGGAATCAGCTCAAGATTTGGTTGACTAGGTCTGAGTCAGTTTGTACCCTTTTTCCTTTCTTGAGTCTATTATATTTGGTGTGGCTCTTGATGCTTTGTAACTTGGAAGATTTCTGACTGTTCCTTAGAGTTTACTTTTTTGGTAACATCGTCCGGGATGATTTTATATCATCCTGGATGATCAGTTCAAAAGTAGAAACCCTAATTAGGGCATCCTCATTAAAGCAGTCGTCATTATGCCAAAAACATCGTACTGGACTATTTTGTATCGACCAGGATGATATGCTCAAAAAAGAAAGAATCTGCAGCCAGATTTACTTAGGAAATACTTATTTTTGGACATCGACTTGGCGGATCGGCCTGGCCTATCCGGAGCAATTTTTCTTAAATAAATTTGGAAATAAAGGAAAGCAGTTAATGGTGATTTGAACGATCACATCGTCTGAGTTGATCTCAATATCGTTCGGGCTGATTGGACATCGGCCAGCTTCATTTCAGGGTGATGTTCAGGATGTTTTTCCTCATATTTGAACTAATAGGCCACAACCATATGCTTATCGTCCTGGACGATAATGTCGACAACTTGCATTAATGAGCTCGTTTTGAGATCTTATATTTAAGCAATGACATGACACTTGGTAAGAGTCTTGGTAGCCATTGTAGCTTCGTTCTTTTGGAGGAAACTTGAAGAGAGAGCTTGAAAGGGAGTGTGGAAAAGGTGGAGTTTTAGAGAGGGAGAAGATCCTGTGAGGGGGGACTCAAGGAAGTGTGGAGGGGGTTCCACACGGTTTCTCCGGCAACCTTGCACCTGAATATCGTCGGATTCAAGGCTTGTCTCGAGGGAAGTTCACCAAAGAAGAAGATCTATTTTGTGTCATAGGACCCGGCGACTCCGCCGCACCAGGGAAGGTGGAAGTGATTTTGTAAGGGCTTCTCCGCCTAGCTGTTGGGGCTAAAGGACAGACACTTAGTTAGTGCAATACTTGGAGGGTGCTTCTAAGAAGTTGACGTAGGTCAAGATTTGATCAAACCACTATAAATCCGGTGTGTTCTTTCTTTATTACTTTCGCATTTAATTTTGACATTTGGTTTTCTTTGTGGTGATATTGGTTTGAGTTTTGTGTTAGTTTTTTTTTACCAATTCACCTCTCTTATTTAGCCTTGGGCCAGTTCTTATTGGCCTAACATCCCTAACGAACTTTCAGGGCTTCATAATAGGGGTGACGGCTGATAGAATAGCCAACTAATGAGAGCGACCATTCCGGGGAGCCTGCATCAAATTGAGCTTTAGTGAACTGAGCATTTAGGTTTTTGGTGGGGAAGTGAGCAAGCGAAGAGGTGAAATAATTGGAAGCTTGGGAGGCGACTAGAAATTTCCAGTCGAGGGGGGATCTAACCAGAGGGAGAGGTAGTGTAAAGGTGGAAGCCAGAGAGGGGAAATGAGAGGAGGAGGAGGGCTTCCTAGGGGAGATCCTCCCCGGAGGCTGAGAAGGGGGGGGGGGGGGGGGGGGGGCAGATGAACAAAACCTGAGCAAAGCTCGAGGAACAAAACCCTAGTATTGCTGCCTTTGACTTTTTTATTTTTTGGCTCTTTTTTTTCATTGTTTGCTTTCCAGTGAATCATAAGAGTTTGATAAAGTTTCAAGCAAAGCTTTTCCACTGAATCACCATGAAGGTAACAATATTTTTCTATAACTTTAATGCATGAACTTTGTGCATCCAAAAAAAAAAACTTTGTGCATCCATGAGTATGTACATAAATTTCAATTATTTATTTATTGAATATTTTGATCTTTGTGCTCTTTCCCTCCTTGTCAAACTTGAATGCATGATTTAATTATTTTTTTAATTATGACTATTTTCCATTGATAGGGCCAATGCTCAACAACCAAAGCTCTTTGTGAGAATGATTGTTATTCTTATTTTTAATAAAGGTCTTGATCTTTATGGTCTAATTGTTTGCATCATTTATCTTCTCGAGCACATCAATCTCGCACACACAAAGAAATAATTTCTTTAACCTTAGCTTTTCATTCTTCTTGGTTGATTTTTTATGTTGATTCGACAGTATGTTATGTTGAAATATTTAATTTAATTTTGGATTATATTATGATTATAGTTAGATATTAATGGTCATCATCATTCTTTTCTAATGAGTTGTCACATGCAGTAATTATTTTTACACGTTTATTTTAGTATGTTCTCTATTACCAGTTTAAATATGAATTCTACATTTCACTTATAGCTCACAAAATTCTTTCTAAAGATGCATCTTTTAGATTCAATGTAATTTTTTTTTTATTTCCAATAAATAATATTAATTTTTTGTTTTAAAAATGTTGACTATATGTAAATCTATTATTTCCTTTTTTTTACTTGGTGACATCTTTGTTTTATTCAAGTGGTATGGTAGAAGTTCAGATCTACTTAGTTTTTTATCATCTCCTTCACTTGTAGCCTAAGTGTTGTTTAACCTTAGTCTTCGTTTGGGAAGGCTTTTTTATTTCTTTCTAAAACGAAGTTTTAGTACAAAAATAAAAAAATTTGTACTAAAACTCCGTTTTAGTACAAAAATAAAAAAATTTGTACTAAAACTCCGTTTTAGAAAGCAATAAAAAAGTCGTCCCAAACAAAGCCTTAAAGTCTATTTTATTGACATAAAATTGGTTTAAAATATTTCAAATATGGGGGTTTTAAAAATATTAATGTTTTGTTTGAAGTAAAAGAAATAGAGGGTAAAGTTTTTGGGTATTTGGAATGTGTCATCTATTGTAATTTTGGTGTATTAATCTTTCTCATTGTACTTATTAAATGTTGATTTCATTATAAGTTTATGCTCTTGTAGATAATGCTCTACCTAAGAATTACTTTTTTTTAATCATGAATTTATTCTTCTAATGGATATTATATTGATGTCAAAATATAAATTTATTAGTAACCCATGAATTACACATTAAAACACTTCTTAATTTTAACCAAGCACACTTTTAATTAGTATTTCTGAAGAATAATAAAGATTTATATGCCTATTGATTATATATGAATCATATGTACATATACAAATATTACATGTAATATTCATAAAGCGTTTAATATCTTTCATATAGCATGTCATGAATTAATTTTTAATTTTATAGCATCATTTATGTAGTATTAAATTTTTATTGATGTACATCATGTGCTAGTGCATTTTTGTGGAAGCTAATCAAACCATCTTGGTAGCTCGCATTATGTCACTTTCATTGGAGTCTGTATATTTCTTTGATTTCTTGTACCAGTAGAAGTTTATTTTATGGAATAAGGAATAAGTTTGAATTGTCTTATTCTTTTGGTTCGTATTAATGCAATGTATGAGGAGGGGTTACATTAAAAAAGATGATGCTTTCATTACTCAAATTTATGATCTATAGTACACAATGTAAAGCTTTTATGCTTCAAAACCAATGAGTTTAACTAATGTATACATTATTTATATTTATATTAATGCAATGTATATTTCTCTTATTTTTTTCTACCATTAGAGGTTTGTAGGCTCATTCAGATGTAAAAGATTTATCTAATAAATTGTTCTTGATTATATTAATTCAATTCACATTAATTTTGACTGGTTGTTGCTAATTATTAGTTTTTCTCATTATAGTTGTTCACTATTATTTGCATGACAAATTTATGCTCTTGTAGGTAATGCTTAATGATAGACATTTTTTTTTTTGTTGAGTAACTAATTCAGCTATTTGATAGATGCTGTATTAATATCAATAAATTAATCAATAAAAACCCCCTTAGATTAAAATTAGTCTATTTTCTAAATTTTCAACTAACTTTAATATGTGTATTTCAAGGATAATAAAGGTTTATATCCTTATTGATTATGTATAAATCATATATCAAATATTGCATTTATATATATATATATATATATATATATATATATATATATATATATATATATATATATATATATATATATATATATATATATATATATATATTAAAATTTTATTTACGTGCATCGTGTCCACGTGTATTTGTACTAGTTAATTCTAAAAAGTTACAGTGGTCTAATTAGGGTGCTTGTTGTGGCCTTTTTTTATTGGGGGGGGGGGGGGGGGGGGGGGTCTGGGATAGAAGTCTATTTATTATTTGGTTAAATTTATTTCCTTCAAGTTATGGTGGAAACTCAAGAAAAATGGTACCCTTCGATCCAAATTCATGAATTAGAAATATTATAAGAATAAGCATCCGACCTCTTATTCTTTAATGCAAGGGTAGTCTCTTGAGTGGAAAAGGTTGTGCAACATTAAATGATTTACTGTATCAATCATAAAATGTGGAATACTCAATGGTTCCTCTTTTCAGAATGATTTGTATTGTGATGGTCTCTAGATGCTCACTATAACACTCATTCTACCTCATTGAAAGTATCTTGGTATATCAGCAATGATTTTTTTTCTAAAAATCATCTTTTTGAGTTTATTCATCAAAGCTTCGTGGACAGTCTGTGTGACATTCCTATTAACAGTAATTGTAATGATCAAATTATGTATAAATTATCTAAGGATGCCAACTTTAGTATTAAAAAAGTATGACTCTTCTTTAGAAATAAAAAATAAGTTATCCCTACTTTTGGTAAAATATAGAATTCCTCTACACCTTTACACACTTCTATGGTAGTTCGAAGAACTTTAAAAAGGTTGTATTTCTCTTGGTTGTAGGTTAAAAGGATAAGGCTTATGTTTGGTTTCAAAATATCAATGTTACTATCATGTTGAGAGTATTAGCCATATTTTTTGAATGGGTCTTTTGCTGCTAAAGTTTGGATTACTTTAGATAAAGGTTTGCGAATTAAAATTTATTTCAATACTAAGTTTATTATTGCTTTTTTAGATGGTTGTTTTCATCATAAAGTTAAAAGGCATATTTGCATTGTCATTCAGTTGTTGGTCCTTAAGCTCCTTTGGGATGGAAAGAATAAGAGCAAGTATAATGATATTAAAATGCAAAGTGTTTTTTGTTCTTTGCTGTTCAAAATTCAATAACTCTTCAACGTTATTTTATTAACATTGAAGCATTTTTTAGGGAGGAAAGATTTTCTTACTTTCTTTAGTATTAATTGTGATAATTCTAATGTGGTTTCTCCTTCTTTCATTATCAGTGGTCCAACCCTTCTCTTAATGAGTTTAAACTTACATTCATGGCTTTTTTTTAGTTATGGTAAAAGTTTTGGTGGCTTGATTCATTATAAGAATGGTAAGATGGTAAGTGGCTTTTCCGCCCCATGTTATTAATTGTGATGCCTTAACTGTGGATTTGTATGCCCTATTTAAAGGTTTAGGGATTTTCTATGAAAACAACATTTACAAAATTTGGATTAAAATAGATTCTAAAATATAATTCTAATTAGTAATCTTTCTTTCATAATCTCTTAAATTAAAAATGCTGGTAATGCATGTGTGGTGTGATTGGTTAAGAATGGTTTTATCAAAAATTATTTTTTTGCCTTTCAACATGTTAAATGCTCCTATTATTCTTAAAGGTAAAATTATATTAGATGCTTCGGGTTTCCTTACATTATCAATTAGTTGGTTAGTGCTTCTTGGTGGATCCTTCATTCTCCCTATGCCTTTGGTTTGTCTTTCTATTATTTCCTCTATGGAATTTCTCTTTCCTACTTGTTTAGTTAGATTTCCCTATCAGGGTTATGATCAGGTTCTTTTTATGTTGTGTCTTATTGGGTTTGTTTTGTCTGGTGTTTATCTGTGGGTTTTTTAGCTTCTTGTTCTTCTTATTTTTTATTACTCTATGTTGGGATGTTCAAATATTTATGTTGGGTTGTTCATATATTTTTGATGGGTTAGACTCATAGGGATGCTGGTTGGTTGTGTTCCTTTGGTAGTGGATGACTGATTGTCTGGTGTTATTTTTGTCTATTGGGTTTGTGTTTGGTCTATTTTCATGGGTGCTATCTTTCTATGTTCGGCTTGGTGAGTTCTAGGTGTTTATTTTAATTCTACAGGGTTCTTGTTGCTAGTTTTTGGTTGTCTTCTTTATCTTTATATTGTTGCTTCTTCCTCTGGTTGTTGTCTAGTGTAGTAGTTTTTACCATGTTTTTTTCCTTGTGATTAACTTAAGTTTTGTTTGTTTTGTAGGTGCTTGATTCTTTGCTATATTTTCTACGTCTTCTTTCTTTTTTGTAGATAATATGCTAATACCCGAGTAGTTGATTGATATACTCAATATTGTTGGGCTTTTATATTTTGAATTTGGCCGCTTACTTATCTTATTTTTGTTTTTTTATTGTAATTAGATAGGGATCCATAACTCCATAGGTAATTTTCTCTTTTTTTTGTAGTTCTTTGAGCGTGTATTGAATGGTGGATCCCTACAAGGACTTGTAATATTTATTTTGATATTAGCACAAAAGTTCTCTGTGGATTTAAAAAAAAAAATACAATTCACAAATATTTTAGTCATTTTGAGAATTCATTAATATTTAAAAAATTTCTTGAAAGGCATGAACATTATGAAAATTGTTATTTAAATCAAGAATATTTTCAAAACATTTAGGGATATTTGATATTTAAAACAAAGCCACCCAATCCTTTAACCCCTTACATATTAAAAGGCTTTGTTTTGGATAACTTTTGACAACTATATTTTTGCCACATATTTAAGAGCTACCGTAGAAAACTATAAAAAAAACTGTCCACAATCAAGCCTAAAACTTCCCATAGAGCATAATAACACATCTAAAAAATTAATGATTTTTTTAACAAATTATCATTGTGTGCAAATTGTATTTTCTATCTTTAGTTAAAAAAAAAAAGATTTTTTTTATAGAATACCAAAAGGGAATACCCACTAAAATGGAGGGAATTATCTTTTGGATTCCTATATGTGTATATAAACAAAAAACTTTAAATCTTTATAACTCTTGACACCTTACATTTTATATTTGACGCTTTGCATATACATTTGCATCGAGATATATACATTATACTTCATTTTATTTTACAAGAATCCTAGGTACATTTTATTTTGGCATTTTACTTGAGTAGCAATGCAATGATATGATGCATGTATGCAGACAGAGTGCACTGTGAAGCAATATGTGTAAAATGTATGCATGACATCCAAAGTACATAAAGTAAACAAACATACCAAGGATATCCTCCAAGTCAAAATACCCACATCACACCAAAACATACTAACGACCTAGCCTAAGAATATAATCGATGATCCAAGTAAACAAGTTCTAGTGCATGTAAAATATCGTGTCTTTAGTATATCCTAAGGGATTTGATGTTCAAATTATTTAAGTTTGAAGTTATTTGTTGGTTGTAGTCTAAGGGATATTTTTATTTAAGTTAAAATTTTAATATTTTTTTAAATTTAATTAATCAAATTTAGAGAGTTTTATTTGTTTGAGTTGTTTTATTTTAGGTTATAAAGAACCATGTTAATTAGTGGCTTCAAAATGCGGAAGTCACTAACCCAAGTCGTAATGTTAATAATTGTAATGCTACCATTCCTCCACAAAGGATAAGATTGGTTTATAGAGTCCATGCATTATAATTAGATGTTTTAGTCCTTAAAAGCTTTTAATCAAATACACCTTTGCCTTCCTAAAAGGAGTTATGCACAAGAGTATAAAGCTCTAATTTCTAAATATTTTATTAGTAAATTATTAGTGATTATTTAAGTTGAATAGTGACTGCCTTTGTTAAACCAGTGATGTGAGGTTTATTTCACCCTCATTGGGGCTATGTTAATAATCTAGTTAGCCTAGGTTACCCAACAATTACCTTGACTAATAATATTTAATTATTTGTTAAATATATTAAATTAGTTATTTATTAAAGGGCTTAAAAATCTAATGCATTTATGTCTTCCAAGATCGAGGCAAACATAACACATAAAAGCCCAATTAATTATTTAGATCCTCTCCTATCAAATGCATATATATTTTCCAGTAATAGTTGAATATAATGCATAAGGGCCTTTTATTATTTAAAACTTGTTAATAACCTTTTAAATCCAATGCTAATATGCCATCAAAATAATCAAACATGAAGCATGTACTATCAATAAGCTATTTATTTAGTTCTTTAATTAATGAATTCATTTAATTAAATCAAAATTAATTATATTAATTATTAAAACTTATTTTGTTTGAAGTAAATAAAACTGGATTAATGTTTATTGATTTTTTATTTACTTCCTTTAAAATTTTATTGAGTTATTTGAGGTTCACTATTTGCATGGGAAGTGATAACATTTTCACACTTCTACCCATCTGAGTTACCCACACCTTTTTACATTATAAACCACATAAATGCAAAATGTGGTTCTATTTCTAATCTTTTTTTAGATTATAGTCAGGCGTTTAATTAGATTTTAGGGACATTTATAAATTTTAATTCTTAAGAGATGGGTCTATCATAATAAATGTTTCTAGAAGAGAAAAAATGCTATAGTTGTGAGAGAGTAAAACTTTTAAAATATTGAAAAAAGTAATGTAAATTTTAATCTTAAAGAACTTTCTAGTGGAGAGGGGAGGGTTGTATAGATATCTCTTACATCTTAAGGTTTACTTAAGCAATATATATATGGGAAATCAAATATAAAGGTTCGTTAAAAAGGTTCTCAAACACGTGATGTTTAGGGTTCTCGAGCCTCTCCACCTCTTTCTTGCTCTCGCCAGCGACTGCTCGGTAATCTCCTTCCTTCTTCTCTAATTCCTTGATTTCTCTTGCAATTTTTAGTTGGATGGTTGTAAATCGTGTGAGTGATCCTAATTTTTTGGAGAGGAAATTTATAAAGCATTCTTTATGTGATGCCTTATATGGGGATTCGCTTTCTTTGGAGTTTACCTTTCATAAATTACCTTCTTTCCATGGTTTACCTTATTTATGGATTTCTGACAAAGAAATAAGGCTATAGTTGTTCCTTTTGAGTTTGCATTGGTTGGAAAATTTCCTAGCCGGCGGCCATCGTTGGATGCCATCCGAAAGTTTTTCTTTCAAATTAAGCTTTGTGGTGGATTTTCTTTCACTTTGTTGAACTCCAAGAATGTTTTATAAAATTTTTGAATGACCTCGATTATTGTCACAATTTTTTCTCACCTTTCTTAATTCGTTGACAACTATTACATGAAGCTTGTTAAATGGACTCATCTTTTAGACATTGACATTGATTCTCCTATTATACTCATTTGGGCATGTTTTCCCAATCTTCTTCTGCATTTATTTACTCCTCAAATTTTATGTGGCCTTGGCTCTTTTTTTGGCTGGCTATTGTGCATGCAAAATGCTACATAAAATGGTTTGTGGCCCTCGGTTGCTCGTTGTTGACCTCAATATTCGAGGTCAATTTCCCCAGAATCAATCTCTAGTACCTAGGTCTTCGTAGCCTAGTGTAGACGTCGCCCATAGGATTTCCCTTAGGTGGTCACCCACTGACGTAGCATCGACTCGAACCTACCATTCAATTCGAATCAAAATCGATTCAATCCAGATTTTGATTCAACTTCAAACAAACTCAAATCAACTCTTTTGAACCAAAATTTGCTACACCAATCGAAGCAATATCAAATCAATATTAACTCAAATTGAATTCGATTTCAATGGCTCTGATTAACCCGTTTTGACTTGTCACAAGTATATATATAATAATAATTGATACGTCGTCAAAAATTATCTTAATCGGGCACGAATCTCGATGCAAAATCAAGTTTGGAAACTTCAAAAATTAATTTGGAGACCATCCAAACTCCGATTTCAGCAAACTTATAGTCGAACTGAGCGTCTCAGGAATACAAACCCAACGACACCAAGATAATTCCAATCCGAGCTAAAATGAGTCCAAACCAAGGGCTCAAATTGATGTTGGAAGGTTCAAACCGCAATTTGAATTACCAAACGGTCTCCGATTTTGACGAGCTTATACTTGAATCGAACAGCTCGACGAGATGAATCCAATGAATCCAAGATCACCGAATTCCAAAATCATTAAGGCCTTCATATGTCCAACAAACTGTCCACGATCAAAGGGTTCAGCAACAACCCATAACCACCCACTCTCCCTCAACCCATAACCACCCACTCTCCCTCTCCTTCAACCCAAAAAACGTCCAAGCCACCCTCCTCTCATACATGACACGTCCAAGCCTTCCTCCTCTCATACATGATACGTCCAACCCCCTCCTCTCATCCAATCTCCAGCCCTAGGAACCCCAAATGAACCCCTCTATGCCACGGCTTGTTAAACCAGAGGCAACAAAAAGTGGAAAGGTTCTAAAAGGATATTCAACCAAGAAAGTGTTCAAGCCCGAAGAAAGGTACGTCTTAATTTTTAGTAAAATTTCAATTATTTTATTTTTATTTATTAAAAGTGCTTCTAATCCCTGTTTTTCCTTATTTTCTGTTTATTTGCATGAACTGTGAGGAACGGTATCGATCGAGGGAACAAAAGGATAAGGAGCTAATGATGTCAGTCGCCTCTATCCAACCGAGTAGAGGTGCTACGGGCGGAACCACCGGGTCGTAGCCCCCGGTGACTGTAAGTATTCTAAACTTAGAAAACCTTTAGGGGCCCCTTAATGTGGTTTGTGCAAACCCTTCCCTTTTAGGTCCTTGTAACAACTTCAATTTTATTAGGATTACTTTTGTTTTATTTTAGATCCTTAAACTTTTACACGCACGCAAAGTCCTAAGGGTTAGTAATAACAAAAAATTTTATCCTATATAACAGTAGTGACACTTAAGAACAAAAATTAAAGACTGGGTCTTAGAAAACTTAGACTTAGGATGCATGTACACTTTAGGGTAGAGACATATAACATAGAAAACTTAGTGACATCCATTTATTATTATTATTATTATTATTATTTTATTTTATTTTATTTATTTAACAAATTAAATTTAATTAACTAAAAATTTTCTTTTAAATTATAATTTATTTAGGATATATCAAAACCACACTTTCAAATACACACACTTAGAATTCTTTGCTAGGACAACCGACTCTAGCTTTAGGTTAGGCTGGTGTTTATTTCCTTACTGTACTGTGATTGGCTTTTTCTCGAGTTTTATTGCATGCTGGTTGTAAAATGTTGGTGTGTTTATTTATTTATTTTTACAGCACTCTGTGTTGTGATTTGATTAACGATTAGATTACCCAAAGGTTAGGAGCGATCTGGATTGTTAATATGATTTTCTATAGGTGGCCACACTCATGCAAGGCAGAAAAAGGGGGCTAATTAATTAATAATAAATAAATGCTATAGGTGCTTCAGCTGCTTAGCCCCCAAATGAAGAAGAGTGTGGCCAAGTGTGGCTTAATAATTTAAATTCAATTGCATATATATATAACTGCGTGGGATGATTTTTATTATAAATTGCTTAGGATAACCCTGTAGGTGGACTAGATTTTTCTTCCCTTTCTGTAAAATGAAATGTAATGTAAATATAATATATCAAAAGTCAATAAATGTGAAAGTGGTTTTTTTTGAAAATAGGATATTACATCCAATTTGGAATCTAAAGAAAGGAGAATATACCTTAAAAAGATTATTCTCTTTTATTTGGAAAGCCAAATTAGGATGATTCAATATCCAAATAGAAAAGAAAATACCCCTCTTAGGGATGAGTTTATTTTCATTTGGATATCCAGAACCTGGCGGACCCGAAAAGCTCGTAGAAGAAGAAAAGACAGAACGAGAAGATTTAAGAAAGAAGACGAAGAAATAAAGATTCAAGGAACAGTATATCCCAGTTCAAAAATCACTTGCGTCATTTTTAGGATTAGAATTCGGGTTTGTTGTTAGTGGTGCCCGGCCACTTTACTTTTCTGCAAATTCTGGGTGTAATATGGACATTGGACATTGGATATTATATTTTGAATTTATTAAATTTGATTGTTTACATTATTTGTGCAGTAGCTTTTTTTAGGGCCATTGCATGTCGTGTTTTGTTTTAGCCTGGATACGAATCGGAGTGCTTTTTTTTGTAAGGGTACGCTTAAAATTCTTTTACTTGTAATTTTAATAAAAAAATTTAGGCTCACATAGTAACTCTAACGATCTAAGAAGTAAGCTCGGGACCGCCGAGAGTCAGCATAAGCATATTATTACTTTCTCTTCCTTGTTAGACACTTCCCCGCCTGCGGGTTCTGGCAAACCACTTGACCTATGAGGGTGCAGTTTTTTCAAGGGGAAGTTGTGCAATCTCTAGGAAAAAAACCTATTTTCTAAGCCTAATTTTTAAACTGCTTCATATTCATTTTATCCATTCGAGTCAATTAGCATGCATTGCATCATATACAAATTAAAAAGTAGTATAAAATATTAATTGCATTTTTAGGCATATCTCACCATACATAAGTTAAGGGGCCAACTAGGAACTGTCTTAGATGTCGGTCCCCAATTCATTAAAACTTGAACAACGTCCCTACACATCTTTCATAAGAGACCGGAAACATGGTTTTAAAGCGCTTAGGTGGTTAGCTAGCTTCCCAATCCAGGCCGGGATAAGTCCAGATTGCACTTCATTAGTTAGGTTCGGGTCACTATTTTATAGTACCCAAATTAGATTTAGGTTCTGAGGCAGATTCTTTTTAGATCTTAAGTCCTCACCCTCCAGGAATATAATCCCAAATTTTTAATAAAATATCAACTTAAATATAAAATTTTCTCCTAAAATGTAAAGCCCAATATAGGGTAGATTGAGGTTGTCTCTAGGCTTCTCAAAATTCGACACCTCCTACTTTTCATCCTTTGACTCGCTAATAAATGTTCAACATTGAGCTTTCACCTTGGAAAATTCTTACTTATGTTCCTTGTCTTTTACTTTGTAGTCAAAGGGTATGAAATCACTGCTTTAATCGAGAATTTTCTTAGGAGCATTCCTCCTAAGATGTAATTAACTATAGGAGCTTGCTCCTATAGGGATTTGAGAACCCCAGACTAAAATAAACCTTGTTTTATTCGTATAAAACAAGGGAAGAATCTTTGGGAACGTAGATATTTTTAAAATCTCATTTCTAATTTTGAATAGACTTGTAGATTGTTATTATTATCTTTTTAGATAATATAATATTATACTTGTTATATTTAACTTTAGAAATAATGAATTTTATAAAACTCATTTTTGCTTTTGGATATCTTGAAGAACGTTATGTTCATCTTTTAAGATGATATAATATTCTTCTTGCCATATCTAAATAAAAGAATGAATAAACGTTTTTTAAAAAACATATTTCTTTCTTTAAACATATTCTATAGAATTTTATATTCATCTTTTAAGATGATATGTTATTCTTTGAACTATGTTTGATTATAGAAATATCAATTTTTAAAATCCTATTTTGATATTGAATCCATTATAGAATATTGCGTCAGTCTCTCGAGATTGTACTTTATTTTTAATGCAGTATTCGATTACAAAATATGAGAAATCAAAATCTGCATGGCGATAACAATTTTTCTTCACCAAGGTTTTTCTGGTGACTCCGCTGGGGATCAATCCTCTCTCAATCTTTAGCAGTGTTTTATACCCTTTAAACGGTAGTATACTTGTGCTCGTCATAGGTTGTAACTACCTTTCTTCCGCCGGTTCTTTTATTCATTTCATTCTTAAATAATTTGGTCGGTATCTAAATAAATTTTAGAGGTCTTATTTTTGACCCCGTTAGAAAACTAATGGGAAGATCCTTTGTACGACTTTTTTGTAAAGAAATTTCCTGTGCTAATTCGAATGTTGCAGTTACATTTTTTTTTGTAGCTTGATGTTTGACTTAGCACTGGGTCCAAAATCTCTTTGCCCAATATTTAGTAATATGTATAGTTACTTCTTTTAGTAACTTAATATATTGTTTGGATTGGGTCCAAATAACTTTAAGTCTTCAAAAATTTTAAACTTTTGTGTCCTAGCTAATATGTTGCAGTTATATATTTTTATAACTCGACACGTAGTAGGACAAATCGCAAGAAAATTTGAGCTTTTAAATCAAATTTTTCTCCTTATCTAAACAAGTATATTACAGTTATATATTTTTATAGCTTAATATGTTTGGTAGGATAGGGTCCAAAAGCTCAAACCTTCAAATCAAAATTTTCTTCTTGTCCTAATAATATATTGTAGTTACATGTCCTTGGTAGCTTAATATATTTTCTAGGACAGGATCTAGAATGTGATATATGCAAGATTTTCAAGATTAAATTCGATTTACATTGAGAAAAGTTTGAAGGTTCGAATAGTAGTTAAGCTTATAAAAATAATTTTTCTAGAGAAAATAGTAGGTTGATTTCTTTTAAAAAAAAATTTACCTATATCTTCCTTAAATTGTAATCAAAACTTCATTGTGGTTGACTCCTCTAAACACTTAAAGAATAAGACATATGGTTATCAATGCTAAAATAAAAAGTGTGCTCCCTCCCTCCCTCCACTTGGGTGGATTAAGGCTTCAGATGAAGATATATTTAATCTCATTTCCTTTTGGAACCTCAAAACATAAAGTTTAGCTAATTTTGCTTGGTTCCTAGCAATCGTCTGAATTAAATTTAAATATATTTTCAAATTTTTCATTCAACCATATTATGATTTTTCTAATCTTAGGAATGTATAAATATTGGTTTATATATTGAAAGTTTGAAAATCATTCTAAATTCCCTCACCTTTAAACCTTTTTTATAGGTTAAAGTTTAATATGCCTATAAATCCTATTTCCTAAGAGTACTACATGGATACGACGATTTGTCCTCTACTATGTGGTTTAACTCTGATAAAAAATAGATCTTAAGGCATGTGAAAAAGATAAATGACCTATTCAATTATACAAAAAACCTTTGTTTACCATCTGCAGTTTTCTCTTATGGTAATATTTTTAAATTAAATATTAGCTAAGTTTACTCTTGGCTTTATTATTCCATTTGAGAAAACTCATGAGCAATTCTTGTTAAGATTGATCATCTTAAATTCTTCTTTCAGTCAAAGACTTGGGATAATTCAAGGTTCTTTATTAAGGCTAACCCATGATATAATAAACATTTCCTTGTCATGTGGCTTTTCCTTAAAATTAATTGACGCGCCTTGAATTAATACCGAGTCAGGTGATTTTATAACATCTTTAATAGTTTTTCCTCTTCAATAGTGATAAAAAAATTATCATATTTGGGTTCATCCATTATGATATTCATACATATCTTCTTTTGAATTAAGATTTATGTCAAATTAAAATTGGAGGAAAGGAAAGTTTTGTTCACCTCGTTGTTATACATTTCATAGGCATCTTGCAAATTGATGAACTTATTTCATAATTATCTCATTCAAGTTATTTATTCATCTATAGGATTGGGTCCGATTTGTAGATCCATATTCTTTATATAAGAGGGTTAATTTTCTACTCTTATACTTAGAAGATGGTTTTACAACTAAAATAATCATTTCAAGATTTAAGTAAATGAAGCCTCATAAAAAAAAAAAACACATTCATTAAAGGTGTAGCAAAAAAAAAATTAAAAAAAAAGTGGCTTCCCTTTCTAAATCTTGAATATCATAGGACCTATTCATCCTTTAGTATTTTTAACATTTGACTTTGAGAATTCAAAATTTTGGTTCATCATCAAGCATTGATGTTCTATTAGATGTAAAATACATATACCATCTGAAAGGTTTGAAAATTTTGAATTTCTATCTCCAATTTAATTTCTTTAGATCTTAGTTTAAAAAGAAGAAAAAGATGAAGAAGGAAACCCCAGTTTTTCTTGAAGGGAAGTTTGATCTGGGTTAATAAAATCTAAGTCTCGAGACCTCTCCAGTTAGCAACTTGAGTAGGTCAGTTCAGATTTTCAAATCATTATCAAGAAAAATCACATAGATGATCAATTTAAATGAAATTATAATGGTGCTGGTTGTGCATTATTTGGGTTTCACATATATAACCTAATTGAGATGCATAAACAAATCATGATAAAAAAAAAAATCTTTAACTCTCTTTTGGACATCTTCCAATTTTTGAATGAGATTCTATACAGGATCCTGATACTGGATGATCTATAGTGATATTTATGGATATAAAAATCACTTTCTTTAGATTTAAATTTTTGAAACTAAACTAAGGGACATCCCTTAGTTGGTTCTGAGATGATTGTTTAATATTATCATTCACTATTGAATAACTATAACTTCCAAATTTAAATCTATTATTGACTGAACTAGGATGTTAGAACATGAGGGGTTCTATCCTTAGTGATACCTTTGTTTGAATCTTTGTCAAATTTAAAAACAAAATCAAGCTACAATTTGACTAAGTTCATAATTGACTAATCTTGGATGTTAAAATTGGAGAGATTCTATTCCTGATAAAGTCTATGGTAATTTCGTCAAAAAGATATGAAATTTAATTCAAGGTATATCTTTATCATAAACTAGAATCGGATGTTAGAGTCTAAACAACTCTATCCCCATTAAAGAATCTTTCTATAGCATTGAAATTCAAAATATTTGAAACTACAATTTTCTTTGAAAGAAAGTTGTTAAGTTTTGATTATTTAATTAAAATTCATTTTAGTTATATTCAAATTATAATTTAGGAGGAGTCAACCCATCTTTCGTTGAGTTTTTGAATCTTTTCCCATGTCTTTTTCAATGGGTTAAGATGATTAAAACTTAAGAGACCACTTTCCAATATTATATAAAAAAAAATTATTATCAAATGAAAAATAAAGTTTTCACTCCTTGTTGAAAATCAAACTTTTCTCAATCATTATGAGAATTTGATATTCCTTAGTGCTTTCACTATAAAGGATGCTCAAATATTCTTCATGTTCTTTAACAACTCATGCAAAAGTTAAAAAAAAAAATTAAAGAAAATTTTATCATGTTGCATTTAGTTCTCCTAGAACATGCAAATGAGAACTCTAGAAAATTCATATGATTTTCTTTGAGTTAATTGAAATAAATTCAATCATAGAATCAATCTTTAAACAAAATCTTGCATTTCTCCTTTAGTGGTTGAGATACTTTGTTAAGTCTTTACTTATCAAAGATGATCAAACTACTTCTCTTTTGTTTTCCTCATATATAATGATCCGATATAAAAACATAATCCCTAGTGGATTATTTGTAAGTTATAAAGATCATTTATAATGAAGGATAAAACAAAATTTTATTCAAAATTTTTTTTTTTCAAGTCTATCAATCTTCAAAATGTTTTTCTTTACCTTCTAGAAAATGACATATATAAAAGCTTATGATCTATAGTAGAACATTTGAAAGTTGTCAATGTCATTTGTGGTTGAGGGAAAAGATTCAAAGCTTTAAAGAAATCAACTTTACTTTAAAAATTCACCACCCTAAAATTAGTCTTTAGGTTTAAGTCCGCTTTTACGGCATCCTATTGACTTCTGGCTTAAGTCAGTTCTTACGACAGCCAATCCAGTTTAAATCAGTGTTTAGGTCTAAGTCCGCTTTTACCGCATCCTACTGACTTTCTGTCTTAAGTCCGCTCTTACGGCAGCCCATCCAGTTTAAATCCGTCATTAGGTCTAAGTCCGCTCTTACGGCATCCTATTGACTTTCTGGCTTAAGTACGCTTTTACGGCAGCCAAACCTGATAAAATTTGTCTTTAGGTCTAAGTCCGCTTTTACGGCATCCTATTGACTTTATGGCTTAAGTCCGCTTTTACGGTAGCCAAACCTGATTAAATCAGTCTTTAGGTCTAAGTCTGCTTTTACGGCATCCTATTGACTTTCTGGCTTAAGTCCGCTCTGACGGCAGCCAATCCAGTTTTAATCTGTCTTTAGGTATAAGTCCTCCTACGACATCCTATGGACATCTTTGGAGTTAGGAGTAAGCATCCCTAGTGGCATCCTAATCTTCATTCCGAGGAGAAGTATAAGCATCCCCAGTGGCATTTTCTCTTCATTAAATTCTAAATCTTAAATCCGTCTTTAGGTATAAGTCCTCCTACGGTATCCTATTAACATCTTTGGAGTTAGGAGTAAGCATCCCTAGTGGCATCCTAATCTTCATTCCGAGGAGAAGTATAAGCATCTCCAGTGGCATCTTCTCATCATTAAATCTTAAATCTTAAATCCGACTTTAGGTATAAGTCCTCCTACGACATCCTATTGACATCTTTGAAGTTAGGAGTAAGCATCCCTAGTGGCATCCTAATCTTTGTCCCGAGGAGAAGTATAAGCATCCCCAGTGGCATCTTCTCTTCATTAAATTCTAAATCTTAAATATGTCTTTAGGTATAAGTCCTCCTACGACATCCTATTGACATCTTTGGAGTTAGGAGTAAGCATCCCTAATGGCATCCTAATCTTCATTCCGAGGAGAAGTATAAGCATCCCCAGTTACATCTTCTCTTCATAAAATCTTAAATCTTAAATCCGTCTTTAGGTATAAGTCCTCCTACGACATCCTATTGACATCTTTGAAGTTAGGAGTAAGCATCCCTAGTGGCATCCTAATCTTCGTCCCGAGGAGAAGTATAAGCATCCCCAGCGGCATCTTCTCTTCGTTAAATTCTAAATCTTAAATCCGTCTCTAGGTATAAGTCCGCCTACGACATCCTATTGACATTCTTGAAGTTAGGTATAAGCATCCCCAGTGGCATCCTAATCTTCATCCAGAAGTTAAGTATAAGCATCCCTAGCGGCATCTTTTCTTCATCCATATTTACACTCTTGAAGTTAGTCTTGATTTATAAAAAGGTTTCAATCATATCAAAATCAAATTCAAAATTCCTATTCGTGCGAAACCACATTCAACTTTTTTAAATCTTGACTTTACTAAATGATGCTAACAACTTTAATTATTATTTGCTAAAGCCATCAATGATGACATCAACTTCAAATCAATTCATCTACTCAAATATTTCTAAACTTTTCTCCGTATTTTCTATCAAACCTCAAAATTCCTTCAATTCATATATTCAAATCTTCAACTTCAACTCTGGATCTAGTTGATCGTTTCGGTCAACGCCAATACGCAAGATAAACTTTGGCAAGTTTATCATGCCTATTGGGGGTCCATTTGTTGACCTCATTATTCGAGGTCAATTTCCCCAGAATCAATCTCTAGTACCTAGGTCTTCGTAGCCTAGTGTAGACGTCTCCCATAGGATTTCCCTTAGGTGGTCACCCACTAACGTAGCATCGACTCGAACCTACCATTCAATTCGAATCAAAATCAATTCAATCCAGATTTTGATTCAACTTCAAACAAACTCAAATCAACTCTTTTGAACCAAAATTTGCTACACCAATCGAAGCAAAATCAAATCAATATTAACTCAAATTGAATTCGATTTCAATGGCTCTGATTAACCCGTTTTGACTCGTCACAAGTATATATATAATAATAATTGATACGTCGTCAAAAAATTTTCTTAATCGGGCATGAATCTCGATGCAAAATCAAGTTTGGAAACTTCAAAAATTAATTTGGAGACCATCCGAACTCCGATTTCAGCAAACTTACAGTCGAACTGAGCGTCTCAGGAATACAAACCCAACGACACCAAGATCAACCCAATCCGAGCTAAAATGAGTTACCAAACGGTCTCCGATTTTGACGAGCTTTTACTCGAATCAAACGGCTCGACAAGATGAATCCAGTGAACTAAAGATCACCGAATTCCGAAATCAATAAGGCCTTCAAATGTCCAACGAATGGTCCACGGTCAAAGGGTTAAGCAACAACCCATAACCACCCACTCTCCCTCAACCCATATCCACCCACTCTCCCTCTCCCTCAACCCAAAAAACGTCCAAGCCTCCCTCCTCTCATACATGATACTGTTGAGTCCAGTAATTAGGTTGTTAAGTCTAAGTAAATGTCCCACGGCTACCAAGAGGGGGGTGAATTGGTAGTTTTAAAATTTTTTAAACCCTCTTAATGATAAAGTTGAACCGAAATAAAATTTTCTTTTAAAGTTTGTAGAAAAATATTTTTCAACCACAGAGTTGTTAGAACTGAAATTTAAAGTGCGGAAACGTAAAAGCAATAAAGTAAATGACACCAGATTTATAGTGGTTCGGTCTATAACCAGACCTACATCCACTCCTCAGAGGCACCCTCTGAGTATTGCACTAAAACCAATAGTGACTCTCCTTTAGCACCCACAGCAAGGCGGAGAAGCCTTTACAACACACTCTTTTCACCACTACCCGGTGCGGCAGAGAACCGTCGTCCTTTTACACAATCCACAGTGCTGGCAGAGAACCGTCGTCCTTTTACACTCTCCTAGTATGGGCAGAGAACCCTACGGCTGTTCACACTCTTCAAGTGTAGGCAGAGAACCTTTGGCTGTTCACACTCTCCAAGTGTAGGCAGAGAACCTTTCCACTGTTCACACTCTCCAAGTGTAGGCAGAGAACCTTTCGGCTGTTCACACTCTCCAAGTGTTGGCAGAGAACCGGATCTTCTTGATTGATCTTCTCACAAGAATCTAGAAGGAAGAAGGAAAAGAGTGAAGAAATCCAATTTCACAAGTAGAGACTCTTACCTTAGTAATCCAAGTGAAGCCTTCTCACTCCGTGGTGGAATCCTCCTTTGAATGCTCTCTTCCACTCTCTCCTTGGCTATTCTCTCAAGAGGCACGAAGATCAAATGACAAAAAGATTGGGTGGCAGTCTAATTTGGACTATTTATACAAAAGACATGAAAAACCGCCCAAAAATTGCATATTTCCAATTCTGTACGCAGTGGATCGTCCCGTACGATCCTGGATCGTCCTGGACGATTTTACTTAAACGATCTGAAACGACCCAATTTGTATATGTGTACAAAATTACTTCGTACAGATGATCGTCCTGTACGAACTAGGTTAGTCCAGTACGAATGGTTATTAGTAGGTCGGTTCTAGAAACTGCTAAAAACTGTTCTAAGTCGGTTAATCGTTTGGACGAAAATATGTTCGTCTGGACGAAAATTTTCCAGAGACCCGATCGTCCTGGACGAAAATTTATTTCGTCTGGACGAAAATTTTCTAGAGGACCAATCGCCACGGACGATAATTTGTTTTCGTCTGGACGAAAATTTTCCAGAGACCCGATCGTCCTGGACGATATTTAATTTTGTCTGTACGAAAATTTTCCAGAGCACTGGTCGCCTCGTACGATGATAAAATTCGTCTGGACAAAAATTTTACAGAGAACCCATCGTCCGGGACGATAATAAATTTTGTCCTGGACGAATAGGACTTAGAAAAATTTTTATAGCAAATTCATATTCGTTTCATGTGCTCTATAGGAGATAACTAACGGATCGTCCAGTACGATAAAAATCGTCCCGTACGATCAGTATAAAATTGTATGATCTCCTTATGTGTGTGTGTAAGTTTTTTATTCACTCAATTACAATCACTCCCTTTCAAAATTAAATCAAAGAATATACAAACTTCAAATAAACAGAATATCTCATGTTGAATTTGATTTGAAGTTATCGTAGTCTGGAGTCGGATTTTCCTGAAATGTTAGTACACACAAGAGCAAGTGCAAATCTTCTAAAATTGTTAGGAGATAACTATACATTTGAACAATAATGTTTGGAATCATCAAAACTACATAAGTTGCACAAATATAAATCATTCAAATAGCAACTATTCAAACAATCTCCCCCTTTTTGATGATGGCAAAACAATTATTATTTGTATGATTTCAAGTTAAACATAATCTCCTATCTCCTAAACTCCCCCTGAATTGATGAGTACATTAAAATAAAGAGGCATAAAGAAATTTTTTTTTTATTTTTCTAAAATTTTAACACAAACAACTACAAAGTAAAAAACTTGCAAACAGAACAATCAAAATAGAAAATACAATAATTTCTCCCCCTTTTTGACAACAACAAAAAGTGAAGAAGAAAAAGACAAGAAATGTAAGTAATTATATGAAATTCATTTTTTAAAATTTAATCTAAATTGTGATTGACATAGGGTATGCAATTTTAAACTAAAGATATTAGGTCAATCAAGAAATTCATAAAATTTAAGAAGTGATATAACATTGTAAGTAAGAAGAATTTATCAAAGACATGATTCAATTTAGACATTTGACTATAGAAATTCATTACAAGAGAGATGTATAAAATTATATATTCCAAAGTTCAATAGAATATAAATGAACATAAGATCAATTTGAATTAAGAGATTGAACGAATTTGGAAAGAAGAGAATTACCTCATGTGGCGCTTTGCGCATCTTTTTCAAAATTTTGGGGCACATTTTTGTGCATTTTTTCTTGGTTGGGCTTATTTTGTGCCTCTTTTTCACTTTGTAAATCTTTGCGAATTCCTTTTGATTTTTGTACATTTGTACAATGTTCAAGATTAATTGAGACCAATTCTTTCCAAAATCTATAATCTAAAATTTCAAATATTTCTAGGTGCATAAATATCACTTGAGCATAGAAATACAAAATAAGAAAACATCTAAATTGCAATAGTAATTTTAACTTTTATGTAGTCTAAATGAATAGACATGAATTTAAAAGTTCTAATTACAACAAGTTATAAACAACTTATTAATTCAGAAAGTCTAGATTTTCTAATATAGATAATCTCAAATTACAATCGAATTTAAGCACTATGTAGATTAAATAATACTCATGAAATTCATAAACATTAACCACATTTCAAAACAAATCTAATAAAAAAAAAACTTTCATTGATACTAAAGAAACAGATTACATAAAAAGAAGAAAATACATTGAACTTAAAAAAAAAAAAAAACCAACATAAACACAAACACTTAACAATAAAAAAGACACGATAAAAACATAAAAAAAAATACAACAGACACACATAAAAACATTTCTACTGTTCTGGAGGAGGAGGAGGAGGAATGCCGCCAAAAAGGTTGAAGTAGGAGGCCATCAACATTACATTGGTATTAATTTCATGAACTTCATCTTTAATATTACCAATGTCTTGTTGCTGCTGCGTGAGTTGAGCATCAAATTGATCAAACCTTTGATCAATGTGAGTCTCTAATCTATCAAATCTCTCAATCAGATTCTGGTAATCTGATTGAGAAGCAGAAGCTTGCACTCCTTCTTCTTCTTCCTCTTCTGAAGCACTGGCATGTGCTTTTTCTTTTTCTTTTTCCTCCTTGAAGAGCAATCTGAATGATGCATCGTTATAGTAAACTGGCTCTTCATATTCTTCATCAGGATGCACTATGTTGTATTTCTTTTCCAAAATATAAGTGATTAAGTGTCCTAATGAAATGTTCTTCTTCCTCTTCTGATCTGCATGTCCTATTTCTGAAAGCCCATACATATGGTCTATGATAAGTTGGGCTTCGTCAATAGGATGTCTTTCCATGATTAAAAAGGTTAGAACAGAAAGGAGAGGGGTAATGTTAATCTTATCACCAGCTTTAGGAATAATTGAGGATCTAAGGATATGCTGGATGGTTTGGGCATCTTGGGTCATACCGGAGACTCTAGCAACATGATAGGTTATGCCTATTTCTCTAATCACCCTATTGATTTGAAACCATTTGAAGGAGGTTTCTGACATTAGGGTGTGGGCTCTATATCCCTCAGTTCTTAAGTTTAAAAATGCACCAAGGTCGTGCTTGGTGATCTCAACTTTTTGCTTAAAAACATAAGAACTAATGGTGGAGTGGTCAGAATTGAAACTCATGTTAGCTAGAAAGTAATGGTAGGTTTGCTTATTGTAGAAGTGGACGAGAGAAAGAATGAACTGAAATTGGGTTGAGGCGAAGAGGTGCAATACCCGAAATTTCAACTCAGTTTGAATAAGAATGCGAGAGGGAGTGATCTTTGCGGATGCAAAACGAGGAAAAGATTCCTCATTCGCCTTAGAAAGAAAGTTGTCTGGGGCATTCCTATTTGGTTTCTTCACCAACACCTTTTGTCTTTTGCTAGAGGAGGCCATTGTTGATTTGATGTAGAAAGGGATTGAAAATGAAGTTTGGAAGTATGATTGTCAAGTTTGAAAGCCTTCATATTTAAAGAAAAACGATACGTTCATCCTGGACGAAAATATTCGTCCTGGACGAAAAATTATCGTTAGTCTGGACGAAAAAATTCGTACAGACGATCCAATTCGTCCAAAATGTAACGGCTTTTCGTAATCAACACAACTTACGATGCGTCCCTTCGTACAGGCTTTTTGACTTGACCGATCGTACAGACGAAAAATTTTCGTACAGACGATCAAAAAGTAAATCGTTTTAATGACTCTTGAAAACCGTCCCCTACAATGAACCGACACATGTTCGTCTGGACGAACGAAAATTTCGTACAGATGAAGTTCATATTAAAAACTGTCTTATCCACTCAACCGCTGCATTCAATCGTCCCGACGTTTGAGAGAAAAAAAATTCGTCCTGGACGATCATCAGATCGTACAGACGATCTAATTAAAAACTGCTCTCAAAACGGTTAAAATTCGCGCAAACTGTTCCTTCACACATTGTCCCATACGAAACCAATTTCGTCCTGGACGATTTCCTCCAAAAAAAAATTTAATTTTGAATTTTTTAAATTAAGAAAATCAACAAAGATATTCATAAACACAGAAAACATAAACAAAACCATAAATCCAAAAACACTTCATTCAAAACACACAAAATTTCACAAAATCAAAAAAAAAAAACAAAACAAAACAAATATCAATGTTGCAAAGACATTTTGTTTAAGCATTCAAATCAATAACACCAAGCCTTGTTCTTAAAGTACTGAAAGTATCAAAGGCTAAAGGTTTTGTAAAAATGTCTGCAAGTTGATTTTCAGTTGAAACATGTATGAGTTCAATTTCTCCTTTGGATACATGATCCCTTATGAAATGATGCCTTATATCAATGTGTTTGGTTCTAGAATGTTGAATAGGATTTTTGGAAATACAAATAGCACTAGTATTGTCACAATAAATTGGAATAGTGCCTATAGTTAATCCTAAATCAATCAACGGTTATTTTAACCAAAGTACTTGTGCCACACAACTTCCTAATGCAATGTATTCTGCTTCTGTAGTAGATAGTGCCACTGAATTTTGTTTTCTACTAGACCATGAAACTAATGAATTTCCAATGAATTGACATGTTCCAGAAGTGCTTTTCCTATCCACTCTACAGCCTGCAAAGTCAGAATCTGAGTAACCAATAATTTCAAATGAAGAGCTAAACTTAGGATACCAAATTCCTAAGTTTTGAGTTCCTAGTAGATATCATAAAATCCTTTTCACTGCTGTCAAATGTGATTCTTTTGGATCTGATTGAAATCTAGCACATAAGCAAACACTGAACATAATATCTGGTCGGCTAGCAGTCAAGTAAAGTAAAGATCCAATTATCCCTCTAAATTTCTTTTGATCAACAGATTTTCCCTTAAGGTCCTTATCCAACTGAACTGAAGAACTCATTGGTGTACTAACAGGTTTAGCATTGTCCATTTCATATTTTTTGAGGATGTCCTTAATATATTTAGTTTGACTAAGAAAAGTACCTTCCTCATGTTGCTTAATGCTAAAACCTAGAAAGTAATTTAAATCTCCCATTAGACTCATTTCAAATTCACTACTCATTGTTTTAGAAAAATCATCACAAAGATGTTTATTTGAAGATCCAAAGATGATGTCATCCACATAAATTTGAACAATAAGTATATCCTTTCCAATTTTTCTTAAAAAGAGAGTTGTATCCACACTTCCTTTTTCAAAAGATCTTTCAAGTAGGAAGGTGCTTAACCTCTCATACCAAGCCCTAGGTGCCTGTTTCAATCCATATAATGCCTTTTTTAATTTAAAAACATGATTTGGAAATTTAGAATTTTCAAAACCTGGAGGTTGTTCTACAAAAACATCTTCCTCAATTACCCCATTTAAAAAGGCACTTTTGACATCCATTTGAAACAATTTAAAACCTTTAAAACAGGCAAAGGCTAGTAAAACCCTAATTGCTTCAAGTCTAGCTACAGGGGCAAAAGTTTCCTCAAAATCAATTCCTTCAATTTGATTATACCCCTTAGCTACAAATCTAGCCTTATTTCTAATGACTACTCCTGAGTCATTCATTTTATTTTTGAACACCCACTTGGTTCCAACAACACTTTGATCTTTTGGCCTTGTAGTTAGTTCCCAAACTTTATTTCTTACAAATTGATTTAACTCTTCTTGCGTGGCCAATATCCAAAATTCATCTGAAAGTGCTTGATCAATGTTAGTGGGTTCAATAGTTGAAATAAAGGCTGAATGATTGACTTCCTTGTTTAATCCACGCCTAGTTCTAACACCCTCACTTGGTTCACCTATAATCAATTCCTTTGGGTGGTTTTTAGAAAATCTCAAATCTCTAGGCAAAGAGTCTTCTCTTTCTAAATTTTCTTCCATATTTTCTTCCAAATTTAATCTATCAATCTTTTGGGAGTTTTCTTCAATTTCTTCTTCAACAACATTTGGCTCTTCCATGTTTCCATTTTCATCAAAAATAACATGTGTGGTTTCTTCAATGACTAAAGTTCTTTTTTTGAATACTCTATAAGATTTTCCAACACTTGAATATCCAACAAAAATTTCTTCATCTGATTTTGGATCAAATTTTCCTAAGGAAGATTTTCCATTATTATGTATGAACACCTTGCAACCAAATACATGCAAATGAGACAAATTTGGTGTTCTTCCTTTTAGCAACTCATAGGGTGTTTTATTCAAATTTGATCTCACATTCACCCTATTCAGAACATAGCATGCAGTGCTAACCGCCTCAGCCCAAAAATATCTAGGAAGCGAGTATTCTGCTAACATTGCTCGGGCGGCTTCTATTAATGTTCTGTTCTTTCTTTCAACTACTCCATTTTGTTGAGGAGTTCTAGGTGCAGAAAAATTGTGATCAATCCCCTTTTCTTTACAGAAATCTTCAAATCTTTCATTTTCAAATTCTCCTCCATGATCACTTTGTATAGAAATTATTTCACATCCTAGTTTTCTTTGTATCCAAGTTGAAAAAATTCTGAATTCCTCAAATGATTCACTCTTACGAAAAAGAAATTTAACCCAGGTGAATCTTGAAAAATCATCTACTATAACAAATCCATATACCTTTCCTCCTAGACTAACAGTGCTTACAGGTCCAAAAAGATCCATGTGAAGAATTTCTAAAGGTTTACTGGTCCTAAGATCTTTATTGGACTTAAAAGAGGACTTCACTTGTTTTCCTAAATGACATGCATCACATAGATGGTCCTTGGTAAAGTCTAGTTTAGGTATTCCTCTCACCAAATTCTTTTGGGTAATTCTTCTAAGATTTTTCATACTATAATGACAAAGTCTCCTATGCCAAAGCCATGATTCATCAGAAACAGTTTTCAAACAAAAAGCAGTAGGAGATTGAATACAATTTAAATCTAGCATGTAGACATTGTTTACCCTTTTTCCATTTAAAACAATTTTCTCATTTAGGCTAATTATGCAGCTAGTAGGTAAAAATTTTACATTATAGCCCTTATCACATAGCTGACTTATGCTAAGCAAATTATGTTTTAAGCCTTCAACTAATAAAACATTATCTATGAAAAAGTTTTTCAAATTTCCAATCATACCTGATCCAACCACTTTCTTTGTGGTATTATCTCCAAGTGTAACCTTGCCTCCACTCCTGGCTTCCAGCGTTATGAATTGAGCAGTATCTTCAGTCATGTGCTTTGAACATCCGCTGTCCAGGTACCATATACTCTCACGAGGTCTTGTGTGAGAGTATTCCTACAAAATTCTCAAATGTTAGACCTGGGAACCCAAACTAATTTGGGTTCACCTTTATGAAATTTATAATCAGATGCATGTATGATATGTCTAGGTTTATGCATCTTAGTTCTCCACACCAAATTAGGTTTCATCTTTAAAGTGCAGGTGTGAGATATATGTCCCATAAATCCACAATTGTTACATTTAACATTAGGAAAAATATTCCTATGTTTTCTTTCATATGATTGTCTTCTAAGGGATTTCATGAATTTAGGATAATATTTAGGATTTGTAAAATCTTCAAGTTTAGGGGGGTTCCTATTATCCTCGAGAGCTCTTATAGTGAGTTTGTAAAATGAATTCATATCCTCCAAGATTCGATTGGTATAATTAATTCTATATGTCTTGCTCTCAGATTCATCCTTAAAATTCTTAAATTCTTTTTCAAGTTCAGCATAGGATGATTTTAAATTCTCAAAATTTTTATTCAAGTCATCATATTCATCAAGTAGTTTCATGTGGTTGCTATCAATTAAAGCATGATCTTTCCTAAGGATTTCGTGTTCCTTATTAAGCTCTTCCAATTCTAAAACTAAACTAGCATGCATCTTTTTCATTTTCCTATATGCATCATGCATGTGTTCAGAAACTTCAAACAATTCATTATAGGTTAAATTACATACCTCTTCTTGATCTGATTGTTCAGCATTATCTGCCATCAAGCAAAGGTTGGTGACTTCTTCTTCTTTTTCAGTCTCAGATGAGTCTGAAGCTGAGTCCGCCCAAAAGGCCTTTTGAAACTTCTTCTTGCCCTTCTTTACCATTGGTTTCTCCTCTACCTTCTGCTTGCTAGGAGTGGCTTTGAGTTTTGGACAATCAGTCTTTATATGACCTGGTTTCCTGCATTCATAACAAATCACTTCATTAGAAACCTTGCCATTTCTGTTATACTTACCTCTATTCCATTGCTGGCGTCTCTTCTGCTTCCTCTTTAAAAAGCTTCTGAATTGTCTAGTCATCAGTGCAATATCGTCTTCATCCTCAGGTTGTGAGTGTTCACTTTCTGACTCTTCCACATTTTGTGCAATATTTTTGTCCTTTCTTGGTTCACCTGCATCAATCTTTCTTAGACTTACTCCTTGCTCGTAAGAAATGAGTGAACCAAGAAGATTGTCAATGGAATAAATGTTCAGATCTTTAGACTCTGTAATTGCAGTAATTTTAGCATCGTATACAGTAGGCAAACAACGGAGAATCTTATTAACCATTTCAGCATTAGTTAATTCCCTACCAAGTGCATGCAAAGAGGTGACAATTTGAGTGAATCTTGTGTACATGTCAGATATAGATTCATTAGATTTCATGCGAAATAATTCGTAGTCATGTAACAAGATATTGAGTCTTGATTGCTTAACCTCATTTGTCCCTTCATAAGTTATACAAAGTCTATCCCATATGTCTTTTCCGCTTTTACAAGTGGAAACTCGCATGTAGTCTTCAGATTTTAAAGCACAAAAGAAACTATTTAAACATTTCGCATTTAATTGTGCTAAGTCACGTTCTTCAATAGTCCAATCTGCATAGGGTGTTTCTACCCTAATTCCATCAACTAATCTAGTTGGTTTTGAGTAACCTTCCTGGACTAGCATCCACATGTGATAATCAAGTGACTGTAAGAAAGTAGACATGCGTGTTTTCCAAAAATCAAAAGAAATATTGTCAAACAGTGGAGGTCTAGTGATAGAGTAACCCTCTTAATGATAAAGTTGAACCGAAATAAAATTTTCTTTTAAAGTTTGTAGAAAAATATTTTTCAACCACAGAGTTGTTAGAACTGAAATTTAAAGTGCGGAAACGTAAAAGCAATAAAGTAAATGACACCAGATTTATAGTGGTTCGGTTTATAACCAGACCTACATCCACTCCTCAGAGGCACCCTCTGAGTATTGCACTAAAACCAATAGTGACTCTCCTTTAGCACCCACAGCAAGGCGGAGAAGCCTTTACAACACACTCTTTTCACCACTACCCGGTGCGGCAGAGAACCGTCGTCATTTTACACAATCCACAGTGCTGGCAGAGAACCGTCATCCTTTTACACTCTCCTAGTGTGGGCAGAGAACCCTACGGCTGTTCACACTCTTCACGTGTAGGCAGAGAACCTTTGGCTGTTCACACTCTCTAAGTGTAGGCAGAGAACCTTTCCGCTTTTCACACTCTCCAAGTGTAGGCAGAGAACCTTTCGGCTGTTCACACTCTCCAAGTGTCGGCAGAGAACCGGATCTCCTTGACTTATCTTCTCACAAGAATCTAGAAGGAAGAAGGAAAAGAGTGAAGAAATCCAATTTCACAAGTAGAGACTCTTACCTTAGTAATCCAAGTGAAGCATTCTCGCTCCAGAGGTAGGAATCCTCGTTTGAATGCTCTCTTCCACTCTCTCCTTGGCTATTCTCTCAAGAGGCACGAAGATCAAATGACAAAAAGATTGGGTGGCAGTCTAATTTGGCCTATTTATACAAAAGACCTGAAAAACTGCCCAAAAACTGCATATTTCCAATTCTGTATGCAGTGGATCGTCCCGTACGATCCTGGATCGTCCTAGATGATTTTACTTAAACGATCTGAAACGACCCAATTTGTATGTGTGTACGAAATGACTTCGTACAGATGATCGTCCTGTACGAACTAGGTTTGTCCAGTACGAATGGTTATTACTAGGTCGGTTCTAGAAACTGCTGAAAACTGTTCTAAGTCGGTTAATCGTTTGGACGAAAATATGTTCGTCTGGATGAAAATTTTTCAGAGACCCGATCGTCCTGGACGAAAATTTATTTCGTCTGGACAAAATTTTCTAGAGGACCAATCGCCACGGACGATAATTTGTTTTCGTCTGGACGAAAATTTTTCAGAGACCCGATCGTCCTGGACGATATTTAATTTCGTCTGTACGAAAATTTTCCAGAGCACTGGTCGCCTCGTACGATGATAAAATTTGTCTGGACGAAAATTTTACAGAGAACCCATCGTCCAGGACGATAATAAATTTCGTCCTGGACGAATAGGACTTAGAAAAATTTTTGAGCAAATTCCTATTCGTTCCATGTGCTCTATAGGAGATAACTGACGGATCATCCAGTACGATAAAAATCGTCCCGTACGATCAATATAAAATTGTATGATCTCCTTATGTGTGTGTGTAAGTTTTTTATTCACTCAATTACAATCACTCCCTTTCAAAATTAAATCAAAGAATATACAAACTTCAAATAAACAGAATATCTCATGTTGAATTTGATTTGAAGTTATCGTAGTCTGGAGTCGGATTTTCCTGAAATGTTAGTACACACAAGAGCAAGTGCAAATCTTCTAAAATTGTTAGGAGATAACTATACATTTGAACAATAATGTTTGGAATCATCAAAACTTCATAAGTTGCACAAATATAAATCATTCAAATAGCAACTATTCAAACAGATACGTCCAAGCCTCCCTCCTCTCATACATGATACGTCCAAGCCCCTCCTCTCATCCAATCTCCAGCCCTAGGAACCCCAAATGAACCCCTCTATGCCACAGCTTGTTCAACCAGAGGCAACAAAAAGTGAAAAGGTTTTAAAAGGATATTCAACCAAGCCAGTGTTCAAGCCCGAAGAAAGGTACGTCTTTATTTTTAGTAAAATTTTAATTATTTTATTTTTATTTATTAAAAGTGCTTCTAATCCCTATTTTTCCTTATTTTCTGTTTATTTGCATGAATTGTGAGGAACGGTATCGATCGAGGGAACAAAAGGATAAGGAGCTAATGATGTCAGTCGCCTCTATCCAACCGGGTAGAGGTGCTACAGGCGGAACCACCGGGTCGTAGCCCCCGGTGACTGTAAGTATTCTAAACTTAGAATACCTTTAGGGGCCCCTTGATGTGGTTTGTGCGAACCCTTCCCTTTTAGGTCCTTGTAGCAACTTCAATTTTATTAGGATTACTTTTGTTTTATTTTAGATCCATAAACCTTTAAACGCACGCAAAGTCCTAAGGGATTGTAATAACAAAATTTTTTATCCTATATAACAGTAGTGACACTTAAGGACAAAAATTAAGGAGTGGGTCTTAGAAAACTTAGACTTAGGATGCATGTATACTTTAGGGTAGAGACATATAACATAGAAAACTTAGTGACATCCATTTATTAATATTATTATTATTATTTTATTTTATTTTATTTATTTAACAAATTAAATTTAATTAACTAAAAATTTTCTTTTAAATAATAATTGATTTAGGATATATCAAAACCACACTTTCAAATACAAACACTTAGAATTGTTTGCTAGGACAACCGACTCTAGCTTTAGGTTAGGCCGGTGTTTATTTCCTTACTGTACTGTGACGGGCTTTTTCTCGAGTTTTATTGCATGCTGGTTGTAAAATGTTGGTGTGTTTGTTTATTTATTTTTACTGCACTCTGAGTTGTGATTTGATTAACGATTAGATTACCCATAGGTTAGGAGCGATCTCGATTGTTAATATGATTTTCTGCAGGTGGTCACACTCATGCAGGGCAGAAAAAGGGGCTAATTAATTATAATAAATAAATGCTACAGGTGCTTCACCTGCTTAGCCCCCAAATGAAGAAGAGTGTGGCCAAGTGTGGCTTAATAATTTAAATTCAATTGCATATATATATAACTGCGTGGGATGATTTTTTTTATAAATTGCTTAGGATAACCCTGTAGGTGGACTAGATTTTTCTTTCCTTTCTGTGAAATGAAATGTAATGTAAATATAATATATCAAGAGTCAATAAATGTGAAAGTGATTTTTTTTTAAAATGGGATATTACATCCAATTTGAAATCTAAAGAAAGGAGAATATACCTTAAAGGATTATTCTCTTTTATTTGGTAAGACAAATTAGGATGATTCAATATCCAAATAGAAAAGAAAATACCCGTCTTAGGGATGAGTTTACTTTCATTTGGATATCCAGAACCTAGCGGACCCGAAAAGCTCATAGAAGAAGAAAAGACAGAACGAGAAGATTGAAGAAAGAAGACGAAGAAATAAAGATTCAAGGAATAGTATATCCCAGTTCAAAAATCACTTGAGTCATTCTTAGAATTAGAATCCAGGTTTGTTGTCAGTGGTGCCCGGCCACTTTACTTTTCTGCAAATTCTGGGTGTAATATGGATATTGGACATTGGATATTATATTTTGGATTTATTAAATTTGATTGTTTACATTATTTGTGCAGTAGCGTTTTTTAGGGCCATTGCATGTCGTGTTTTGTTTTAGCCTGGATACGAATCGGAGTGCTTTTTTTTGTAAGGGTACGCTTAAAATTCTTCTACTTGTAATTTTAATAAAAAAATTTAGGCTCACATAGTAACTCTAACGATCTAAGAAGTAAGCTCGGGACCGCCAAGAGTCAGCATAAGCATATTATTACTTTGTCTTCCTTGTTAGGCAACTCCCCGCCTGCGGGTTCTGGCAGACCACTTGACTTATGAGGGTGCAGTTCTGTCAAGGGGAAGTTGTGCAATCTCTAGGAAAAAAACCTATTTTCTAAGCCTAATTTTTAAACTGCTTCATATTCATTTTATCCATTCGAGTCAATTAGCATGCATTGCATCATATACAAATTAAAAAAGAGTCTAAAATATTAATTGCATTTTTAGGTATATCTCACCATACATAAGTTAAGGGGCCAACTAGGAACTGTCTTAGATGTCGGTCCCCAATTCATTAAAACTTAAACAACGTCCCTACCCATCTTTCATATGAGACATGAAACATGGTTTTAAAGCGCTTAGGTGGTTAGCTGGCTCGCCAATCCAGGTCGGGATAAGTCCAGATTGCACTTCATTAGTTAGGTTCGGGTCACTATTTTATAGTACCCAAATTAGATTTAGGTTCTGAGGCAGATTCTTTTTAGATCTTAAGTCCTCACCCTCCGGGAATATAATCCCAAATTTCTAATAAAATATCAACTTAAATATAAAAATTTCTCCTAAAATGTAAAGCCTAATATAGGGTAGATTGAGTTTGTCTCTGGGCTTCTCAGAATTTGACACCTCTTACTTTTCATCCTTTGACTCGCTAATAAATGTTCAACATTGAGCTTTCACCTTGGAAAATTCTTACTTCTGTTCCTTGTCTTTTACTTTGTAGTCAAAGGGTATGAAATCACTGCTTTAATCAAGAGTTTTCTTAGGAGCATTCCTCCTAAGATGTAATTAACTATAGGAGCTTGCTCCTATAGGGATTTGAGAACCCCAGACTAAAATAAACCTTGTTTTATTCGTATAAAACAAGGGAAGAATCTTTGGGAACGTAGATATTTTTAAAATCTCATTTCTAATTTTGAATAGACTTGTAGAATGTTATTATTATCTTTTTAGATAATATAATATTATACTTGTTATATTCAACTTTAGAAATAATGAATTTTATAAAACTCATTCTCGCTTTTGGATATCTTGAAGAATGTTATATTCGTCTTTTAAGATGATATAATATTCTTCTTGCCATATCTAAATAAAAGAATGATTGAACTTTTTTCAAAAAACGTATTTCTTTCTTTAAACATATTCTATAGAATTTCATGTTCATCTTTTAAGATGATATGTTATTCTTTGAACTATGTTTGATTATAGAAATATCAATTTTCAAAACCCTATTTTGATATTGAATCCATTATAGAATATTGCGTCAGTCTCTCGAGATTGTACTTTATTCTTAATGCCGTATTCGATTACAAAATAGGAGAAATCAAAATCTGCGTGACGATAACAATTTTTCTTCACCACTCGTGTGGTTGTCGAATTAGATGTCTCTAAGAGGTATTCTAAACAAGTTTGGGTTGGTTCAAAGTCTCTGGGTTCATTCAGCGTGTTGGATTGGAGGAGTTTCCTGCCTATAGTTCTTACAGTATGGTTCTCGAACACTCTAAAGTTGAATGCCACATTTTAAACTCTTAACTAATAATTGTGTGCCTAATATGGCTAGTTTATATAAGAATGTGGGTGATAAAATGTTTCTATTGTGGTTCCTATTACTTCAAGTGAGATTCCCTTAGTATATGTTGATCTCTTGAAGAAGTATTTATCCCAGCCGACTGGAGTGTTAGATTCTCCTTTGCCATAAGTTGATATTGGCATTGCATCCTCTTTAGTTGGAAATAAGTCGTTGGCCGCTAACATGGCTGGGTCAGTGGTTGTTGAGTCCTCTTTTAATGTCTCTCATGATGCTATGGTTGTTGACCATTCTTCGAATGACCTTAATGTGGCTCAAGTTGCTTAGTTGGTGGATCAAGTGGTTAATAGTGTTCAAGGTGTTCTTTCTCATTTGCTTCTTTTGTCTAATGATCCTTGTGAGATTGTGTTTGATAATGGTGGTGGCTTTGTTACACATGTTATTTTCTCTATTGTGATAGGGGGGGGGCAAGCAATTTAGTGGAATTGATATGATGGGGGTTTGGCTTTGGCTCAAAATGAGGTAGAGGAGGTTGGTTAAAAGAAAGTTCTTGTGTTGGCTCATACTTTGGTGGAGGAGTTTGGTGAGGAGGAAGCTATTATGTCAGGCCCACCCATTATTCCTTTGGGCTCTAAGTTCCTTGTTGAGGTGCCTATAACTATCATGTCCCCAATTGGCATGCATACTCTATTTGTTTCTAATTTAGGGGTCACTTGTTTTGGGCAGATGGTTTGGCAAGATGGGTATCCATCTTTGTCAGGTGAGGGGGATGAGGATTTTGATGTTGAACAAGTTGACTCTCTCAAGGACTTGATGGGTTAGATGTTTGTAAAGTTACGGAGAAAGCACTTTCTAGTGGCAGTAACCAGTGTAGGAGGAAATCTTGAAGGTAGTTCTGTGTTTATTCTTTGTTGTCTTGGCGACATTGCTGTTGGCACCTTGTTTGGTGGTGGTTTGTGGTTGAGGGTTTCCTCTCTTGCTCTTTGTTTTTGCTTGTCCTTGCAAGTATTTATTCCTCTTTGTCTTGGGCATTATGGCTCTTCTTGGTAGAGACCATTCGACATTTAGTTTGTAATAATCATATTCTGCCTCTACACTATGATTTTAATTTTTATCATATTGAACTATGTTTAAAATTTAGAAACTGTATAATTTAAAAAAGTTTATATTTATTATTATCTTGAGAAACATCCGCAGATTACCATTCTATAATAATTGAAACTATCTATAACATTCGTTTGAGTTTGATGTTAATATATGCCTTACATATTCATGAAATACAATCTTATATAGTTTTCAGACTAATTTAGGAAGTAGTATTTAATAAATCTTCGATGTGTTAAACTTTTAAAATTGTCTGATTAAATTTAACACATTAAAATGTAGGCAGCCAAGTTCTTGTTTTAGATAGCTTATGTGCTGATTGGTCGGTCAGTCAGTAAGATTTAAGAATAATTTAATATAAGTTTCACCAAACATTTTATAGAAAGTTTTTAACTTCAATGTGAAATAAATTTTAAAATTTATAGGATTTGATAAAATTTTACTCTTATTCAAAATTTATCAAATCCAAATCGAACAGTGATATAAGAATTTAAGTAGAGTTTATTCTTCTAATTCTCCTAAAATTTTCCCCTATATGACTTTTCTTCTAATTTTGTTACAATCATCATTATTTTTTTAAAATTAAATTATATATATATATATATATATATATATATATATATATATATATATATATTTATGCGTGTGCAAGTTTTTACTATTTAAATTAATATTTTTGGTAAAAGGAAAGAAGAATGAAAAATTAAAAAAAAAATCTCTTAAAAAACAAATTATATTGTATGATATATGTCGTCATTTATTAAACCATCAATTAAAAATTATTTTAAACTAGTCATAATTTTTTATTTTATTGAACAAATAAAGAGGATGTGACCCTATATCATACATGCCAAATCAATATCCTAAATAAGCCAACAAGCTGATTTAATCATATTCTATGGTTGATATATCCTCAAAAGATTATCTTGATAAGGAATGAATCTGGAGGCAAAATCAAGTTAGAAACTTAAAAAATTAATTCGAAGACCATATGAAATCCGATTTCAGCAAACTTAAAGTCAAACAGAACGTCTCGGAAATACGAACTCAATGACACCAAATTCGACCCAATCCAAGCTCAAATGGTTCCAAATCACAGACTCAAAGCATTTTTGGAAGGTTTAAACTATAATTTGGATTACCAAATAATTTTCAAACATAACATGCTTATTGTCGAACCGAGTGGCTCAACAAAACAAATCTAACAAGCTCAAGTTTGCCAAATTCTGATATCATTAAGACATTCAAATGCCCAACGAACAGTTCAAGATTGAGTGAATCCACATCGGTCGTCCATTTAAACCACTCCCAATTTTCCCATGATCTCCTTACTGTTGCAAATCTATTTTTATGGCTTATGTTTTGTTGATTGACAAATACTGTTTCTCTTGGACTACTTGTTGCTTCTAACTTTTCAAGAATGAAAGATCGGACGATCAAGAAGGAGCCAAGTTCAGGATTGCGTAGGTTTAGGGTTGAGTCAGTCTGTACGTTTGATGTTCACCTCTTGAGTCTACTTGTAATGGTCAAAGAGACTGATGCTATGTAACCCTTCACACACATACTTGAGAGAATTAGAATTTTTGTTTTTACTCATATCGGCCAGGACGATTTTTGGATCGGCCTGGACGATCAATATCGGCCAGCCCGTATCCAGGGCTATTGTCAGGATGATTTTCCTCTGATTTGAACTGATCGGCCAGGACGATCGTGATATCGGCCTGGACGATCAAGCCAATTTTCAATCGTCCAGCTTTGCATCCAGGGCTATGCTCTGGCCGATCTTCATTGATTTGTACTGATCGGCCAGGCCGATGTTCATATCGGCCTGGACGATATAGTCGGCAACTTGCAATTAATGAGCTCCTTTAAAGCTCTTCTATTTAAAGAGCTCTTGTTCATCATTTTTAAAAAGACCTTTGGCTGCTGCCTTGACCTGAGAAGACCTTGAGGAGAGAAAGAGAGAGAGGAGAGAGAGAGGATCTTGTAAGGGGAAGCTTGTGAGGGGATTCATAAGGGTTGCTTCAAGGATCGCTCTGCTTCATCTTCGGCTAGAGTTTCTCGTCCGTGGAAGGGTCGGTAGAGGTAAGGAGTTTGCTTTTGGTTTTGGTTCTCTGCCAGCTTTAGGAGGAAGCAAAAGGAGGAAGGTTCTCTGCCTTGCCGGGGTGGCAAAAAGGAGGTTCTTGTGAGGGCTTCTCCGCCTAGCTGTGGGGGCTAAAGGAGAGTCACGTTTTGTAGTGCAATACTTGGAGGGTGCCTCCAAGGAGTGGACGTAGGTCGAGTCGACCGAACCACTATAAATTTCTATGTTCTTTTTCTTGCTTCCATGCTTTTAAATTCCGCATTTATTTCTGTGGTGTGATTTGGTTTATGCAATTTTCTTTCTTTGTGAAAATAGTTTTTAAAATACCAATTCACCCCCCCCCCTCTTGGTTAGCTTGGGACTAAGTTCATAGGGTTTAACATCCCTAATGAACTTTCACTTACTATTTACTAGATGTGGCACTCTGAAAAAACTATTAATTGACCCCCTATTCTTCACAAAAAACGGGAAGCAGAATGGGGGCCAATGAAAAAGAGAAGGAAGAGTTCTCTAGCCACAAGACTTCTGCTCGACCATCTCTCGGCCACCGACCGACATCGGACTTTAACCCGTCCCTGGATTTCTTTTACATGTCCTGACTTCCAACTGTCACCAAACTTTCATCGACAAAATTCTACCCAAAGGTGGACTTCTGATCGTCATAGTATTTCTACCCGATGTTGAACTTTCGCCCATCATTGGATTTCTTCCCGACTCCACACTTTCACCCATTGCTGGATCTGTGCTCATCGCCAGACTTTCGTGAGACTTTTACCCTACGCCAAACTTTTGCATGTCGCTGAATTTCTACCCGAAGCTTGACTTGGACTCATCGTCTGTTTTCTACCTGACTCTAAACTTTCCCCATCACAAGACTTTATGCCCTTCACTAGACTTTAGTTGGACTTCTACCTGACGCCTCACTTTCACCCATCGTTGGTTTTCTACCTGAGGACAGGCTTCTGCCCGTCATTGGACTTCTGCCCATCATCAAACATTCATCGTAGTTTGACCCAACGCCAAACTTCTACCCATCATATGATTTCTACCCGACGGTTGACTTCTTCCCATCGCTAAATTTCTACCAAACGCCAGATTTTCGCCAGTTATCAGACTTTCACCCATTGCCAGATATTCTTTAGTAGGATTCAAGTATTTCTACCTGACTTTCTCCCTTCGCCAAAATTTCGCCAGTTACCGGACTTTCGCCCATCCCATAAAGTCTGACTTTTGCCCGTCACCAAATTTCGACCTAACACCAAATTTCCGGCCATCTCTAAACTATTGCCCGTCATCAGACTTATACCGGATTTCTACCTGACGCCAAAATTCAACCCATCGCCAGACTTTCTACCTCCGTCTCCAACCTCTATAGTCCTTTCGATCTCCTTCACTAGAAAACAACCTTTCTGACTGCTATTACTTATGGACTACGGTTCTTCCAACATCTATCGCTAGAAAATGGTCTTTCATGCCATTGTCGCCTGTCGATTATGGTCCTTTCCGACATCCATAACCAGGTTATGATCTTTCTGACCTTTGTCTCCAAACAATAATCTTTTCCTACTACTATCACCCGCCGACTACTATTCTTTCAACCATCATCACAAGATTACAATCATTCTGACCTCTATTGCCAGCCGACTATAGTTTTACTGAGCAAACAGACTTATTAATAGTGATTACTTTAAAGTATAATCATGTAATATAGTTTATAGGATGTATATTTATTACATCAAGCTAAGGCCTTCCCCCAAGGAATGGCCTCAATTGTAATCGACTTCAAATAATAGTGGATTCATTCAAATTGGGCTAGGCCCCATAGATTTCCCTATGTTAGGGTTTCCATTTAAAAATATTGGTATCTCTTATAAATGTTATACTCTCTCTCTATTATCTGATTGTGTATTGGATCTTCGAATAAAGCTAAGACATTAAACTTTATGCTTGTCTACCGCCACGAATATTCCAGGACACAATAGTTTGGCATTGTGTCTGAGAACATGGTTTCTAATTGGGGGAGATTTTTGCTCTAATCTTAAAAGGTCATTAATGTCAATGTCCTGACATTAGTTATTGCTGCATCAATTTAGTAGGAATTAAATGTGGTTTGGGGGGGCTACCTTAACTACAACTGTGATAAAAAAGATTCCTCCAACTCTTCTAATATCTAAGATGATATGTTGGGATCATAAAGCTTCAAATTAATGCAAAGATGCTTCCAATAAATTTCATGTTATATTTTCTCCCTTTCTGGACTTCTACTCCTTGGGAAAGATCTTAATCTCAATATCAAAAAGGAAGTAATAGTTTAAATATAAACATTCTTCACCTTTGATTTAAGATACACACGATGTTCAACCCTCCCAATCAAGGAAAAATTGATCCCAGAGGGATTTGATTTGACCTCTTACATATAGGTTAACATCATCGACCAGTGCTCTAACATATAACCTTGGATAGGTCATACATCTTTGGTGGATTCTCTTGACCTCTTCAACATAGGTTAATGTCATCGACCAAAGGCTCTAATATGTAACCTCAGATAGGTCAAACATCCTTCATGGATTCTCTCGAGCCATTTTATATAGATTAACATCATCAAGAACTGCTCTGACATACAACCTCGGATAGGTCATACATCTTTGGTAGATTCTCTTGACCTATTCCATATAGGTTAACGTCATCCAATAGTGCTCTGACATATAACCTCGGATAGGTCATACATCCTTGGTGGATTCTCTCGACCTCTTCCGTATAGGTTAACACTAATGAGTGATACTCTAACATACAATCTCAGATAGAACATACATCATTGGTTTATTCTCTCAACCTATTTCATAGAAGTTGATCTAATCGAATATTGCTCTGTTAAGAAATCTCCTATATATCAAATATGTATTGTGGATTTTCTCTCAACTTCTTAACCTCGTCGATCAATGCTCTAAGTGAATAACATTCTCTTTAGAAAGATTCCATGAGAGCAAGTGATTGACATGGTGATTACTTATTCAAAGACCTTAGCAGGCTAGAAAGCCTCAAAAGGAATAGGACAAATTTACTCTGAAAGATAAGTTTATTTCAAGTATAAAATAAGTATTGGGCTTATATAATAATATTAATGTCATATACAATATCATTAGAATTACATAAATTTTACATCAAGTTCAAGTATATAATAATTGTTGTAAGAAGCTAAATTTAAAAATTACATCGGAATAATTCATACAAGTTAAATTCATCAAGCAATAAGCAACTTCAAAATTGTTAAATATTATTGGTAGATTCCATTGACTTCTTCTCTACTGCACGTAGAAGCATCTCATATAACTTCTTCTTCAAAGAAAGATTAAAACCTGATCATCATCAGGCCTCTACTCAATTGACACTATTAGTGTGTCGCTAGACTACTAATATGACACATTGCTTCAACCCCTTTAATTAGAGATATTTGATGTTCACACACGTCAATATAGATATATATTTCTTTAGCAGAATGTAATTAGACCACAACCATCATCAGCACTTCCTTTGATGTCTGCCATCGATCCTTTACTTCATATCAGCCATCATCGGCTTCTAGCTCAACTGCTATTAGTAGCACACTCTCCAACTATCTCCCTCAGCTCTCCAACCAACTATATAAACATCAGACTTCCACTCGATCATTTATCACCGATAGAATTCTGCCCAATCATTGATTTCTGCCAAACTTTCACCTGGCCGTAAATTATTGCCTGATTTTTGCAAAAAAAATCATCAAAATTATCGCTGTCTGCTAATAACCTCTAGTTCTACTCTAAAATATTATGATCGTCATATCTTTTCAAATTACCCTCGTATATAAGCAACTGTTGATCTTATTCTTTCAAGGGTTATCTGTTATCTCATTATGAGTTTTTCTACACAAAATAAGGGCACTAAAGATTGATAGGAGATGCCACTTATTTTAAATATTGGAATGCCTCCAATGTAAGAAAAAGAACATATGAGAAAAATAAGGAAGGAGGAGAAAGCTTCTTCTACATAAAAGAGGTGCACTAAAATTCGATAGGGGATGCCGCCTATCTCAAACAATGGAAAGACTCTAAAGTAAGAAGGAAATTGGGGAACAAAATGAGAGGAATAATTCTAAATTCTACATATGAGATTGGCTCTAAATTTGACTAGGGGATGCCACCTAAAAAAATTTTTGGAAGGACTGAATTGTAATAAAGTTAGAGGGAGAAGGAAGAAGAAGAAAATGAGTATTTTTTTTCCTTGCTCGAAGGGGGACATTTTTAGGAGGAAAATAGGGTGAAATAGTTTGAAAATGGAGGGGGGGGGGGGGGGGGGGGGGGTGGAAGTTTTCTTCCAAATTGTTCAAAGTTTCTTCAAAAATTCTTCTAGAAGTTTTGTGAAAATTTGTGGGGACCAAATATGACAAATTTTGGATTTAAAAAAATGAAAAATAAAAAAGTTTAAAAAAGGTCAAGAGGGGCAGCTATAGCCGCATCCCTATTTGATTAAAAAAACATAAAGTCAAATAAAAATTTTTATGGGTCCCACTACAAAAAGAACTTAAAAAATTGTAGATGGTTAACTGACAATTACTCTAGACCACGTGACAATTGGACGTGCCGTTTCACCCATGTGAAACCACGGGCTACTGCTACCAGCGGCCCGCTGGCCGATTCGGCCTCTTATGCCTATACAGGCTCAATTTTTAGCTCGGATAGTCTAAATCAGATGTTTTTGGGGCCTCAAAACAAATTCTTGATATTATGTACTAAAGTTTGGTACTTTCGTAGCTCAACAAGCCTTTTATAATTTATTTCAAACTTCTAGAGTTTCGATATAGGTTCTATTGAAAGGGACATAACTTTAAATGTTTTAAAATAATTTTTCAGACATTTTTTACAATTCGATCAATCTAAATTGTTGTAACATTTATTTTTAGACTTATGGTGCTTTCACATTTGAAAATAGGGGAACAACTGATATATCTGAAAACATTTATCTTGATTGGGCAAGAATGTTGAGGAAAATCAAGTTGGAAACTTCAAAAATTAATTTGAAAACCATCTAAACTCTGATTTCATAAAAGCTATCGATTGAATTAAACGTATCAGAAATACAAACCTGATGACACCAAATTCAATCCAACCCGAGCTCAAATGGGTCTAAATCAAAGACTCAAAGCATCTTTGGAAGGTTCAAACTATAATTTGGATTACCAAATGGTTTCCAAATGTCACATCCTATCAAGCAACTTGATGAGACAAATTTAACGAGCCCAAGATTGCCAAATTCTAATATCATTAAGTCAATTAAATGCCCAACGAATGGTTCATGATCGAAGGAATCCACATCAGCCATCCATTCTAGCCACTCAAAATTTTCCCTTGATCTCTTTAATATTTACCAACCATGCCACTCCTTATAAACTATAAGTAGACCTCCTATTCTTCACAAAAAAGGAAGAGGAGGAAGGGGACCAAGGAAGAAGAGAAGGAATAGCTATCTTGCAACTAGACTCCTCCTTAATAACCTCACGACCACCGACCAATCTTGGACTTTTTCCCTTCGTCAAATTTCTACTAAAAGATGAACTTTTATCTATTGCTAAACTTTCGTCAAGAGATTTCTACGCGAAGCCAAACTTTCACCTGTCGCCGAATTTTTTACCTGAAGTGGGATGTCAACCCATCAACAAATTTCTACCTAACTCTAGATATCTACCCATTATCAGACTTATGCCTTTCACTAGACTATCATCGGGCTTCTTCCTGATGTTAAACTTCCACCAGTCTCTAAATTTCTGCTCGATGCTGCACATGCACCCATCACTAGATTTCTACCTAACTCTAAACTTCTGCCCATCTCTAGACTTTTTCCAATCACCACAATCGAGTATTCGCCTATCACCATATTTCTACTTGATGTCAGACATCTGCCTGTGTTCCAACTTCTTCCCATCACCAAAATTTTATTAAACTTCTACCCAACGCCAAACTTCTACATGTCACCAGTTTTTTACCCGATGCCTGCCTGTTGCCCAACTCCAGATTTTTACCTGATGTTGGACTTTTGCCCATCTTCAGACTTTTACACATCGTTAGAATCACGTTAGACTTCTAATAGACTCCAAAATTTGGCTCATCGTTGAACTTCCGACCTCCGTCGCTAGCTGACTATGGTCCCTCTGATCTCCTTCACTAGATAATAGCCTTTCTGACTACTATAACCTGTTGACTATGGTCCTTTTGTTATTCATCGCTAGACAACATCTTTATGGGCATCGTCGCCCGTTGGCTATGATCTTTCTGACCTTTATTGTAAAATTACAGTCCTTCTAACCTCTGTAGAAAGTCAACAGTCTTTTCTGACCACTGTTGCCCACCGATTACGATCACTCTAACCATCATCACTAGACTTTTAGTCTTTCCAATCTCTGTCGCCCACCGATTTTAGTTTTTCCTACCAAACAAACTTATCAATAGTGATTCTTTCAGAGTTCCATCATATAATGCACTTTATATGATGTATATTTATTATATCAAGCCAAGGCCTTCCCCCAAGTAATGGCCTTAATTTCAATCGACTGCAAATAATAGTGAATTCATTCAAACTTGGCCAGGCCCTCGTAGTTTTTCCCCTTTTTAGGGTTCTCCATGTAAAAATCTTGGTGTATCTTATAATTGCTATACCCTCTCTCTTATCTTATTTCATTTTGGATCTTCAAACAAAACTAAGATGTTAAGCTCTATATTTCTCTACCACCACGAATATTCCAAGATGAACAATGGGTTTCTTATGGAGCCATCTTACAAATAGATAAACATTAAGAAACCAAGTTCATTTTCTCTACGTGAAATTTTTATAGGAAATTATTATGAGATATTTTTCTCTCTCTGTATGAGAGAGAGAGAGAGAGAGAGAGAGAGAGAGAGAGAGAGAGAGAGAGAGAGAGAGAGAGAGAGAGAGAGAGAGAGAGAGAGAGAGAGAAGGATTTTTTAGAGATTTGCAAGAGGAATTAGAGAGGAGAGAAAGAAGTGAGATTTATAGAGAACCTTTTTGGGATTTCTAAAAGATTTGTGTGTGAGAGGTTCATTCTTATTATTCTAGCTCAATCTATATCTTTTTTTCAACTAGTTGTTCAGGTTTTTGGGAGAAGAACTTATTGAAGATCTCAGTTGTAAGATCTCAAAGATCTTTTGAGAATGTTGGAATGACTTTTTGATCCTAAAAGGGGGATAGGGAGAAATTGCCTTTTAAAGAGAAAAGCATTGTAGGGTTTCAATTAGCCCAAGTAAAAGAGCTAAAAAAGGAGTTAAAATTTTCATAAAAAGAATAGTAAGGGAGTAGTCTTATGTCTATTGATGAAATCTCTATAAATGGTTTGTGTGATCTTTTATTTTTATGTATTTACTTTATTATAATATCAATTAAAAAAAACATTAATAATGCAAACTAGTGAAAATATGTTAATGTTGTGAGAAAAATTATTTTGTTTAATTTTTTTTTAAAGAAAAAAAAATATCATTGTGAACTAGTTGTGTAAAAGGGTTTTAAAATTTTGGTAGCGTTAGCTTTTGCATAATTTCATCTTTAAATTTGTTAAGAGCTACACCTTCATTTCCCCTAACCCACCCCACCCCTTTAGGTGTGTCAAAGCACTCTCACCAAAATACTCGACACTCGCTTATTGCACAACAAAGATAAATAAATCCATAATTTATTTATTTTTAAAGAGATTTTCAATCCTAACTAATACAAGACTACTTGAGTTAAAGCGGTAACTTGACTATACAAGGTGCTAGAGCTTGAATTTTCAAGCTCATCATTGAAGTAGTTTACCTTCAATGATTAGTGAATCTCATGGTGAGTGGGTTTTTCATGAAATTCAATGCCCCGATCTTCCCTTATAGATATCATAGCTTTTGAAATCTGGAGTGCTCACAATTGAAGTTATAAATAAGGCAAACAAAAAAAAAGTTATAAATAAGACATTTTTTTTAATTGATGAACATGACGTAATAGTAACATGTGCAACTCCTTACTTTACTAGTTGATACAAATGAATGACAAAGCTTTTTTTTTTTCTTTTAATCATCTGGTTCTTTTGGCAATTCACTCTCCAATGATATGAGAGAATAAAAGAAATAGGCTTCATTTGGGATGACATTTCACTGCTTCTGAAAGAAGATTTTTTAGTCAAAAAATTTTAATTTTATACTAGAAAGCTGTTTTAAGAAGCAGTGAGAAAGCCGTCCCAATTAAAGCCTTAATTGTACACTGAATATGCAAGTGAAAATAAGCCGAGCAATTTAGATAGCTTACCAATACCTTAAAGAATACTCATATTGATTCTCCTTACGAGGATTTAATCGAGAGACACATTTGCACTAGGAACACTCAACCAAGTGACAAACTAACACGAAGAGCGCCTTGCCAAGAGAGGCACTCACACTTGCAACATTGCTATAGCAAAGGTAGTTGTTCATCTAAAGAATAAACAAGGTCTCGTTCTTAGGACCTACAGAAGGCACCAGAGCCAATTGACAAGGCCCCCATATGCACTTGCTAGAGACATCTAAAGCATTTACTTATAAGTGCCCATATCCACTTATCCAAAGTATTTGAGTGCCACAACCACCCTTGTAGTTCATATATAGTTGCTAATGAATAATTCACAAATCAATAGTAATAATTCATCTATTATTTTATTAGTTTTATTTTATTGCATCCTTTCCAGTAGCGCTTTTAAACTTACAAATAAAATTTTAAGTTCCATTTTTTTAGATTTCATTGTAATTTTACTGTTTACTGAGAGCAATAAAGTTTAAAAGCTCCTTCATTTACATGTTTTTTCTTTATTTCTATTATGTGATAGCCCAACATGACTTCAAGTAGGAAATGCTATAATCCATTGACAAAATTAAACCACTAACTCAGTTACTTGCTTAAAATTAGTAAATGATGCATTTTAATATTTAAAGGGAAAATAATAATAGAAGTTAGGTACAAAGAAGGGCAAAATTTAAAGTTAGGTATGTTTTAAATTAAATTAGAGTGAAAATTAATAAAAAATTAGAAATTGGAAAGTTGCACATAAGACTTGTTACTAACTAAGGTATGTTGAGTCATCTACTCGTCATCTGTTAAACGAGTGACCTAGTCTTCACTAGCAAGTTAGCCATTAAACAAGAGATATAGTACTATTTTTTTTTTAAATAAAATTTGCATTAATAATAAAGGATGAATGCTTTTTTGAATATGAAAAATAGTAATTAAATAATCAATTAGAAATTGAAGTTAGAGAAACCTATAATATTTGAACATGTAAGAATGGTCATAGTGTTAATAACATTGGATACCTAACTTCCATTTTATAGTTAAAAAACAATATAGTTGGTGCTTGATCTTGATATGCTAATGGTGAAGGAATATTTAATAATAGCTCATGTTAACAAGAGTACATGATACATGATAAAGTACAACAATGGACATTGGAAATATGATACACGAGCTTAAACATAACATAATATACCCCCTCTAACCATGGCTTGAGTAGTTTGACATCAGTGTCATGCGTGTAATGCTGAGGTATTCAAACTAGTTTTTCTTGTAAGTCATGGGACTCCTCAGTGTCTATGTTTAGATGCTCAATGTCTAAATGGACTGTAGCTTGTATGGTGGTAAAAACATATCCTAGACTTAACCATAATCTCATATCATACTTTTTAGGGTAACAAAAGAAGTCTTTTGATAGGCCTTGATTGACTTAAGACTAAGGGATAGAACCTATACTATAAGGGTCTACGAAAGCTAGGTTGGCCATATATAGGTCATATTCATAGAGGATGTCAGCAATGCTCATCTACCTATGCACTGCATGGGTGAGCTCTTTAACTCTGTTTATTGCTCAATGAATGTTTATACCATCATCTCTACCAAAAAAAGGCTTTAAGGTGCTCACCTTTTCAAGAAAGAAATAGCTCTGCTATTTCTATATGAACAATTTTATTAAATATGTTATAAGAGGTAAGAGTACTACAATGATGATTAAGTATGACATACCAAATGTTGTTAGGAGGGGGCTTAGGGATATTAAATGGTGGGAGGCTCAGGTGGTGTCTTTAACATGTACAATGTAGCCAATGAACTAAACCTTCACATATAATAATTGACAACAAAATCACTATTTTCTTCCCCATGTACATTGACTACAATTGATCCTCTCCAGTTCTCCCACATGATGATAATAATGGTGGTTTAACATCCAATCAATTTTAGCCATCTCATAGGGTTGCACTTTCATAAAGCTAGGGTCCATGGTTGTATATTAAAGTTCAGAGTATAGCCAAACTGATGAATAAATCTCTCGTGTAAGTTCCACTCCACCCTTTTTCAATTAATAAGTAAAACCAGAGCAAACCATATTTACTCAACTATTAAACATATCTTAGTAACTCATGAACAAATTTGTGGTCTGTATGGCTCCCTTTTGACTTGCATTTAGTATAACAAAGTTTTGGAAGTAGAATAATGAACTAAAAAATAAAATTAAATAGTCTATTGCTGCATATTTCTTACCCTACTTTAGAGGAGTACATCGAGCTTATCCCTATAATTGATAATATTATGCTCAATCAATTATCAAAGCTATTTCTCGTTCCATGTGGGACTCAAATGATTGAATTTAAGAGATAAATTATGTACTAATCTTTCTTTGGAAAAATTAGATGTTGTAAAAGTTATGTGAGTAGAAGTAATACTAAAGCTGACACATAATCCATCTAACTATGTTAGGAGTGGAACATGTACTACTGAAAAATTGCTCATAACATATGAAATTTCTAGTAGAAAAAATATGTTGGGAATTCCATGAGTAATTATGGACTATGACGAATTTTCTTGTGGATTATTTCGTTGAAAGCACTACTTAATGTTCAACGACAAAATTCATCGAAAAGTTCGCTGAAATGAGCCCTATTTCATCCCAAATCCGTTTTCCTCTCCCATTGCACAAAGAATTTTTTTTGGAGGTCATTCATTTAATTTTTTTGAGGGAAAATACTTTTATTATTATTTTTTAATTTTTGACAAAATTTTTGGTAAAAAAGTTCGCAGAAGATTTTGGAAAAATTTTCCTTGGGCACATTTCAAATTCCAAAGGTTCTCATTCCACAAGTTTTAGTCATTTTTCTGTCGAAAAATAGTTTAAAATCCATAAAAAAAAAAAAGTTTCAATCAAAATGTTTCCAATGTTAAATATTTTCCAACGTGCTTATTATGGGCAAAAAATTTTCCAAATAAAATCATTTATAATTGCAAATTTTCAATGAAAGTTTATAAATTCCTGCCAAAACATTCCAATGAATATTGACATTTTTCCTCTAGTCATTGAGTTGGCTGACTGACATGAATGTGTTCCCAAGACAAAATTTGAACCTTATGACCCCAACTATGTTTTTCATCTGAGGGCATGTTGCCTCAACGAGTATTCTATAAAGGTGCTCAAGGGCTGCTCCGTCGAGAGAATGTGTTGAATAAATCAACTTCCTCTAGTAGTTGGAGGTATTGTTGATGAATTTCTCACACTGAGGTATCTGGTGAGAAATAGCAGCCAGGGAGGAAGTGCATGAATACTCATATATATCTCTACAAGTTAATCTCTTTCAGATAAAGGTATAAATATCTCAAGAACATCCAAAAGATCCACCTAAGTGGTATACTGGTCTTAGTTTGTGCCTTTGTCTTTCAAAATTTTTTGCTAATATTGTGGTCAATGGATGATGATATGTAAGATCAAGATTGGGGTGCCTCACCAATAAATTATCACAAAAATTAGGCCGCCTAGTCCAATATTAATTTTCCTATTCTAACAATTATGTGGCCAAATAATGGCAGTCTGTCAATATGAACATTGTAAATTAGGTAGAAGCTCATGCATATAGAAGGAACCATATCCAAGATTTGTTACATTTTGATTCAATAATTATGAACACTAGTAGAAAATATCAGTGTTTTTATCCATGCCAATTGTAATTAGTAAGGTTCCCCTAGATTTATCAAGTAGGAATGTTCCGTCGAGGCAAAGAATTTGGTGATAGAACCTCCGCCCATTAATAGAAGGGTTGAAAGACTGGAAGTTCTCTAAAACCCATGCGCATCTATGGATGGTATCCCATATACTGATTCAAGCATATCTCAGACAATTGCATTCATAAACAAATTCACAGCGCTGTTTGAATCATTCTAAATGCCAAAAGGAACCTTAATTGCCTTCCACAAAGCATCTTAGGCCGTCATGTAAGAAACAATAATATTGAGTTTTGCATCATTTCTACCAATGATCTATCTAGGCTTAAGATCAATTTATTGTCTTATGCGGAGATTGTGAATAATAGAGAACTTATCGAATAAACAGAGCTTCCCCTGTTATCTGCCTAAAATTGCCTTCATGTGTCTTTTTTCCATCATCCAAGTTAAATGGCTCAGGTATGTGGATAGTCAATTTTTTAGCATTACTTATTTCCACACCTATCTCTTCAACTTTCACAAATGGAATAAGAAATTCTTTGGCTACATGACCCGACCAAACTTCGCAGATATCCTCATCTTCAGCATGCAATGCAATAAAATTGATCTTTACTGAAAGATGACACACTAAGTTTACTATGAACCTGAATGTGATGTACTTGAGTACTATACGCAACTTTAACTTAAGTTGCTCTAAATTTGTGTTTGTTGGAACTTGCAAAGGAAAGTTTTGACCATCTATATATGTTAGCTGTCCATCGTATAGGAGCATAAGGGATGCTAATATTCCACTCATTGCTCCAAATACATGTTAGAACCAAAGGAAGCCTAGAATCTTCTTTTGGAAATTCTATTTTCCCACATGAAAGTTCTGATAGTGGACTACTTAATATAGTACAACTACATACATATCATGTCAAATTGGCAATGAAATTGATTTACGTAGCTTACTCATATTTCATTTTGATCAAATTAAGATCATAATTTTTTATAACCTTTCTCTCTTGATGAATTACTTAATTAATTAATGTTCTCCAAATGCCAATAGAGTCGTCTATTATTATTGTGATAATCATCCTAATTAACAACTGGCAGTCTAATTTATTAGAGGTTGTAACTTGCAGCAATCATCTGCTTAGCGAAACAGAACAAAACTTTTTGCCATAAATTTATTTTAATCGCAAGAGAAGTACCAGAAATTGGCTTTGTAAACAGGCTACTTGCTTTCACGCCTCATCAGCCTTTGGCCAAATCACGCGGAGGTTATGTTAAGTACTAGTTGCTTGTTTAATGGACGACTTAATCAAGTTTAAAATTTTTATTTCTTGGGCCTTACTGTAAACATTTTATAAAACTTTTAATTACTGGAATATTAGTAATTATTGTAAGAGGTTTTACAATTCAGGACATTTTCCATTTTTGGTCCAAGAAACTTAAGCTCCACTTCATTAATCTATAGAAAATTACTTTGCTTTCAAGCATTCCTTTACGAAAGAATATAAATAGCCCAATAGCTCTTCTTCATTTCCAGAAGAGCTAGAGATAAGCAAATATGGCGGTGCAACTAGCTCAAATTGTTGTCACATCGTTTGTGCATGGAGTGATAAGTTAAAACTTGATTGATCTAGCATCAAAGGAAGTGGGTCCTTTGATGTGTGTTCGTGGTGAGGGTGTGGGTTCGACCCATTAGGGAAGTCGCCTTGGACATGGAGGACTTCATCGACAAATTTAAAATCTACTTAAAATGCCGACCAAATTCGTACGCAAATTCCTTTTCAACATATTTGTTTCTAATTTTACTTCTAAATCTTCTTCTCAAAATAGACTAACTTAAGATTAAGAGTTGTTTATATTTCATAATGCCAAAATTTTTTATAATTATAAATAATTACGTTTTATAAGCAATTCATTTAATACCATTTATCAAAAGCAATTCATTTTCTTATTTTAAATAATCAAAATTTTATTTAAAGCTCATAGACTTATTTCCAAAGGAAACATTTATTTTTCTAATTACAATATATATTTACTAAATAATGAATCATATTGGAGAAGTGTACATAATTTAAATCATTTACCTATTTGATGGCCTTAGAATGTGAGCATTGTTGTGTGAATTTAGCAGTTGGTGTGTCCTAGTATCCTTCTTTTATTCTTTAGTGAGTGCTACAATGTTCTTTTCAATTTATGCTTCATATTATTTTTCTTTTCTACTTTGGTGACCATTTTTTTTTTCAATTAATACTTTTAGTTTAGATCCTACTAATTTTCACAAAATGCTTCAAAAATATTACATAAATTTAAAATCATAATTACACAAGATGGTCGGTGGTAGGCCATATAGTTGCACAATTTTATTAAGAAATAGACAAGTAATATGGGAAACGTTATTGGCTTTAAAGATAATAAGAACTAATAAGAAAATGTTGTTGTTGTCGATCACTCCTTCATGGGTCGAGATACTAGTCTTCGCACTTCCCCATTTATCCTTAACCACACATTCTAAAATGTTCTTCCTTTCACAATCCTTTATTTTATTTTTGATTATAGTTTAGGGTTTAGGATTATAGTTTAGGGTTTAGGCGGTCAAATTTATAAAATATTTGTAAAACTAATGTGAATTTTAAGTTAATGAACTTTCACTGAGGGGTTGATGTACAAAGTTCTCTTACATCACAAGCTCTTCTTAAAGAAATTAGATTTTTTATTTTATTTTTTTTTTTTTTGACAAAGGCTTCATTTGAGACAGCTCTCTAACTGCTTTATAAAGCTGCTTTCTAGTACAAAAATTTGCACTAAAAAGATGATTTAAAAAATTGTAAATAATTTTATCTTATCAAGTTTATTTAATAATATTCTTATTCCTGCAATTTTTAATGCAAGAAAAAAATATTCTTGGAATTTGCCATCCATAAAAGAATTACTTCTTTTTTGTCCAAATATTTTAACCATATTTATTTCATTCTAGCTTAACTTTAATACCAATTATAAATGATTATGGGCCTTCAGTTTAAAATTTTTAAAAATTATTGTTCAGTTAAAGATATAAAGGTGAGGGAGTTTTAGGGAATAGGTAGAAAGAATCATAAGACTAATCCCAATTAGGTTAGTTTGGGATGACTTAAAAGATATTTTTAGAGGATAGATTTTTAAGTAAGGTAAATGCCTTGAAAGATATGTGCTTATTTTCTTAGGATATTGTGTACTTGAGATTTGGAGTAAATATGTAGTTCAATTAAGTTTAATGGTGATGTCAACTATAATTGTTGGTTGTGCTCCATATTTTGGCCAATAGCTTAGGGGGGATGTGAGGCTTTGAGGATGAGTAGTCAGAATGTTGGATCTATATTTATTCATGAAAAATACTAAGACCCTTCAAGTAAGATTGGTTGAAAAAATAGTGACTAATATGAGAGGCATGAAAAGATCTAGAGAGAATATCTATGATTTCACTATATTCCTAAAAAATGCTAGACTTGAGTTAATAATATCATGTGTCTTATTCTTGCCCTCTTAATTTTGAGACATAACTCTACATGAAATAGTATAATTAAGGAAAATAAATAAACAATATAGTAAGGACAAATGAAGGCTTTTCATAATATAATGAATTCTATGCATGTAGCTATTATTTTCTTTGAACACATACATGGTATCCAAATGAGTAGTGATGCCCTCCATATCTAGCTCAGTGTGATGGAAATCTTTAGTTAGTTTTGAGGTCAATAATACATTTTGTTTATTTTTGGTGAGTTCGATCCCCATTGTTTTTTGTTGAATATGATAAAGTTCAGTTAAATTATTTTACAATTAAATTAGACTTCTATTTAATTAGCTATCAAGTTGATTTTAAACAAATTAATTAAATTCAATTATACATTAGTAAATGTGTTGGCTTAAATTTCATGTAATTAAACTATTTAAATTCAATAAATGTATTTATTATTTTAGAGCAAGAAAAATAATAGTTCAAGTTTATCATTTGATGAAATGTTAGATTTATTTCTTATTTATTATTTTGTTACAACAATTTCTTATATCAGTTGGGTTGTCAGATTCATTCCCTTTGCACATTGAATGCACGACAAGATATTGCAGTTGAGATCCAAGAACTCAAAAATAGGATTGGTCACATAATTGATTGCAGACTGCGTTATGGGATTGTCATAATGGCCTCAGACTCCTCCAACTTTGCTGGCTTAGCGGTCCCCGAACATGTTGACCATCGACTCGGTGTATTCTTTATTCATGAGCTCAATTAGTGGGTATTGACTTGCCTAGAAATAAACTTATAAATTTATTGATGCAAGATGAGAAATGGCTTAGGGTCTTCATTGTGTTAGGCTTGGTCGGACTTGGTAAGACCACTCTTGCCAAAAGGGTACATGAGGACCAAAAAATAGCGAGTGGCTACTTTTAGTACAGTGCTTGGACTAATGTCACACAAACATTTAATCTCAATGTGCTCCTTAGAGACATCATTAGGCAAGTATCATCTCCTGAATATAAAGTAGATATTTAGAAAATGCAAATAAAGTATCTTGATAAAATGCAAAGCTAGGAGGATCTCAATAGAATGCAGAGTAAGGATGATCTTAATAAAATGCAAAGTAAGATGGATCTCATTGAAAAACTCAAAATCTTATTGAAAAAAAAAAACAAGCATTTTATTATAGGATTGGATGGCATATGGAACATTAATGGATGGGAGAGCTAAAAATATGCTCTTCCTGAGAACAATAATGGAAGTAGAGTTATAGTCACAACAGAGATAGAAGAAGTGGCGAACAACTGTTGCGTTCGAACCAGTAGTATCAACTATTTCTACATGTTGGACTTGCTCTCAAAGGAAAAGTCAATGGATTTTTTTGAAAAGAGAGTGTTTGGTCTCGGTAAGAATTTTCCTAAGCTTCTGAAGAAAATAAAAAATGAGAACGTTGTGAATTTTGATGGACTTCCACTCGCTATTGTTGCAATGGTTGGCATTCTTGCAAGCATGCCAAACCTCACGATTAACAACAATGGACTAACTTGATCAATAAATTACCTTCAGCACTTGACACCAATCCTAGCCTTGAAAGCATCAGTCAGGTGCTACACCTTAGCTATAGTAACTTCTCATACTTTATAAAGCCATGTTTTTTATATCTCAGCATCTTTCCAGAGGTCCATCTCATCAAACATAAGTATTTTATTCAACTATGGGTAGCTGAAGGGCTTGTTAGCAACCAATATGACATGAGCACAGAGGTTTTGGTAGAGTACTATTTCAATGAGCTAGTTGGCAGAAGTCTTATCTTGCTGTCAGCAGAGGGTTGTAATGGGCATGTGAAGAGCTGTCGAATTCATGATTTCATGGTCGATCTTCTTATGTCCAACTCAAAGGAGGAAAACATGATTTCAATCATTAGCAAGTAGAGACGAATAAATCATAGAGCCAAGAATGAGATTCGGTGATTTTACCTTTAGCATGAAAGCAATCCAATATGATGCATTCCACATGATGTGGACCTTTCAAGGGTTAGATCATTATCAATGCTTAATTGCCAAAAGATTTTAGCCTTACTACCAAGACTTAGATTACTTAGAGTCATGGTGTTTGTAAATTAATTATTTGACTCTAATGTAGACAAAGGTAGCTTCTTACAAATTCATTCTAAGTTAAGGCATATGCGATACTTAAGCCTGAAAGGAACTCATCTAAAATAATTAAAAATCTTATCCAAAGCCATAAGTAAGCTTTGGAATTTGGTGACTTTGGACATACATAATGCTAGAATAATGTGGTTATATTCTTCAGTTTGAAAGATTTGATAACTTTGCCATCTTCTAATGGGATATACATATTATTTTTTTAAGATGAAACCTAGAGTGCTGTGAAATCTCAAAGATTTGCAAACATTGGTGGGCTTGGACATTAACAATATGGAAATAGCTGAGGAACTAGGGTACCTAACTCAATTAATGAATCTAGTAATCAAAGTGAAGTTAATATTCAAAAATATATTAAGCTTCTTATGTGTTTCTCTAGAATAATTAAGTGGGTCTCTTCTTTCCTTGAAGTTAAATGGAAATTACTTCAGGGAAGAAAGATTGAATTTGAACATAAAATATCCTCCTTCCTTTCTCCAAAGCCTTCAAATAGGAAGTAGTTTAAAAATACCATATTGGCTTGGCTCTCATAGTAACTTAACAAAATTGCGTCTATCTTTAGAAGAATTGGACGAGTTGGAAATCATCAAAACTCTATCAAACTTGCTTTGCTTTACTATATTCAATTTTTCTGATACCTTTGTTATGCTATTGTTTAGTATAGGACATTTTCAAAACTTGAAGATGTTCGAAATTATGAATATGCATGAATTGAAATCCATTGAATTCCAAATGGATTGCATGCCTATTCTCGAGAAACTTGTTATCTTTGAATGTTCGAATTATTTACTTGTCATTGGAATTGGATATTTTCCATGCCTCTAAGAGGTTCAACTTGAACAAGAGTAATTGGGAATCATAGAAGGCTTGAAGTCAAAAGTAGAATTAGATAAAAACACTCCCAAATTTACAACAATAAATGTGGATAACTGTCACAAACTTTATTCATTTTTGCGATTAAATAGATGAACTACAAGTTGAAATTATAGCTCCTACTTTACTAGACTTGATTTTACATGTTTACCTCCACCAACAAACACTCCAACATTTTACACTAATTATAAGATTAAAGCTTGAATTATGAATGTACTTCTTAATTTTTTTATATTGAGTTATCATTTATAATAAATGGATATTAGTTGTGAAGTACAATAATAAAATATACTAAGTGCCTATTTAGCTGGTATTTCAGTTAAGTTAGTGTCCGCTGTGTTACATCAACATTTCCACCTCATTTTATTAAGTTATCAAAGCACAACTTTTAGCAAACCATATTTTGAGGATTCAGAAGTGTTCCTTCATTTTCCATGAACTACAATCAATATAATTGAAGATATTAATATTTCCAAAAATTGAGCTATGAAGCCCAAAACAAATTCAATGGTGAATTTATTATTATGGATGCACTCCTAAAATAAAGATTTCTATTTTTATCGGCGAATTAGTAAAACGAAGTTAGAGAGGCTTTAAAGAAAATGAAGGGTGGAAAAGCTGTCTGATGATATTCCAAAAGAGGTGTGGAAATGCTTAGGAGATAAAGGAATTTATAGCTTACTAAAATTTTTAATACTATTTTGAAGACTAAAAAGTTGCAAGATGGGTGGAGAATGAGTTTGTTAATTCATATTTTTAAGAATAAAGGTGATGCACAAGATTGTGCGAATTATAGAGCAAATTAAGTTAATGTGTCATACTTTAAAACTATGGGAGCGAGTTATAGAGCATAGGTTGCGGTGTGATACTAATGTTTCTCAAAATCAATTTGGATTCATGATGGGTAGGTTGACTATGAAATCCATACATTTATTAAGAGGTTTGATGGAGAAATATAGAGAAAATAAGGAGGATCTACATATGATATTTATTGATTCAGAAAAAGCATATGATGAAGTTCCAAGAGAAGTATTATGGAGAGTTCTTAAAAAGAATGGAGTTAATAATGCTTATATTCAAATCGTTAAAGATATGTATGCAGGAGCTATTACTGGTGTTCAAGCACAAGCTGGTTTGACTAAGTATTTACCTATTTCGATTGGGTTACATCAAGGATTAGCCTTAAGCTCATATCTTTTTGCTTTAGTCATGGATGTTCTCACTAGACATTTGCAAGAGGATGTACCTTGGTGTATGATTTTTGCTGATGATATTCTTCTTGTTGATAAGACTAGAGAGGGAGTTGAAAGTAAACTTGAATTATGGAGGTCAACATTAGAGACTAAAAGTTTTCACTTGAGTAGATCTAAAATAGAATATATGGAGTGTAATTTAAGTAGTAATAGGCCTAGTGAGGGGATTGTGACTGTGGGCGATCAAGTCATTAATAAGAGTACATATTTTAGATATCTTGGATCTATTGTTCATAGTGATGGTGAAGTAGATGGGGATATTATCAGCATAATTCAAGTGGGATGATTGAAGTGGAGGAATGCATCGGGCTTGTTGTGTTATAGAAAAGTACAGCTCAAACTCAAGAGAAAATTCTATAAGATGGTAGTGAGGCCTGCAATGCTTTATGGTGCTGAATGTTGGCCATTAGATGCATAATACTTAGTTAAGTGTGGCAAAGATGAGGATGCTCAGGTGGATGAGTGGCTTTACCCTTAGAGATAGGATATGAAATGAGCATATACATGAAAAGGTTGGAGTAGCTCCAGTAGAAGATAAAGATTAGAGAGAGTCTCCTTAGATGGTTTGGTCACATAAAATGGTGGCCTTCCAAAGAACCTGTTAGGACAGTAGAGGTATTAGATTTGACTTACGTTAAGAGAGGTAGAGGCAGACCTAAAAAGACTTCGTTAGAAAATATTAGGAATGACTACTCTTTATTAGATTTAAATGAGATTTTTACCTTTAATAGGACATAGTGGAGAAAAAGGATTCATGTAGCAGACCCCACATAGTGGGATAAAGGCTTGATGTTGTTGTTGTTGTTGTATCTTTTCTCAAACATAATATTTATAGATATCACATATTTACTTTAAAATAAAACTTTTGAAAGGAATAAAAAAATAATATGAGAAGTCATTCTTCTTTTGCTTTTTAGTGAGGAGGCTTGAAGTAATACTTTTTTTATTAAGAAATTAATATATACAATTTTTCTTTTATTTTATGAGGACATTTTCATTATTACATTTCCTTCAAATAATTTAGATGTTATTGTTAGAATAGTTGCTATTTGAATGATTTATATTTTTACAACTTATATAGTTTTGATGATTCCAAACATTATTGTTCAAATGTGTAGTTATCTCCTAACAATTTTAGAAGATTTGCATTTGCTCTTGTGTGTACTAACATTTCAGGAAAATTAGACTCCAGACTACGATAACTTCAAATCAAATTGAACATGAGATATTTTGTTAATTTGAAGTTTGCATTTTTTCTTTGAATTAATTTTAAAAGGGAGTGATTGTAATTGAGTGAATAAAAAACTTACACACACACATAAGGAGATCATAAAATTTTATACTGATCGTATGGGACGATATTTTATCGTACTGGACGATCCGTCAGTTATCTCTTATAGAGCACATGGAACGAATAGAAACTTGCTCGGAAATTTTTTTTTCTAAGTCCTATTCGTCCTGGACGAAATTAATTATCGTCCCGGACGATTGGTTCTCTGTAAAAATTGCGTCCAGACGAATTTTATTATCGTACGAGGCGACCGGTCCTCTGGAAAATTTTTGTCCAGACGAAAGTAAATATCGTACCGGATGATCAAGTCTCTAGAAAATTTTCGGCCATACGAAAATAAATTATCGTCCGTGGCGATTGGTCCTCTGAAATATTTTCGTCCAGACGAAATAAATAATCGTCAAGGACGATCGGGTCTCTGGAAAATTTTCGTCCAGACGAACATATTCTCGTCCAAACGATTAACCGACTTAGAACAGTTTTCAGTAGTTTCTAGAACCGACCTTGTAATAACCGTTCGTACTGGACAAACCTAGTTAGTACAGGACAATCATCTGTACGAAGACATTTCGTACACATATACAAATAGGGTCGTTTCAGATCGTTTAATTACAATCGTCCAGGACGATCTAGGATCGTACAGGACGATCCACTGCGTACATAATTGGAAACTTGCAGTTTTTGGGCGGTTTTTCTTGTCTTTTATATAAATAGTCCAAATTAGACTGCCACCCAATATCTTTTTGTCATTTGATCTTCGTGCCTCTTGAGAGAACAACCAAGGAGAGAGTGGAAGAGAGCATTCAAAGGAGGATTCCTACCACTGGAGCGAGAAAGATTCACTTGGATTTCAAAGGTAAGAGTCTCTACTTGTGAATTTGGATTACTTCACTCTTTTCCTTCTTCCTTCTAGATTCTTGTGAGAAGATCAGTCAAGGAGTTTCGGTTCTCTGCCGACACTTGGAGAGTGTGAACAGCCGAAGGGTTCTCTGCCTACACTTGGAGAGTGTGAACAGCGGAAAGGTTCTCTGCCTACACCTGGAGAGTGTGAACAGCCGAAGGGTTCTCTGCCTACACTTGGAGAGTGTGAACAGCAGAAAGGTTCTCTGCCTACACCTGGAGAGTGTGAACAGCCGTAGGGTTCTCTGCCCACACTAGGAGAGTGTAAAAGGACGACGGTTCTCTGCCAGCACTGTGGATTGTGTAAAAGGACGACGGTTCTCTGCCGCACCGGGTAGTGGTGAAAAGAGTGTGTTGTAAAGGCTTCTCCGCCTTGCTGTGGGTGCTAAAGGAGAGTCACTATTGGTTTTAGTGCAATACTACGAGGGTGCCTCTGAGGAGTGGATGTAGGTCTGGTTATAGACCGAACCACTACAAATCTGGTGTCATTTACTTTATTGTTTTTACGTTTCCGCACTTTAAATTTCAGTTTTAACAACTCTGTGGTTGAAAAATATTTTTCTACAAACTTTAAAAGAAAATTTTATTTTGGTTCAACTTAATCTTTAAAAAGGGTTTAAATTTTTTTTTTAAACTACCAATTCACCTCCCTCTTGGTAGCCGTGGGACATTTACTTAGGCTTAACAACCTAATTACTAGACTCAACAAGTGGTATCAGAGCATTGTTTCAAAATCATAAGTTTGAACTACTTTTTGATTAACGTAGATGGCTACATTTGGAAACCGAAACACACCTGAGGGTTACTCTATCACTAGACCTCCACTGTTTGATAATATTCCGTTTGATTTTTGGAAACACGCATGTCTACTTTCTTACAGTCACTTGATTATCGCATGTGGATGCTAGTCCAGGAAGGTTACTCAAAACCAACTAGATTAGTTGATGGAATTAGGGTAGAAACACCCTATGCAGATTGGACTATTGAAGAACGTGACTTAGCACAATTAAATGCGAAATGTTTAAATAGCTTCTTTTGTGCTTTAAAATCTGAAGACTACATGCGAGTTTCCACTTGTAAAAGCGGAAAGGACATATGGGATAGACTTTGTATAACTTATGAAGGGACAAATGAGGTTAAGCAATCAAGACTCAATATCTTGTTACATGACTACGAATTATTTCGCATGAAACCTAATGAATCTATTTCAGACATGTACACAAGATTCACTCAAATTGTCACCTCTTTGCATGCACTTGGTAGGGAATTAACTAATGCTGAATTGGTCAATAAGATTCTTCGTTGTTTACCTACTGCATACGATGCTAAAATTACTGCAATTACAGAGTCTAAAGATCTGAACATTTATTCCATTGACAATCTTCTTGGTTCACTCATTGCTTATGAGCAAGGAGTAAGTCAAAGAAAGATTGATGAAGGTGAACCAAGAAAGGACAAGAATATTGCACTAAATGTGGAAGAGTTCGAAAGTGAACACTCACAACCTGAGGATGAAGATGATATTGCACTGATGACTAGACAATTCAGAAGCTTTTTAAAGAGAAAGCAGAAGAGACGTCAGCAATGGAATAGAGGTAAGTATAACAGAAATGGCAAGATTTCTAATGAAGTGATTTGTTATGAATGCAGGAAACCAGGTCATATAAAGACTGATTGTCCAAAACTCAAAGCCACTCCTAGCAAGGAGAAGGTAGAGGAGAAACCAATGGTAAAGAAGGGCAAGAAGAAGTTTCAAAAAGCTTTTTGGGCGGACTCAGCTTCAGACTCATCTGAGACTGAAAAAGAAGAAGAAGTCACCAACCTTTGCTTGATGGCAGATAATGCTGAACAATTAGATCAAGAAGAGGTATGTGATTTAACCTATAATGAATTGTTTGAAGTTTCTGAACACATGCATGATGCATATAGGAAAATAAAAAAGATGCATGCTAGTGTAGTTTTAGAATTGGAAGAGCTTAATAAGTAACATAAAATCCTTAGGAAAGATCATGCTTTAATTGATAACAACCACATGAAACAACTTGATGAATATGATGACTTGAATAAAAATTTTGAGAATTTAAAATCATCCTATGCTGAACTTGAAAAAGAATTTAAGAATTTTAAGGATGAATCTGAGAGCAAGACATATAGAATCAATTATACCAATCGAATCTTGGAAGATATGAATTCATTTTACAAACTCACTATAAGAGCTCTCGAGGATAATAGGAACCCCCCTAAACTTGAAGATTTTACAAATCCTAAATATTATCCAAAATTCATGAAATCCCTTAGAAGACAATCATATGAAAGAAAACATAGGAATATTTTTCCTAATGTTAAATGTAATAATTGTGGATTTTTTGGACATATATCTCACACCTGCACTTTAAAGATGAAAACTAATTTGGTTTGGAGAACTAAGATGCATAAACCTAGACACATCATACATGCATCTGATTATAAATTTCATAAAGGTGAACCCAAACTTGTTTGGGTTCCCAGGTCTAACATTTGAGAATTTTGCAGGAATACTCTCACACAAGACCTCGTGAGAGTATATGGTACCTGGACAGCGGATGTTCAAAGCACATGACTGGAGATACGGCTCAATTCATAACGCTGGAAGCCAGGAGTGGAGGCAAGGTTACACTTGGAGATAATACCACAAAGAAAGTGGTTGGATCAGGTATGATTGGAAATTTGAAAAACTTTTTCATAGACAATGTGTTATTAGTTGAAGGCTTAAAACATAATTTGCTTAGCATAAGTCAGCTATGTGATAAGGGCTATAATGTAAAATTTTTACCTACTAGCTGCATAATTAGCCTAAATGGGAAAATTGTTTTAAATGGAAAAAGGGTAAACAATGTCTACATGCTAGATTTAAATTGTATTCAATCTCCTACTGCTTTTTGTTTGAAAACTGTTTCTGATGAATCATGGCTTTGGCATAGGAGACTTTGTCATTCTAGTATGAGAAATCTTAGAAGAATTACCCAAAAGAATTTGGTGAGAGGTATACCTAAACTAGACTTTACCAAGGACCATCTTTGTGATGCATGTCAATTAGGAAAATAAGTGAAGTCCTCTTTTAAGTCCAATAAAGATCTTAGGACCAGTAAACCTTTAGAAATTCTACACATGGATCGTTTTGGACCTGTAGGCACTGTAAGTCTAGGAGTTAAGGTATATGGATTTGTTATAGTAGATGATTTTTTAAGATTCACCTGGGTTAAATTTATTTTTCATAAGAGTTAATCATTTGAGGAATTCAGAAATTTTTCAACTTGGATACAAAGAAAACTAGGATGTGAAATAATTTCTATACTAAGTGATCATGGAGGAGAATTTGAAAATGAAAGATTTGAAAATTTCTTTAAAGAAAAAGGGATTGATCACATATTTTCTGCACCTAGAACTCCTCAACAAAATGGAGTAGTTGAAAGGAATAACATAACATTAATAGAAGCCGCCCGAGCAATGTTAGCAGAATACTCGCTTCCTAGATATTTTTGGGCTGAGGCGGTTAGTACTGCATGCTATGTTCTGAATAGGGTGAATGTAAGATCAAATTTGAATAAAATACCCTATGAGTTGCTAAAAGGTAGAACACAAAATTTGTCTCATTTGCATGTATTTGGTTGCAAGGTGTTCATACATAATAATGGAAAATCTGCCTTAGGAAAATTTGATCCAAAATCAGATGAAGGAATTTTTGTTAGATATTCAAGTGTAGGAAAATCTTATAGAGTATTCAACAAAAGAACTTTAGTCATTGAAGAAACCACACATGTTGTATTTGATGAAAGTGGAAACATGGAAGAACCAAATGTTGTTGAAGAAGAAATTGAAGAAAACTCCCAAAAGATTGATAGATTAAATTTGGAAGAAAATGTGAAAGAAAATTTGGAAAGAGAAGACCCTTTGCCTAGAGATCTGAGATTTTCTAAAAACCTCCCAAAGGAATTGATTATAGGTGAACCAAGTGAGGGTGTTAGAACTAGGCGTGGATTAAACAAGGAAGTCAATCATTCAGCCTTTATTTCAACTATTGAACCCACTAACATTGATCAAGCACTTTCTGATGAATTTTGGATATTAGCCATGCAAGAAGAGTTAAATCAATTTGTAAGAAATAAAGTTTGGGAACTAACTACAAGGCCAAAACATCAAAGTGTTGTTGGAACCAAGTGGGTGTTCAAAAATAAAATGAATGACTCAGGAGTAGTCATTAGAAATAAGGCTAGATTAGTAGCTAAGGGATATAATCAAATTGAAGAAATTGATTTTGAGGAAACTTTTGCCCCTGTAGCTAGACTTGAAGCAATTAAGGTTTTACTAGCCTTTGCCTGTTTTAAAGGTTTTAAATTGTTTCAAATGGATGTCAAAAGTGCCTTTTTAAATGGGGTAATTGAGGAAGATATTTTTGTAGAACAACCTCCAGGTTTTAAAAATTCAAAATTTCCAAATCATGTTTTCAAATTAAGAAAGGCATTATATGGATTGAAACAGGCACCTAGGGCTTGGTATGAGAGGTTGAGCACCTTCCTACTTGAAAGATCTTTTGAAAAAGGAAGTGTGGATACAACTCTCTTTTTAAGGAAAATTGTAAAGGATATACTTATTGTTCAAATTTATGTGGATGACATCATCTTTGGATCTTCAAATAAACATCTTTGTGATGATTTTTCTAAAACAATGAGTAGTGAATTTGAAATGAGTCTAATGGGAGATTTAAATTACTTTCTAGGATTTAGCATTAAGCAACTTGAGGAAGGTACTTTTCTTAGTCAAACTAAATATATTAAGGACATCCTCAAAAAATATGAAATGGACAATGCTAAACCTGTTAGTACACCAATGAGTTCCTCAGTTCAGTTGGATAAGGATCTTAAGGGAAAATCTGTTGATCAAAAGAAATTTAGAGGGATAATTGGATCTTTACTTTACTTGACTGCTAGCCGACCAGATATTATGTTCAGTGTTTGCTTATGTGCTAGATTTCAATCAGATCCAAAAGAATCACATCTGACAGCAGTGAAAAGGATTTTAAGATATCTACTAGGAACTCAAAACTTAGGAATTTTGTATCCTAAGTTTAGCTCTTCATTTGAAATTATTGGTTACTCAGATTCTGGCTTTTCAGGCTGTAGAGTGGATAGGAAAAGTACTTCTGGAACATGTCAATTCATTGGAAATTCATTAAATTTCATGGTCTAGTAGAAAATAAAATTCAGTGGCACTATCTACTGTAGAAGCAGAATACATTGCATTAGGAAGTTGTGTGGCACAAGTACTTTGGTTAAAACAACAGTTGATTGATTTAGGATTAACTATAGGCACTATTCCAATTTATTGTGACAATACTAGTGTTATTTGCATTTCCAAAAATCCTATTCAACATTCTAGAACCAAACACATTGATATAGAGCATCATTTCATAAGGGATCATATATCCAAAGAAGAAATTGAACTCATACATGTTTCAACTGAAAATCAACTTGCAGACATTTTTACAAAACCTTTAGCCTTTGATACTTTCAGTACTTTAAGAACAAGGCTTGGTGTTATTGATTTGAATGCTTAAACAAAATGTCTTTGCAACATTGATATTTGTTTTGTTTTGTTTTGTTTTTTTTTTAATTTTGTGAAATGTTTTGTGTTTTGAATGAATTGTTTTTGGATCTATGGTTTTGTTTTATGTTTTCTGTGTTTTTGAATATTTTGTTTATTTTTCTTAATTTAAAAATCAAAATAAAAATTTTGGTGGAAATCGTCCGGGACGAATATGTTTTCGTACGGGACGATATGTGAAAGAACAGTTTGCGCGAATTTTAACCATTTTGAGAGCAGTTTTTAATTAGATCGTCTGTACGATCGGACGATCGTCCAGGACAAAATATTTTTTTTTCTCTCAAACGACGGGACGATTGAATGGAGCGGTTGAGTGGATAAGACAGTTATTAATATGGACTTCATTTGTACGAAGTTTTCATTCGTCCAGACGAACATGTGTCGGTTCATTGTAGGGGACGGTTTTCAAGAGACATTAAAACAATTTACTTTTTGATCGTCTGTACGAAATTTGTTTCGTCTGTACGATCGGTCAAGTCAAAAAGCCTGTACGAAGGGACGCATCGTAAGTTTTGTTGATTACGAAAAGCCGTTACATTTTGGATGAATTGGATCGTCTGTACAAAATTATTTCGTCCAGACGAACGATGATTTTTCGTCCAGGACGAATATTTTCGTCCAGGACGAACGTATCGTTTTTCTTTAAATATGAAGGCTTTCTAACTTAACAATCACACTTACAAACTTCATTTTCAATCCCTTTCTACTTCAATCGACAATGGCCTCCTCAAGCAAGAGACAAAAGGTGTTGGTGAAGAAACCAAATAGGAATGCCCCAGACAACTTTCTTTCTAAGGCGAATGAGGAATCCTTTCCTCATTTTGCATCCGCCAAAATCACTCCCTCTCGCATTCTAATTCAAATTGAGTTAAAATTTCGGGTAATGCACCTCTTTGCCTCAACCCAATTTCATTTCATTCTTTCTCTCGTACACTTCTACATTAAACAAACCTACCACTATTTCCTAGCGAACATGAGTTTTAATTCTGACCACTCCTCCATTAGTTCTTATGTCTTTAAACAAAAAATTGAGATCACCAAGCACGACTTTGGTGCATTTTTAAACTTAAGAACTAAGGGATATAGAGCCAATACCCTAATGAGTGAAAAGAAATTCGAATGGTATGAAGTCAATAGGGTGATTAGAGAAATTGGCCTAACCTATCATGTTGCTAGAGTTTCTGGAATGACCAAAAATGCCCGAATCATCCAGCATATCCTTCGATCCTCAATCATTCCTAAAGCTGGTGATAGGATTAATATTACACCTCTCCTTTCTTCTCTAACCTTTTTAATTATGAAGGACATCCTATTGACGAAGCCCAACTTATCATAGATCATATCTATGGGCTTTCAGAAATAGGACATGCAGATCAGAAGAGGAAGAAGAACATTTCATTAAGACACTTAATCACTTATATTTTGGAAAAGAAATACAACATAGTGCATCCTGATGAAGAATACGAAGAGTCAGTTTACTATAATGATGCTTCATTCAGATTGCTCTTCAAGGAGGAAAAAGGAAAAACACATACTAGTGCTTCAGAAGAGGAGGAAGAAGAAGGAGTGCAAGCTTCTGCTCCTCAATCAGATTATCAGAATCTGATTGAAAGATTTGATAGATTAGAGACTCACATTGATCAAAGGTTTGATCAATTTGATGCTCAACTTACGCAGCAGCAACAAGACATTGGTAATATTAGAAATGAAGTACATGAAATTAATACCAATATAATGTTGATGTCCTCCTACTTCAACCTTTTTGGTGGCATTCCTCCTCCTCCTCCAGAACAGTAGAAATGTGTTTTTATTGTGTCTATTTAATTGTTAAGTGTTTGTGTTTATGTTGGTTTTTCTTTTTAAGTTCAATGTATTTCCTTCTTGTTTTTTAGATATTATGTAATCCGTTCATTAATATCAATGGAAGTTTAAAAAAAAAAAAAAAATTGTTTTTGAAATGTGGTTAATATTTATGAATTTCATTAGTATTATTTAATCTTCATAGTGCTTAAATTAGATTGTAATTTGAGATTATCTATATTAGAAAATCTAGTCTTTCTAAATTTATAAGTTGTTTATAACTTGTTATAATTAGAACTTTTAAATTCATGTCTATTCATTTAGACTACATAAAAGTTAATATTACTTTTGCAATTTAGATGTTTTCTTATTTTGTATTTCTATGCTCAAGTGATATTTATGCACTTAAAAATATTTGAAATTTTAGATTATAGATTTTGGAAAGAATTTGGTCTCAATTACTCTTGAACATTGTACAAAATGTACAAAAATCAAAAGGAATTCGCAAAGATTTGCAAAGTGAAAAAGAGGCACAAAATAAGCCCGACCAAGAAAAAATTGCACAAAAATGTGCCCCAAAATTTTTTGAAAAAGATGCGCAAAGCGCCACATGTGGTAATTCTCTTCTTTCCAAATTCTTTCAATCTCTTAATTCAAATTGATCTTATGTTCATTTATATTCTATTGAACTTTGAAATATAGAATTTTTATACATCTCTCTTGTAATGATTTTCTATAGTCAAATGTCTAAATTGAATCATATCTTTGATAAATTCTTCTTACTTACAATGTTATATCACTTCTTAAATTTTATGAATCTCTATGATTGACCTAATATTTTTAGTTTAAAATTGCATACCTTATGTCAATCACCATTTAGATTAAATTTTAAAATGAATTTCATATAATTAATTACATTTCTTGTCTATTTCTTTTTCACTTTTTGTTGCTATCAAAAAGGGGGAGAAATTATTGTGTTTTCTGTTTTGATTATTCTGTTTGTGTTTTCTGTTTTGATTATTCTGTTTGCAAGTTTTTGACTTTGTGGTTGTTTGTGTTAAAATTTTTGAAAAACAAAAATATTGTTCTTTATGCCTCCTTATTTTAATGTACTCATCAATTCAGGGGGAGTTTAGGAGATATGAGATTTGTTTAACTTGAAACCATACAAATAATAATTATTTTGCCATCATCAAAAAGGGGGAGATTGTTAGAATAGTTGCTATTTGAATGATTTATATTTTTGCAACTTATGTAGTTTTGATGATTCCAAACATTATTGTTCAAATGTGTAGTTATCTCCTAACAATTTTAGAAGATTTGCATTTGCTCTTGTGTGTACTAACATTTCAGGAAAATTAGACTCCAGACTACGATAACTTCAAATCAAATTAAACATGAGATATTTTGTTAATTTGAAGTTTGCAATTTTTTCTTTGAATTAATTTTGAAAGGGAGTGATTATAATTGAGTGAATAAAAAACTTACACACACACACATAAGGAGATCATAAAATTTTATATTGATCGTACGGGACGATATTTTATCGTACTGGACGATCCGTCAGTTATCTCCTATAGAGCACATGGAACGAATAGGAACTTGCTCGGAAATTTTTTTTTTCTAAGTCCTATTCGTCCAGGACGAAATTAATTGTCGTCCCGGACGATTGGTTCTCTGTAAAAATTGCGTCCAGACGAATTTTATTATCCTACGAGGCGACCGGTCCTCTGGAAAATTTTCGTCCAGACGAAATTAAATATCATACCAGACGATCAGGTCTCTGGAAAATTTTCGTCCATAAGAAAATAAATTATCGTCCGTGGCGATTGGTCCTCTGAAATATTTTCGTCCAGACGAAATAAATAATCATCCAGGACGATCGGGTCTCTGGAAAATTTTCGTCCAAACGAACATATTCTCGTCCAAACGATTAACCGACTTAGAACAGTTTTCAGCAGTTTCTAGAAACGACCTTGTAATAACCGTTCGTACTGGACGAACCTAGTTCGTACAGGACGATCATCTGTACGAAGACATTTCGTACACATATACAAATAGGGTCGTTTCAGATAATTTAAGTACAATCGTCCAGGACAATCTAGGATCGTACAGGACGATCCACTGCGTACATAATTGGAAACTTGCAGTTTGTGGGCAGTTTTTCTTGTCTTTTATATAAATAGTCCAAATTAGACTGCCACCCAATATCTTTTTGTCATTTGATTTTCGTGCCTCTTGAGAGAACAGCCAAATAGAGAGTGGAAGAGAGCATTCAAAGGAGGATTCCTACCACTAGAGCGAGAAAGCTTCACTTGGATTTCAAAGGTAAGAGTCTCTACTTGTGAATTTGGATTACTTCACTCTTTTCCTTCTTCCTTCTAGATTCTTGTGAGAAGATCAGTCAAGTAGATCCAGTTCTCTGCCGACACTTGGAGAGTGTGAACAGCCGAAGGGTTCTCTGCCTACACTTGGAGAGTGTGAACAACGGAAAGGTTCTCTGCCTACACCTGGAGAGTGTGAACAGCCGAAGGGTTCTCTGCCTACACTTGGAGAGTGTGAACAACGGAAAGGTTCTCTACCTACACCTGGAGAGTGTGAATAGCCGTAGGGTTCTCTGCCCACACTTGGAGAGTGTAAAAGGACGATGATTCTCTGCCAGCACTGTGGATTGTGTAAAAGGATGACGGTTCTCTGCCACACCGGGTAGTGGTGAAAAGAGTGTGTTGTAAAGGCTTCTCCGCCTTGCTGTGGGTGCTAAAGGAGAGTCACTATTGGTTTTAGTGCAATACTCAGAGGGTGCCTCTAAGGAGTGGATGTAGGTCTTGTTATAGACCGAACCACTATAAATCTGGTGGCATTTACTTTATTGTTTTTACGTTTCCGCACTTTAAATTTCAGTTTTAACAACTCTGTGGTTGAAAAATATTTTTCTACAAACTTTAAAAGAAAATTTTATTTCGGTTCAACTTAATCTTTAAAGAGGGTTTAAATTTTTTTTAAACTACCAATTCACCCCCCTCTTGGTAGCCGTGGGACATTTACTTAGGCTTAACAACCTAATTACTGGACTCAACAGTTATCATTGGGTTCAACCACTTCCTTCTTTTTCTCTTCTTCAAATTAAATAGTTAGACAAAAAGTATCACAATCTTGCTATCTTTACTTCTTTCTCCTCTAAAATTATCACAATAATATTATTAAAAATTTTTGTAATTTATTTAATATTTTTAAGCCATGTATTTAATGTTTATCCAACCACATATTTCAAAAAAAAATTTAATGCTTTAAAAAGTTTAAAGCAATTGTAATTATATTTTCTTTGGGAAAATTAAAACACAATCCTTTTGAATTTCTTCTAATTTTGTAGTCAAACTCGTCATTATGAATAATATATCATCTTGGGTGGTGAAAATATCATTCCCTAGTAGGTTCATATTACAAAAATATAGTTTTCATCATGACTACCATAATCAAATTTGAGAGAATTACATATGATTTCAAAGAATCAAAATGGCATTCAATTGTATATTTGACTATGGTAGTTAAAATATTTTTATCATCAATTATTATAGTCAAATCATCATAGCGAACTACATATGACCCTGAAGGGTCTAAATGATATTTAAATAAATATCTAGCTATAATAATCTAGATACACTTATAATTAATTTCATGTCCAAATCATTTAATAATATATGGTTTATTTTCTTGCAGGTTCGAACACGCCATTTATAATTGAATATATCTAAAATAACGATAATGATTATCTTTGAACTTAATTTTTCCGAAGATAATTATTTTTCCCCCATTCTATTTAGGAGCAAAATCTAAAGAGATTTGATATTTTTGAGGTCTTAAATCTCCTACAAAGGCAACCTTTCATTATTAATTACATTCGTAGGGATTTTTAAGCTTCCTATGAATACTCTCAATTAAAATAATAGTAGAAATTTTATTTGAATTCTCAAGGAGTGATATGAAAGGTGAGATGTTAGAATTTCAAATGGGACTCGATCAATTTTGAGCATTTATTTTAGAGGCCAAAAGATGAGAAGTATGAGGCATTTTGGGATTCTGAAATGAAAATTTTATTAATTTGATTGGTTTCTAATTTAATACATGTTGAGTCACTCTAAAGGCAAAAATCATTTATGATGAAGTTAAAAAATTTTGGCATAGAAAATTGTTTTTACATAGAGATGCATAATGACCTTTAGACATAATGGCAGGTGGTCTACAATGAAATGTAGGAAGTGAGGTGCCTAATAAGGAAAAGAAAAAAAAAAGAATTTATAAATAACGGATGTTCCCGGGCTTACTTCTTTATGAACATTTATCTTTTTATGTGAGCTTAAAATTTTTATTTAGTTTTGAGTAGAAGTAGTTTTCCATTGTCCTTAAGAGTCTAAATGCATTTTTCATGCTAAAATAAATCACACATGCTAGAAAAAATCTAAAAATATAGCCAATTTCTAGTGCACAATCAAATTATGCACATCATTAAATCTTATATAGCAAAATAAATGTAAAGTATAGTGGCAAGTGCCACTTAATTTACAACCCGAGGTCTGTAAAAATTATAACTGGCTGGGTACCACTGATAACAATCTAAATTCTAATACTTCATAATAACACAAGTGTTAAAGTGGAATATTTTTCTTCTTCATTCATTCAGCTTCTTCCTTCGTCTCTTTGGACCTTTCACATCCAAATATACAAATAAAAAGAACTCCACGTTGAAAGGGTGTTTCGTTTCTCTTTAGATTTCAAACTTATCCAAATTTGGGTCTCATAATGAAAGGAAATCTCCCATAAGGGATGTTTACTTCCTCTTTAAAATCCAAATTGGGTATTAAATACCCCATTTTTAAGTGACTTTCACAACTCTTGAATTTACAATACTTTTAAAAAAATTGAAATGACTATACAACATACACCTTATCTTATGTAGTTTATAAATGAAATCATCAACATCTTAAGCTATTATTTTTATTTCATTGCTCATTTTTGAGTAAGCACATCCACTTGGCTAAGCTTCTCATTTTTAAGGGAGCCTAATAATTTTAGCACCTGTAGAAAATTTTATTAGTCAAATTTTAACTATCCCATTTTATATCCTTGCATAAGCATGACCACCTAAAAAAGATTATCTAAGTATTCAAATCATTCCTAACATATGAGAAATCTATCATAAATTAAATCATATCATAAATAAAATCATAACATCATCATAATAAAAATCACATAAATCATAGCAATTAACATGCAAGAAAAATAACATAAAATCCATGAAAAATCCATGTCAAACAAAAAGAAAATCTAAAGGAATAACCACCTAGACTAAAATGAGAGTTGGTTATCCTAATAAGCCATTTATAGTTTTGTGGCTCTATGCATTGTGGATTTTCAGTAACTTCAAATGAAAATTTAAACTTAGAATGAGAATATCTTACCAACGACTGGACAATTTTTTTATTTTTTAGGCTTGTTTGTTCCTACGAAGATTTTTTATAACTTTGCTGAAGTCTTCAAGACTTAATTTTGATTGGATTGGAAGTTATCTCAAAAACTTCTTTTTCTCTCTCAACTTCTCTTTCTCTTCACCAAAATGGGGTTCGGGTGTAAAAGGGGAGAGCTTGGAGAAGGTAGGTAAATGTTTGGAGAGGCTGTCAGAAATTGCTTGAGGGGTGGAGGCAGCTGTGAAGATGTTAGAAGATTGAATGAGGGTCTTTGGGAGCCCTTAGGTGATTTGAACTGAAAGGGTTTACCCAAGTAACAAGGATTAATTTGAGCACTTATTTAGATGCTTGCTACCTATCTAAAGTAGTTGGGATTCAGGTCATAGTCTTCTAGCATTAGAGAGATGGGTTTTGGCTCATGTCATGGGAGGGTACCATTCTATTTCCCATGTGGCTAAGAAAATACATGGGATATATTTAGGGGCTAATTTAGGGTTGATTTGAAGCTACTTTAGGACTGATTTGGACAAGCTTTGCTAGAGGATTTAAGGCAAATGAGTTGGCTAGCCATGCTTGACTATTTGACCATATTCCTTGCTTTTATGAGGCTTTGTTGACTTTTTTACTAGTCAACCAGTCAATGGTGATTATGATGGGTCTTAGATAGATTGTATTTGCTTTAGGAATAAATATGAAAGGGTTTAAGGCTATGGTTTTGGAGTTTGTATGAACATTGGACTGCATGCATGAGCTTTAGCAAGAACAAATGGGTTGACTAAGTTAAACAAATGCGGTTTGACTCATGAAGGTTTTGGATGCTTATAGAGCATTCAATAATGTGATTTTGAAGTTTCTTTATAGTTTGGAAGTGCTTGAACCAGCAGATTTGGCTTTAATTGGGTGTTTGGTTGATTTGGTTAGTCATGGTTGACTTGGCCAATCATGTCAAACCAAGGGTTAGGGTTGTATAAAACCAATTCAAAATGACATTGTGGACACAATGGAGGTGGTACCATGTAATGGTAAGGTCATTTAATTTAAAATGCATATTTGGGCCCTTAATGGGCATTTTTGTTAACCATATTTTACTTGGTCATGCAAGTCAAATAAAGATTTTAGTTTGTATTCAATACACTCTTAATGATGCCTAGGATTTATTAGAAGAGGTTCCATGGCTTAGTTTGATATAGCATGTTGAAGTTTAGAGATAACTTTAATTTTTTCCATTAAGGGGCTTTGGGGTTAACAGGACCCATGGGAAACATTGGGTCAACCAGGATCCACAAAAAGTCTAATTTTGGTTTTTACATGTCATAAAGATGAATTTGGTCATGTTCAATTTTTTTGGGTAAGGTCCCAAGGTCAAACTCCATAAGTTATAAAGTTCAATGGCATGAGCTACAAATACTTAAAGTTTTTATATCCTTTATATTTTAATTGCGTTCTCAGGGTTAGAGGGATTTGATTGAATTCAAATTTCTAGGGGTGACCCTAGAGACATGCCTAATAAATATAAAACTGATGGATCATGAACCTTGAAAGTTTGTTATTAACACCATATAAACTAGTCCCGAGGGCAACAAAGAGGGGGATGAATTGGATATTAAAGAAACTTCTTTAACAAAAAGATAAAATCTTTTTATATCTTGCACCGAAAAAAATTTTAATTAGTGATTTCTCCCAAGTAGTTAATCATAGTAAAAAATAAAGTGCTGAAGAAAATCAGAAAGAATACATCAGATTTATAATGGTTTGGTCCAACTTGACCTACATCCACTCGTCGGAGGAGCCCTCCGAGTATTACACTAAACATTTAGTGACTCTCCTTTAGCTCCCACAACTAGGCGGAGAAGTCCTTACAAAATCACTTCCACCTTCGCCGGTGTGGCGGAGTAGCCGAGTCCTTTGAAACCAAAGAGATCTTTTCTTCCTAAAATTTCCCTTAAGATGAACCTTAAAATCGATGGTACTAAAGTACAAGCTTACTGAAGCAACCGTGTAAAATCCCCTCCACACTCCCTTGAAACCCCGTCCAATATCTTCTCCCTCTCTCAAACTCCATTCTTTCCTCTCTCCCTTTCAAGTTCTCTTATCAAGTTTTCTCTAGAAGAACGAAGCTTCAATGGCTGTCAAAGACACTTATCAAGTGCCTTGAAAAAACTTAAATAGAAGGCTTTGAAAGACCTTAAAAATCATCCTTAGTTACAAATATCATCTTGGACAATCTAAAGATCGTCCCGTATGATGTGCTTAAAAAGAGGGCTATAGAAAACCCTAAAAACTCAATTCCGGCGCCAAATATCATCCAAAATGATTATAGAATTGTCAGTACGATGTGCATAATTTGTCCTGATAGTCCTGGGAGATATCACGATTGTCCTGGATGATCAGTTCAAATTTATGGTGATCGTCCTAGATGATGTTGTGGATCGTCCTGGATGATTTGAAGAAAAATTATGGTATTTCATCTAGGATGATTTATGAAAATTAAGTATGTCGGCAAACATCATCCGATATGATATAAAGATCATCTAGGATGATCTATTTTAAGAATTTAATTATAATTAATCCCATAATCACATGATTAATTTAGGTATGATATATATTAATCGTCAAGGATGATTAGAACAAAATTTTAATCTTAAATTCTTACCCAAATTATTATTGGTGGCTACTTTCCAAGATCATAATGAATCATCCTGGACGATCAAAATCGTCCAGTATGATTAGTTCAATAAGCTAGTCGTCCTGGATGATTTAATTCATCTAGTACGATTAGTTCAAAACCTTAACTTCTAGTTTTGAGTCAATTTCAATCCCCCTGAGTGTGTGTGTGGATGGCCGCCAAGTAAGCATTCACCCTTATAGGACATGACTCAAGAAATAAAAAATAAATCAATGAATATTACAAAATTGTTACAACATAACCTATTATACTCAATCTTGAGCCTTGAATCTTTATTGAATGGTGCATGATATTTCTGTAAAGTTTGTACACGCACAAATAAAAATATATTATAAATACAAGTAGATAAAAGGATGTGAGCCATGATATTTTTTGTCATCAAAATAATAAACTCATAAGCTCAATTTACAACAATTTCCCCCTTTTTGATGATTATAAATATTACTGGTTGAATTTATAAAATTAAAAATATTTTCTTTAAATGTCCTCCTCACTAGTAAAAAAAATTTAAAACTAGTGTAAAATAAATTGATTTTTAATATCTTTTTAATTTTATTATTTTAAAAATTATAACAAAATAAATAAAAAAGATAAACAAAAATAATTATAAATATACCAGTACGATCTCCCCCTTTGATATTATTAAAAAGAGGAGGAGCATAGACAATTAGAATAGTAAAAAATGATTAAAAAGTAAAATGATCCTTGATCTATTGAAGATGATTTTTTTAAATATTCAAATATTCTTAAAATGTGAAAGTTACCTGTTGATTTTATTTAAAAACTTAGTAAAGAATGTATAAACAATGCATAACCCAGAAAGATTAGAAATTCAAAAATTATTAATCTAAGCTCAAGTTCTTTTAAATGCTCTAAAACTTTTTAATCGAATATCTAAATAAAAAACAAATAAGAAAAAGAAATACTAATTTTTTTAAAACTCCTTTAATGAAATATATCTAATAGAAAATTAACATGAAAATTGGTAAAATAAGAATCATGATTTTTAAACTTATGTATCAAAAATATCAATAGATAAAAGAGATTTAAGAAGTACATGAAATGTAAGCTTACTTTTTGTGAGCTCATTTTATGCCACTTGTCAGTTATTTAACGCATAGTGTGCATCTTTTGATTTTTAATACACTTTATGTATTTTCCTAAATTTGGCGTCATTACGCATCTTTTAATTTTTGATACACTTTATGCATCTTTTTAAATTTGGCATCATTGGCTTCGTTTTTTTTCAAGAAATATGCTACCTTTATATAAGTTTAAAAAACTATAGCAAACCCATTCTAATGACGAAAATGAACTACTTGATTAAGAAAATAATGAGGTGGATTCATGAACTTGCAAAAGATTACTATGCAATATACAAAATGTATGGAGATAAAAAAGTTCAATTTCAAATCCAATTTGTAATATGATGAAGATTTTGAATCAAAAGTAAATTAACCTCTTTAAGAAAAGAGATAGAGAGACAAAATCATGAGTTTCCTTTTTTTAACTGTCTTTATAGAAGTGTATCACAACTTATATAAGAATTCAAGTAAAACAGAAGGTATATTTTTCTTTTTTAGAAAAAATGATCTTTAAAAAGGATTTTACTTTCTAAAGTGTATACAAAATAAAAAAGGTGATATGCGTCTGTTGATCAGAGAAAACATCACAAAAATAGGTATAAAAATTAATTTAAAATTTTAACATAATAATAAAAATGAAGAAAAACTAAACCCAAAGAAAACACAGAAAATAAACAAAAATATAATAAATAAATAAAATTACAATGAATAAAAAATATGCATACATAAATAAATAAACATATAAACAAGGCTTTAAACATCATCTTGCTCATGGTCTAAAGATTTAGAAACTTGGTATGCTATGAGATATTTTGCTTTTTATCTTTCGGCCTTTTTATAATTTGCTTAGCTTTTCCCTTTTCCTTATGCAGGAAGAGTTTTCAAATTAGGGCAATAAGTTTTCATATGTTCATCTTTCTATTAATTAAAAAGAGTATCAGATTTAATTCCATACATAACATGTGACAGTATACAATAACTAGTTAGAATCATTTATCGCATTTGGTAATCAATTGATTGTAAGAAAGTAAACATACAAGTTTTCCAAAAATCAAAATTAATATTTTCAAATAAAGGTGATCTGGTAATTGAATAACCTTCCATAATATTATGATTATAAAAATTTTCCATTGATCAAAATTCAGAAAGTTTTCAAACTTAATTTTATGAATCCCACTCTGATACCACTTGAAAGTTTGTTAGGGTTTTTAAGACCTTATGAAATAGTCTAGAGGCTAACCAAGAGTGGGGTGAATTGGATATTAAAAACTTTTTTAATGAAAAGAAAAAAATCTTTTAAAACTTACAACAAAAATAAATTAAATCAATAATAAAAAGATTAATCACAGATTTCACCCAAGCAGTTAATCATAGTAAAAATAAAGTGCTGTAGATAATCAGAAAGAACACACACAATTTATAGTGGTTCGGTCCAACCTGACCTACATCTACTCCTCGAAGGCACCCTCCGAGTATTGCAGTAAACCTTTAGTGACTCTTCTTTAGCCCCACAGCTAGGCGGAGAAGCCCTTACGAAATCACTTCCACCATCCCCGGTGCGGTGGAGTAGCTGGGTCTTTTAATATCAAAGAGATCTTTTTATTCATAAAACTTTCCTGAAGACGAACCTTGAATCTAATAGTGCTAGTGCAAGCTTGCTGGAGCAACCATGTGAAACCCCCTCCAAACTCCCTTTAAATGCCCTCCAAGGATCTTCTCCCTATCTCAAACTCCACCCATTCCTCTCTTCCTTTCAAGTTCTCTCTACAAGTTTTCTCCAGATAAACAAAGCTTCAATAATTACGAAAGACACTTATTAAGTGCCTTGACACACGTAACAAAATTAATTGTCCAATTGCTCATCTAAAAACTATGGTTAATCCCATGGTTACACAGTTAATGCAATGATTGGCCACGCATCAGATCACATCTGAATGTAAATGCATTGCTAACTGTGTAATTCTAGTTAAATTAAATTAAAAAATTATGAGAAATTTCAAAATTTTATATCTCCTCACACACGTAACAAAATTAATTGTTCTTAGGCTCATTAGAAAAGTATTTAGGGGAGCTATAAAAGTCTTATGGTTTCAAGCTATGTTTCTACAAATAATTCAACTAAGTCTATTAATAGTCTTAGGGGTATCTTTGCAATTTTAGCCTCAATTGGACTAACAATGGCTTGAAACTTTGGGAGACCAACCTTGGGCATGTCTCTGATGTTTAAAAAATTTATCTACCCTTTTTTATATGATTAAGGTCATTTGTATGTTAATTTAGGTTTAGGGGCCATGGTTTGGCCCATAAATTTTAATTGAGGATTTAGGGTATAATTTGGTGTGTTAATTATGCATTGTGTAAGGGTTAGATTACCCCCAATTTCATCGCAATCCTATACCAAGGTACCCTCATTTAAAGTTTTGAAGGAAAGCCTAGAACATAAAGAATTTAAATTGGGTCAAAATTCAATGGTCTTGGGCTTTGAGATCATGTGGACTTATAACCCAAGTTTAACTAAAGTTTGTGTTAATTTGGTCCACTACCTAGGGAACCTAAAATCACCCTCTAGATTTGACAAAAAAATTTAATTAGATCATAATTCTTTCATTTAAAACTCAAAAATTTCAAGTAATACATAAAATTACTTATAATTAAATCTTTAATCCATGAAAATTAAAAACCCTATGATCAGACTTTTAATTTAGGGTTAATCTAATTTTTAATAAAAAAATTAAAAAATAGTGAAAATTAATTAATTAAAATTAATTAAAAATCCCTAAAAATTCCAAAATACTTAGAATTATCCCCTTATGTCATTAATGACCTTTTGGGATGTATTCTGGAGGTTTGAGAATGGATTGGATCAAAATCATCAAAACCCCTCTAATTAAACAAATTTAAATTTTCATTAATTAACCAACATTTAAAAAATCATAAATAATTTCATAAAAATCATAATAAATTAACTTCACCTAAAATATTGTATTTTTTAAAAATGTCTAACCTCAAAAAATAAGTCAAAGTTAACTCTTTGGTCAACCTAGTTCAAATTAAGGTCTGAACTTCAAAAAAATCAAAACTTTGTTAAGAAATTTTCAAATTTAGCAAACTGAGCCTCTAATTACTCATCTTAGGGCCTAATATTTAACATAAATCCTAAAAGTGTGTAATTCACTTTAATATAAAAAATCAAATTTTAATCCCTTAATTAATACATCAAATTAATCCAAATAACTCAAACTTCATAATTAACTTAAAATTCCAAAAAATATTAATTAAATTATTAGCACAATCAACCAACTTAATTAATAATTTTCAACTCCTTGATTCATAACTAATTAAATCCAGTTAACTAATACTAGTAATTACTAGGTAACCCGGGCATATTAAGCTTTTAACTAGCCCCGAGGAAGGTGAAATAAACTTTACAGCCTGGGTGAGTAGTAAAGGAAGTATCCATTTAACATTTAAACCATAATTAAATTGCCCCGTAGGCCTTTAAAATAATCAAAACTCTAACAAACTTTACTAACTATCCTATATATAACATACCTAATCCACATAGCCTTCTTCACACAATTTAAATGGTTTGATAGTACAACCAACTCTAGATCTAGGACAGGCCATTGTTTACTTTTTATAGTTATATATTATATTTTTTAAGTTTTCACTACATGCTAGTTGTAAATTATTTTGACTGGTGTAAATATTTACTTTTTCAATGCAATCTACAAATTACCCCTATGTTAGGAACAATCTGGTTGCCTATATAGTTTTTTGGAGGTAGAAATGCTTATATAGGGTTATAAATAAAGGGGACAAAATAAAGTTTAAATTAACAAAGTTTTCTACAGGAGCTAATTGCTAAAGCCCCCTTTAAATTTAAAAGAGCGTGGCCAAGTGTGTTTGGAAATTTACATTTATATAAATATATTCAACTGCTTAGGATGTTTATCTATATTAACTACTTAAGATAACCTTACAAGGAGTCTAGATTTTTATTTTAAAGTTGATGTAATTTGATTAAGCCATTGAGTCGTAATTGAGTTGTGAAAGCCTAACTTTGAGGTGGGATACACATCCAACTTAGAGTCTAATGGGGAGGGCATATCCCTTAGGGAAAAATTCCCTTGCATTTGGATATCAAAGTTAGGATGATTCTATTATCTAAAAAGTAAAGAAAATAGCCCTTTATGGAGGAGTTTCCTTTTCTTTGGATATTTGGACCCGATGAATCTGTGGTGCCTGAAGAAGGACAAAGAGATGAAGATGAAGAGTATCCCACTCAAAGTCACATACGTTAGTTCTAGGATTAGAATCTGGGTTGTTGTTTGTGGAATCCCGCAAATTTTAATTTATGTAAATTTTGTGTTTTAAATAAAAGGCAATTTCCTTTGGACATTTATTTATCTAATTAATTTGATTAATTAGTATTTTGATTTACTTTGATTGTGCTTATAAACTTCTACTTTCCTAGTTTTTTTTTTTATTTCATTCTATTTTTGATTAGTTTGGATTTGATCAGAGTCTCATAAGGAATTAATCAAAATATTTTTTACTTAAAACTAAAATAAATTTTTAGGATAATATAACAAATCTAAAGATTTAAGAAATAAGTCCAGGACCACTAGGGGTTCTTATTTATACATATTTTCCCTTGTCTTCCTTGTTAGGCACTTCTTTACCTGTGGGATCAGACAGGCCACCTAACATATTAGAGTGTAGTCCTATCAAGGGGATATTGTGCAATCTATAAACTTAAACTTTTCTTAAGCCTTTTTATATTTCTACATACAATGTACGTATTTTATCGAGTTAATTAGTATGTATTGCATTAGAAATATATTTAAAAATGCTTAAAATTTTAATTACATTTCAAGCATTTCACCCTATATAAAGTTAAGGGGAAAATTAGGATCCTCTATAAATATTATCCTCAGCTCTCAATAACATAACTAACAGCGTTTGTACCCATCTTTCATTAAATAGACTGAACTCAAGGTTTTAAAGTGACAGGTGGTTAGTTGGCTCCACAATCTAGGTCGAAGAAAGTCCTAATTTTACACTGCATTAGCTAGGTTCTGATCACTATTATTGAGAGCACAATTTATACATAGGGATTGAGGTAGACTCAAAATCATAATACCCCAACAACCTAGAATATAATTCTAAATATCTAATAAAATTCCTAGTTAAATTAAAACCTATCTTTAATAAAAATTCAAAGCTCAACTCATAGAGTATGTTGGGGCATTTCTAAACTATTTCAGAATCCTAAGAGCCTCATACCATTCCTCTTTTGACCTGTAGAAATAACTATTCAAAACTTGAACCAATCCCTATTGAAAATTCAAACTTCAATCCTTTGACATCACTCAATGAGAATTACTAAATAAAATTTTTGTTGTAATTTTAATGGAGTGTATTCATAGGAATTTTAGGTTTCCTATGATGTAATGAAATATGAGAGTTTGTGCTTGTTGTAGATTTAGAGCCCATATCAATTTTCAAAATCAAAATGGATGTTCATTATCGTCATATTCAAATGATTGACAATAAGTGATATATTCTTCTATAGGGAAAATATGTTATTTACTACCATGATTTTGAATATGAAATTAATGATCCCTTGCCCATGCTATAATGGTTAAATATTTTGTAGAACATCATTTTAATCCTCTTGGGTTATATGTTGTTCTTCCTTAACTTTGACTATTATAATCTGGATGAAATTTTTTGCTTTGTCACATGCACTCGTTAGTAATGATATTTTTGCCTCTCAAAGCGATATATCATTCATAATGACGTGTTCAACTCCAAAAATAAAATTTAATAAAAATCAACTTCTCCCAAAGAAAATTAAATTTTTAAAAACTATTTGTTTAAACTTTTTAACCAAACCAAAAATTGGCGACTCCTTTGGGGAACTCTCTCTCTCTCTCTCTCTCTCTCTCTCTCTCTCTCTCTCTCTCTCTCTCTCTCTCTCTCTCTCTCTCTCTCTCTCTCTCTCTCTCTCTCTCTCTCTCTCTCTCTCTCTTTCCATCTTTAATTATGGCAAAATTTTTATTACATTAGTAGTTTTGACTACCTTTCTTCTGTCGGTCCCTCTACCAATTTCTTCCTTGGGTGAGTTCAACCGACTTCAAAATATCATGTCAAAGATAGGTGATAAACCTCTACCCAAATTTGACTTTGATATTTTTGCCCCTACGTAAACTGGTGGAGCGAAAGAGTCAAGATAAGTTTTTAGGACCTTCATATCGATTTTATAAACCTACATGATTGAGTTTAACTCAATATGTTGAGTTTTGAAATTTGAAAGAGGTCCATTGATCTTTTTTTCAAGATATGAAACTTTTTAACCTCTAAGCTTCAACATTTTACCCTTGAACTAATCATCAGGGCAAAAGAATTAAGTAAAATCATTTTAATTTTCTTAAAAATTTTGTAGACCCTCATATTGAGTGAAAGCTCAACATGATGAGAAGCAAAAGTTAAAGAAAATTCATCAATCATTCAAAAATTAGTTCCTTTCTAAATCATACTCAAATTATCATTGTAATGTGTTAACCTACAACATCATTTTATAGCAAACATATGCACTAAAAATTTTAAATCTCTTCTAAACCATAAATGGCATTTGTATTTTAATATTATATTTTGGGTTATAATTCTTATAATTCAATATATGTAGAGAAAAACGGGATCCTTTATGATTTTTAAAATTCAATTTCAAAACATTTAATTTAAACTTTTTTCTCAATTCCAATTCAATGGATGACAGGCTGATCTTTTCAGTCGACCAAGATCTATTTGTGCAAGAGTTAATATATAACAACACCATCTAGTTTGGAATAGGTTTTAAGTCAATCAAGTTTTTTCTTAACAGGAATGTTGTAGATGACCTTACTACTAAAGTGAAAAAGGACACCCTACGGTGGAGATTACTGTTAGGGTGGGGGTTGACTCCCTCAATCCAAAAAATGAGATTATAGTCTCCTTCATACCTGGTACATTCTCTGCTAAGGAGGAAGAAAAATTGAAGTCCCCTATTGAGTACAAAAAGTTAAGTCTATTTTTGAGAAGTTTTTAGGTTCTAAGATCCTTTCATCAATAAGAATCATAGAAAAAATTATTTGAGGAGAGTAAGAAAGAAAATTACCAAGTCAAAGAGGATTGTTAAACTTAAAGCCTTAAGCCTAAGTAAATAAGAAGCTATTGAGGAGTTATCTACAACATTCCTCAAAAATAGACTTAAGGAAAAGACTTAACTTAAGTTTAACAATCCTCTGTTGGATTACTCTACTAACAAAACACTTAAGGAAAAGCAACTATAAAGGATAAGAATGCTAAGGAATATAAAGCATACCTGCGCCACCCAGGCAGAGGAGATGAAATAAAAATATGTGAAACACTTGAAAGGAGTGATTTTCCACCATTTTGGATGGAGATTTTGAAGGAGGAAAATTTGAAGAAAATAACTTGAACCCTTAGCTAGTGAGGAAGAAAAAGTTATCAGGTAGCCTATTATGTATGTGTTGGTAGATGGATAACAAGGTGTGACACCCCTAACCTCTAAAAAGGAGGGAATTATGCTGACTAGATCTGGCAAGGGCCACCATCCTACTAGTAGGCTATTGATCCCTTCTCCTAAATTAGCAAAGTTGGTCTCAATAGTTATTGATGCATAATAGGAAGACAAGAATAAGTAGATGGTTGAGATTAGGGGCATGAGGCTCAAGTCCCCCAGAAAGTAACACATTCCAAAGAAAGTCAACAGGATTTATGTCCTCTACATTATAATTGACATTTATAAACTCCCTACCCAGCGATCTAAGGACTCTACCCTGCATGATATAGGAACTATTACCTTTTATTTTCTTTTATTACCCCTAAGGTAGATATTCCTCACCCTGTCGAGGATGTTACCCTCTCCACCATAGATTCAGGAGCAGCCAAAGGGGAGAGGATAGTGTTATACCTGGATGAGGAAATGATCAATCAAATGATCGAAGAGCCAATTTTCATTGAAGACCTCAAAATTCAAGATGTCTTTATTAAGTTTGAATGTAAAGAACTTGATGATGTGATGGAGTATAAAGGGAACCTAATAAAATAAACATAAAGATAGTTGAAGCAGATCGGTTAATGAGGTGTTACATGAATTAAGGGACACTCTTAAGAAGATAGAAGTTGAGGAAACTTTTGATTTAGAACTTAATAATTTGCTGATAGAAGAAGATGTAGTTATCTATGGCATTTTTATGGTTGAGACCAGGGGTTCAATTAAGGAAATTGAGCCCAGTAAACACTGCTTTGGCAAGGAATAGGGTTCAACAGCTACTGGTTCATATTTTTATATGTTAGTAAGGGTAAGATATTATGTTAAATACATTAAGAACTTAGAAGCTCAAGTTGTAGACATGTTTCTATATGTCAAAGAAATATAAGAATGATTAGATAAGATACTACAACCTTTATCTAAGCAACAAAAATCTATTGTTCAAGTAGTGACAGATCATATTAAAAAATTAGAATGTAGCTAAAAGATTCCATAGTTAGTATCATCAACTCCTCTAAATAAGTAGCTAATCATTTTAGTTCCTCCCATCTAATCAGTAGTTCATTCATTACTAGAAGCATAACTCCAAAAATATATCAATCCGTTGATTGAGGATTAGGTAAGGAAGATCTTAGCCCATTCCTAAGCGACTGTATTTATTCTAGAGTGTAGAACATCCCCAGAGTATTATGACTTAGTTCCTTATTCAAAAGGATTTGTGCCACTGTCCTTTAAAATTTTCACTGATGTTAAAAACTTGAGGCAGCATACGGACAACTTCTAGGCGAGATGTTGCAACATAATAGGGTCAAACAGTCTACTATTATGCTAATGTTTTAGTAGTCTTTCTATTATTACTTTTGAATGGTATGATAATATACCCAACTATTCAATGAGAACCTTCAATGAGCAAGAAAATCTATTCTTAAAGAGATTTTCTTGATAGAATCTCTAGTTGAGTACATCTTTTGGTGGTGAAACCTCTCAATGAAGTGCGAACCCCAATTGTAAGAGCAACATGTAGTTAAAATTGTTTTGAAGAATATCCATGGGCTTATCTCTTTTCTCCTGAAAGGGTTTACCATCAGGACCATTGAGAAATTGCTTAACAAGGCTAGTAATTTATAGGAATAGTCTCCAAGGATGCCATTTTTAAGGAATTCGTTTGATGAAAAGAAGGTTCATAATCCGGTGAAATATTTTGAGAAGAAGGCAGCGATAGTGTCAGTAGTGTATAAGGGAAATAACCAACTGTCAGTCAACCCAGTGCCCTGTTGCGGATCTATGGTTTATGATTTTGATGATAGCAAACATTCCTTATTTCTCAACGATTGCCTTATGTGCTAACGTTTCAAGTCCACACGATCAGACTGCAATTTGGGAGCAGCTCAAGATTGGGTAGTTTAGGTCTGTGTCAGTTTGTAATCCTTTTCCTTTCTTGAGTCTGTTGTATTTGGTGTGGGATCTATTGATTTGTAACTTAGAAGATTTCTTGTTGTTCCTTATAAGATTTCTATTTTTGGTAATATCGGCCGGGATGATATTTATATCGTCCTGGACGATAAGTCCAAAATCAGAAATCCTAATTAGGGAATCCTCATTAAGGCAGCTGTCATTGAGATCGGCCTGGACGATACATGTATCGGCCAGGACGATCGTCTTAATTCAGAAAGAATCAACCGCCATAATCAGTTTAGGAATTCTTTGTTTTAGGAAATCGGCCAGGATGATATTTATATAGTCCAGGCTGATCTAACTCAATTATGCCTAAATTGATCTGGTATCTTTGGAAAGCATTAATGGTTGATTGATACGATCACATCGGCCGAGACAATCTTATTATCGGCCAGGACGATGTCCTGGGCGATTGACTTCAGCCAGCACCAAATCAGGGCGATGATCAGGACGATTAAAATAGATTTTAAACTAATTGTCCAGGACGATCGTGAGATCGGCCAGGTCGATATAACCAATTTTCTTCTGATCGTCCCAAATAATCCCATGTAGTTAGCTGAATTTGAAATAATCAGCCAGGACGATATGCCTATCATCCTGGATGATAATGTCGGCAACTTGTATTAATGAGCTTGTTTTGAGAGCTTCTATTTAAGCTTGGCATGACACTTTGTAAGTGTCTTTGATAGCCATTGTAGCTTCATTCTTATGGGGGAAACTTGAAGAGAGAGCCTGAAAGGGAGAGAGGAAATGGTGGAATTTTAGAGGGAGAAGATCCTATGTGGGGGAGAAACTCAAGGGAGTGTGGTGGGGGATCCACACGGTTGCTCCGGCGAACTCGCACCTTAGTACCATCGGATTCAAGGCTTGTCTAGAGGTAAGTTCACCAAAGAAGAAGATCTCCTTGGTGTCAAAGGACTCGGCAACTCCACCGCACCGCAGAAGGTGGAAGTGATTTTGTAAGGGCTTCTCTGCCTAGCTGTGGGGGCTAAAGGAGAGTCACGTTTTTAGTGCAATACTTGGAGGGCGCCTCCAAGGAGTGGACGTAGGTCAAGATTTGACCGAACCACTATAAATCCGGTGTGTTCTTTTCTTATTATTGCTTACGCATTATTTTCTTCCGTACTTTGTTTGTGGTGATTTAGTACGAGTTTTATCTTTGGTTTTAATGTTTTCCAATTCACCCCCCCCCCCCCCCCTCTTGGTTAGCTTGGGACTATGTTCATAGGGCTTAACATCCCTAACAAACTTTCAAGTGGTATCAAAGCGGGATTCATAAAATAAGTTTTTAAAAGCTTTTGAATTTTTGATCCATGGCTAAATTTTTTAATCGTACTATTGCGGAAGGTTATTCAATAACCAGACCACCTTTATGTGAAAATATTACATTTGATTTTTGGAAGATTCGCATGATTATTTTCTTACAATCGATTGATTTTCGCATGTGGCATATGATTTTAACTGGTTATTCATCGCCGTCACGTATTGTTAATGGAGTTAAAACTGATATTCCTTTTAATCAATGGAATAAGGAAGAACAACTAAATGCTCAACTGAATGCAAAATACTTAAACTGTCTTTTCTGTGCTTTAAATTCTGATGATTTTATGTTAGTATCCATGTGCATTACCGGTAAGGAAGTTTGGGATAAATTGTACACCATATACGAAGGCACTAGTGAAATCATGCAATCCAAGTTGAATTTGTTAATACATGATTTTGAATTATTTTTCATGAGACTTTATGAAACTATTTTAGACATGTATACCAGATTCATTCAAATTGTAAACTCATTACATGCTTTAGGAAAAGATTTTTCAAATTTTGAAAAACTCAAAAAAATTCTTCGTTGTTTACTTGAAAAATTTGATGCCAAAGTTGTTGCTATTTGTGAATCAAAAGATTTGAATGATTATTCTATTGATAATTTGATTGGCTCACTCATTGCCTACGAGCAAGGTTTGGGTCAAAGACTTTTGGATGCAGGTAAAATGATTGTTCTAAAAGTAGAAGATATAGAAAGAGATAGCCTAGTTGGTGACGAAGGCAATGACGAGTCAAGCAAATCACAAAGCTCACCTAAGCATAAGAAAAAGTTGAAAAAAGGTAAAAGTGGTAAGGATGTCTATATTTCTTCTCACATTATTTACTTTCGATGCAGGAAGCCTGGACATATGAAAAATCAGTGCCCTAATTTAAAAATTCTTCCTACGAAAGAAAAGGGCAAAGCGAAACAAACTTTGAACTGGGGAAATAATGAAAGGCAAAAAATCTCATGGGCAGATCTGGTCTCTGAAGCATCGGACCAGGAGAGAGAAAATGTTAAAAGCCTTTCGTGTTTTTGTTGTGTTTTTATTTTTTATGTTTTATTTATTTTTTGTTTTTGTTTTGTTTATTCTTTGAAACTTTTTCTTTTCGTGAAAGTTTTTTTTTCTCATCAACACACACATTCACTTTTCTAAAAATGAAAAATATACTTACTGATTTTTCTTGAAATCTTTGGTAAGTTGTGTTTGACTTCTCTAAAATAGTCAAAGGAAGGAACTCATTTATTTTTAACTCTCAATCTCTATTTTCTAAAAGATGTTATCCTATTTTTTATTTAAAATCTTTTTCATCTTTTAAATTAGTTTTTTAAACAAAATTTTTTATCTCCCTACATTTTATTTATCGTATAGGAATTTTTTGCAAGTTTTTGAATCTAACTCATAATTTTCTTAATCAAGCAATTCACTTTGTCACTAAGATGGGTTTTCCTTTATTTTTTTTTGAATTAAGAAAGGAAGCATATTAAAAAAAAAAGGCCAATGATGCCAAAAATAAAAGATGCGCAAAGACGCCAAATTGAAAATATATAATACACAAAGTGTATCAAAAGATGCGCAGTGCGCCAACAAATTGTCAAGAGGCATAAAATGAGCCCACAAAGTTAATGCTTACCTTTCTGGTACTTCATAAAAAGCTTAAGAAAACCCTTGATACTTTCGATACTTGAGTTTGAAAATCTTGATTCTTGATTAAAAAAGTTATGCATTGATCTTCTATTAGATATATTTTATGGAAGGAGTTTATGAAAAATTATTGTTTCTTTCTCTAATTTATTCCTTGATTTAGATCTTGAATTAAAAAGTTTTTTTTTCCTTTTTAAAGAACTTGAGTTTGGATTATCAATCTCTGAGTTTCTAACCTTTTCTAGGCTATGCGTTGTCAAATCCGATTCTACTATGATTTTGATTAAAACCAAGAGGTAACTTTATCATTTTAAGAATATTTTGTTTTCTCACTAGATCAGGAAATGTTTTTCTGTATTTGTTTTTGGTTCCTCTTATCTTTTTGATAATGTCGAAGGGGGAGAACGTAATGTTGAATTTGTATCTTTTTTTCTTTTCAAAAAATTTAAAACAACAAAAATATTTTCATCTCCCCTATTTTTTAAAAAAGTGTTATTCTAGTGAGGGGGAGATTAGGAGAAACTGTTTTTTTTAAATTCAAATTGAAATTGTTTGTCATCATCAAAAAGAGGGAGATTATTGCGGATCTATGTTTTATGATTTTGATGATAGCAAACATTCCTTATTTCTCTACGATTGCCTTATGTGCTAACGTTTCAGGTCCACACGATCAGACTGCAATTTGGGACTAGCTCAAGATTGGGTAGACTACGTCTATGTCAGTTTGTAATCCTTTTCCTTTCTTGAGTCTGTTGTATTTGGTGTGGGATCTGTTGATTTGTAACTTGGAAGATTTCCTGTTGTTCCCTATAAGATTTCTATTTTTGGTAATATCGGCCAGGATGATATTTATAACGTCTTGGATGATATGTCCAAAATCAGAAACCCTAACTAGGGCATCCTCATTAAGGCAGCCGTCATAAAGATCAGCCTGGACGATACATGTATCGGCCATGACGATCATCTTAATTCAAAAAGAATCAACCGCCATAATAAGTTTAGGAATTCTTTGTTTTAGGAAATTGGCCAGGACGATATTTATATAGTCCGGGCCGATCTAACTCAATTATGCCTAAATTGATCTGGTATCTTTGGAAAGCATTAATGGTTGATTGATACGATCACATCGGCCGGGACGATCTTATTATCAGCCAGGATGATGTCCTGGACGATTGACTTCGGCCAGCACCAAATCAGGGCGATGATCAGGATGATTAAAATCAGTTTTAAACTAATCGTCCTGGACAATCGTGAGATCGGCCAGGATGATATAACTAATTTTCTTCTGATCGTCCCAAATCGTCCCAAGCAGTTGAGCTGAATTTGAACTAATCGGCCAGGATGATATGCCTATCGTCCTGGACGATATTGTCGTTAACTTGCATTAATGAACTCGTTTTGAGAGATTCTATTTAAGCTTGGCATGACACTTTGTAAGTGTCTTTGGCAGCCATTGTAATTCGTTCTTGTGGGGGAAACTTGAAGAGAGAGCTTGAAAGGGAGAGAGGAAATGGTGGAGTTTGAGAGGGAGAAGATCCTGTGAGGGGGAGGAACTCAAGGGAGTGTGGTGGGGGATCCACACGGTTGCTCTGGTGAACTCGCACCTTGGTACCATCGGATTCAAGGCTTGTCTCAAGGTAAGTTCACCAAAGAAGAAGATCTCCTTGGTGTCAAAGGACCCGGCGACTCCGCCGCACTGGGGAAGGTGGAAGTGATTTTGTAAGGGCTTCTCCGCCTAGTTGTGGGGGATAAAAGAGAGTCACATTTTTAGTGCAATACTTGGGGGGCGCCTCCAAGGAGTGGACGTAGGTCAAGGTTTGACCGAACCACTATAAATCCGGTGTGTTCTTTTCTTATTATTGCTTCCGCATTATTTTCTTCCGCACTTTGTTTGTGGTGATTTGGTACGAGTTTTATATTTGGTTTTAATGTTTTCCAATTCACCCCCCCCCCCCCTCTTGGTTAACTTGGGACTAAGTTCATAGGGCTTAACATCCCTAACGAACTTTCATGCTCCACCACTATAACCTATTCATAAGCAAACATTCTAGATAACTACCCAACTTGCTAGGGAACCTTACTTGAACTATATTAAAAGGAGGTTAGCAAGTCCATGCCCATTTAAGGAGTCAATAAGGAAGATTTTCAGAATTCTTTTGAAGAAATCAGAATTTTAGATGTTAGAGGCTAGGCAAATGAAAGATCCAAGTAAAAAAGGATAACACTAATTATGGAACCAACCACCACATGTTAAGCCACCTGATTAAGGATTGTGTTGTTTTGAAAGATAGGATAGAAAAAAACATCATTCAAGGTAATATCATCATTCCAAAAGAATATTTTGTAAATCTGGAACACGGGTCTGTCAAAGTAATCTTAGGTAACACTTCTAACTTATCTCTATCAATTAAAGTTAGTTGAGATATAGCTCTATCATAGGCATTTTAAAAGCTAATTAATAATTTTTTTCATCTTTCTTAAAAGTTACCGATGAGAGATTAGGGCGTGAGCTTGGAGGTTGACCAAGAGACTTTACTGGAGGATATTGAGTTGCTTTCCTCTCATGTAGTTTTATTAACAATAGTGTGAAATAATAAAGAAATGAGCAATATTTCTAGAGTGAAAATGTAATGATGATAGATAGTAGAGAGAAAATGTACTTATGGGAGATATATCTAAGTGGTGGACGGTGGCATCAAAACTATATCACTGCTCCCTTTATCTAACTTTTACTTTGCTCCATCAAAGGCAAAAGGTCAAAAATTTAATAAGAAAGATCCTTTTGCATCTATTTTGATGATTAACATGAAAATGATTTGCAAGTTGACAATTCTTTAAAAGAAATTCAAAATCTGGTCAGGACCATTCAAGATATCCAAAAACTCAACCTTTTGGATTTAATCTCCAAAGGAAAAGAAGAGCCTGAAGTCTAATTAGATAATTTCCTCCTAGAAATAAATTTTCATGGGAGTCCCATTGTTGTAGAATTTTTAGATTCAAATTACTCTTTAGAAAATGACTATGCACAGTCTATGGAGAGTTCAAAATCTCCAATAGTTTGTCCTCCTGATCAGATCTTGGAGATATAACTTTGTGCTGGTAAAGTCTTACCCCCTAAGCTTTTTCCTAAAGAAAAAGGCAAGAAAGATGTCTCCATTGATCCTATTCCTAATCCTCCTCAACAATCCAATCTTCCTTAAAAAATATCTAGTCTTGATCTTGATGTTCCAATGGTCGACTACAATGTCCTAGCTCATCTTAGGAAGCTACCAGCCATGTTCAGCATCGATGATGTCATTGTCCTCTACAAGTAGATGATGGAATCCTTAATTAAAGCTCTTCTTGACCTGAAGATTTTCTTAACTCAGCTAGCATCAACTTTGCAGGATGAAGCTCTCTACTTTAAGGAAATCTCAAGAGTAACCTTCTTCGATGAGTACTTACTTCTTGGGATTTCCAATCATAATCTCCAATTTTACATTACTATAAATGTGAGAAATTTTTAGTTATCCAAAGTTCTTATTGATCCAGGTGCATCAATTAACATGATGAATATAAAGACTCTCACGTACTTAGAGTAAAAACATGTAAAAGGAGATAACAAATTAGTAATATGCTAGTTTAATGAAAAAGGAGATAAGGCTTAAGGTTTAATCACCTTGCTTTTAGAGATAAAATGTTTGAAGAGCAAAGCAAAATTCCTTATAATTTATTCGATGACATCCTTCAATGCACTTTTAGGTAATCCATCCACGAATAGAGAATGATTCCACTACCCAATATTAATGTGCCAAGTACCAATGAAATAACATTGAACATATAATTAAGGTTGATTTGTAACCATTTTCTATTCAAGAGATTGGGATTTATGAAGATGCTGTGTATTATGCTCCTAATGGGTTCTTTTCTAGTCCTTTTGTTTAGATCAACATTGAGGAGAAATCAAAAGATTAAGATTCAAAAAAATGTAAAGAATCAACAGGAAAAAAGAAAAACAAAATTAAAACTTTAAGAAACTGATAGTGGAGATGACCTTGAGATCATTGTTCTTAAGCCTCCAAACATATTAACTCAAAGTGGTGGGAGGATGGCCCAAAGGACACGTGGTAGAGGCCATGCTTCTTTCAAAGGAAGAATAATACCAATGTATATTGATCCATACTCAAGTTACGATGAAGAGGAAAAAGTATGGGGGTGCTATAATCCCCTTTGACCACTAGAAAATTAACTCTCCTCTAAAGTTTGATCTCACTTTAGAAGAAAACAGGGACCCAGAAGATGACAATCCAAATGTTAAACATGTATTAACTAAATTAAACATGTATGAAAACTTTCAAGGAGAATCAAATCCCTAACCTTAACCCCATTATCTTCCGATAGGGTCTCAAGGTTTGTAATTAAGGAAGCTTCTATGTTCGATAGTGAAGTAAGGAAAGTCTAGATGTTATATCCTTGCTCCTCCTCATTAAGGAAAGAAGATGATGTAACCCTTGAGGAGGAAGATTATAAAGAATTAATGGAATCACCTCTTAACTACTTTCCTATCGATGTATGAAATTATGTAGCTAAAGGTCTTACACTGGGTCAATCGAGTACGAGTCAGGCTAGATGAGCAATTATTATGTCAGGTCACCGGACGTGTCCATAGACCAATAATCACGCGCCACGTCACCTGAAACTTGGTATTGAGCACTCGGTATTGCTTGGTATACGTCCAAATTTCTGGTTTTTGTCTCGACATAATAATTACTCTATGCTAGATACTACGAGAACCTCTGGTATTCCAAAAATAAAAAGAATTGGACCTATGGTATCGACTTTGGTACCGTTAGTTCATTTGATGATGGAAAATCTTGTCTTTTAATAACAAATTGCCTTGAATTTAAGAATGTCCCTATGAAAATAGTCAATCCCCTCAATAGACTTAATATGGAGAATTCAGATGATTTTGATGAGCTTCAAGTTTAGGATGCACCCCCTTAATTTAAAGAAGAGATTAAATCAAAAGTCGATGAATTGAGAGGGATTAACCTTGCAATATAGAATGGCCCTCTCCCTACTTTTATAAGTTCTTTACTGAGTAAGGATGAGTCTAGGGATCTAATTTAACTTCTTTCTAAGTCTAGGAACTGCTTTGCTTGGACATACGACAAAAAGCCAAGTTTTCTCAGTGATGTAGCAACTCATAAACTTGGAATCCAGCATGATGCCATTCCTGTTAAGCAAGCTCCTCGATACATATGCCTTGAAATCAAGAGGGAAGTCATTTTTAATTCAAGAAATTGGTTGAGGCCAGTTTTGTTTGAGAGGTACAATATCCTTCTTAATTATCCAGCATCGTACCAGTTCAAAAAAAGAATGGTCAAATCCAAATTTGTGACAACTATAAGGATCTGAATAAGGTGTGTCCCAAGAATGAATTTTCTCTACCCATACCTAAACTTATGGTGGATATTGCCTCATTTTATGTTATTTTCTTATTTATGGATGGTTTGTCTGGTTACAACCAAATCAAGAAGGCCTTAGAAGATGAGGGAAACACTACATTCAGGACCCCTATAAGGATCTTTTGTTATAAAGTGATGATATTTACCTTAATGCGGGTGCCATCTACCAACGGGTTATGACCCATATCTTTGATGACCTAGTAAATAATTAAGTTGAATGATATATAGATGATTTGGTTGTTAAGAGAAAAGTTGAAAAGGCTCATTTTTATAACTTAATAATCATTTTTGAGTGGTTGCGCTGCTACAACCTTAAAACGAACCCTATAAAGTGCGCTTTTAGGATCACTTTAGGAAAATTTTTAGGTTTCATAGTGAGGCACTACATAATTTAAATTGATTCTACCAAAATTGAAGTCATTTTAAATATGCCACCTCCTAAGAGCCTTACCTAACTAAGGTTTTTTTAAGGTAGATTGGCATTTATAAGGAGGTTCATTTCAAATCTTTCCAAAAAATGTCAAAATTTTTCTTTCTTAGCCAAAAAGGACACTAAATTCATAAGTGATGAGAAATGTCAAAATTCTTTTGATAACATCAAAGAATACGTCACCAATCCATCAATTTTAGCTACCATTATTATGGGGAAACCTCTTATTCTTTACATCGCAACCTTAGATGAGTCGCTTGGTGCCCTTCTATCCCATGTCAGCAATAAGGGTAAAGATAATGGTCTCAATTAGGTGAAATAAAGATTTCTTCCTACTAAAATATAGTGCCCTTTAATCAAGAAGCATTTTCTTTCTTTGGTATTTACTTCCCAAAAATTTAAACATTATAAGCCTTAATTTAATTCAATCTGATTTCCATAGTCAACCTACTGTAATACCTTATAACCCATCCTACATTATTAGGATGTTTGGTACGATGGTATATTATATTGCTTCAATTTGAAATCTCTTTCATTCCCCTATATGCTGTGAAAGGATAGTCCATAGCCAACTTCCTTAGAATGCACCTGCTTCAACAGATTCTCCTTTAAATGATGATTTATATGAAAAATAATTATGAGTTTAAAGGAATCTAATAAGTGTGTATGGGAATTATATTTTGATGATGTGGTGTCCTCTCAACATGACAAAGCACAAAAACTTATAATTCTTGAAAAAAGCCAAAATTGACCTGATTTTCATAACACCAGGAAAGGGAATGATGCACTTTTCTTACCACTTATCAGAGACTTACATGTATAATGAGGATGAGTATGAAGCTTTAATAATTAATCTGGAACTTGAAATCATGATGAAGATTAAAGAGAATAAATTTTTTGGTGATTCTCTGTGGGTAATCAATAAGATTGTAGGAACCTATTAGTTTCTTAATCCTAAACTCCTCAAGTACTTTCAGTACACCACTCACCTCCTCGTGTAAATTCCCATTGCAACTTTTATATAGAATTCCCCATGGAAATAATTATTTTTTGATTCCTTAGCAAAGCTTACAAAGTAATTTACTTATCCAGAAGAAGGCTCCATCCAAATAGAAATTCAGGGTTGTTGGGACCTCTCTCCTATTGACATTGAGCTTATCAACAAACATCCTGCCTTGGTCCTATCCGCCTCTTCAACAATCAATGAAGATGGCGATTGGAGATAACTGTTAGTTGACTACATCTAAGAGGGAAAACTTCTTCAAGATAATTCTTTATGTAATCAAATTAAGAGACGTGCCCTCCCATATGAACTTGTGAATGACAATCTGTACCATCGATTAATTGATCAAATGAGACTATATTATTTAGAAGAATAAGATGCCCTAAATATCATTAATGAAGTCCATGCTGGACTATACAGTGCTCATCAATTGGGCCCAAAATAGAAGTTAAAAATCAAAAGACTTGGATAATACTGACTGATGATGATTGATGATTGTATGAACATTATAAAGCACTGTCATCAGTGATAGGTACATGGTGTGATTCTTCATCATCCGCCTAATGTGTTGCACCCTACAATAGCTTGTTGGCCCTTTAAATTTGGGGCATATATGTTATCGAGCTAATTGAATCTCCCTCCATGAGGGGTCATTACTTCATGTTAGAGTCAACAAATTACTTCTCCAAGTGGACGGAAGCAATTCCCCTACAACATAGCATCACACTATATCTTGAAGACTATATTGTTACATCATCACTATATCTTAGTTGAGTTTTTTTTACTATATTGTATATCGATTTGGCATGGCGCCCCAAAATCATATTCGATAATAGTTTCATATTTGAGTCTATAAAATTAAAAATTTTGTAAGAAGGCACTATATTAACTTAAGATACTATATAAATTATTACCCCGGGCTAAAGAATTGGCTGAGGCCTTCAACAAAACTTTGATACATATCATTTAAGAGACCCTCGATAATAATAAGCATCAGTGGGATGAAAGGTTGTTTGAAACTTTGTGGGCCTATCAGACCATTTACAGGTCCCCGACCCAATCAATTCTATTCGTACTAGGTATAGCTCTAAGGTTGTACTTTCATTAGGAGTAAAAATTCCTTTACTTAAGGTCACAATTCAAAATCAAATCAAAACCAAACAAATGCTCAACTCCTAATAGAAGAGAATAAGAGTCCCGAAAAACATCATAACCAAGTTCAGTAAATTTTAAAATTATATAAGTCCCAAATGGTTCAAGCTCTTGATAAGTTAGTACGAGCTAGAACTTTCTATATAGATACTTGGTCTTGGTTTTTCAGAGGCCTATCTTAGCCCACCAAAAGATTGGTGGGAATATTTAACCAAACTAGGATGGACACTTCATTGTAGAGACAATCTATGCATGGGGCTCATATCAGGTAGAAGACCGTAAAGGAAATCATCCAATACTGCCTATAAATGGGCATTTCCTTAAGAAGTACTATGCTCAATATAGATTTAATTTTTTTTATTAATAAAATGCCTTTTGTATGTATTGAATTACATTGGATCAATGTTATTTATACTTCTCAACAAAAGATAAAAAAAATTAATTAATCAATTCTCGTTTCTTTTCATTAAAGTTAGGTGCTGCCTTCCCATAACCTTCAATTTTCTATGATGGGCATACTTGGACCGCACCAAATAATGACCAAACATTGATCCTCTGTGGTGGGCTTATTTTGACCCCACCACATGATCATCCATCCTCTAACCTCTATAGAAGCATATTTCAACCTAGCCACATGATTATCTAGCTTTGAACCTTTATAGTGGGCATAGTTTCACCCATATAATTATCCAGCCTCGATGCTCTGTGGTAGGTATATTTTGACTCCACTATATAATCATCTAGCTTTAATCCTCTGTGGTGGGCATATTTTGACCCCATCACATAATCATTTAGCTTCGATCCTATATGGTGGGCATTTTAACCCCACCACATGATCATCTAACTTTGATCCTCTATGGTGGGTAAAATTTGATCCCATCACATGATCATCCAGTTTCAATCCTCTAATGTGGACATATTTCAACCCACCACATGACCATCTAGCTTCGATCCTCAGTGGTGGGCATCACAAAGGTGGTCCTTAGTAAAGTCTAGTTTTGGTATACCTCTCACTAAGTTCTTTTGGGTAATTCTCCTAAGGTTTTTCATACTATAATGACAAAGTCTTTTATGCCAAAGCCATGATTCATCAGAAACAGTTTTCAAACAAAGAGTAGTAGGAGATTGAATATAATTTAAATCTAGCATGTAAACATTGTTTACCCTTTTTCCATTTAAAACATTTTTCCCATTTAGGCTTATTATGCAGCTAGTAAAAATTTTACATTATAGCCCTTATCACATAGCTGACTTATGCTTAACAAATTATATTTTAAGCCTTTAACTAATAACACATTGTCTATGAAAAAGTTTTTCAAATTTCCAATCATACCTGATCCAATCACTTTCTTTGTAGTATTATGTCCAAGTGTAACCTTGCCTCCACTCCTGGCTTCCAGCGTTATGAATTGAGCAGTATCTCCAGTCATATGCTTTGAACATCTGCTGTCCAGGTACCATATGCTCTCACGAGATCTTGTGTGAGAGCAATCCTGCAAAAACATCAAATGTTATACCTGGGAACCCAAACAAGTTTGGGTTCACCTTTTTAAAATTTATAATCAGATGCATGTATGGTATGTCTAGGTTTATGCATCTTAGTTCTCCACACCAAATTAGTTTTCATCTTTAAAGTGCAGGTGTGAGATATATGTCCCAAAAATCCATAATTATTACATTTAACATTAGGAAAAATATTCCTAAGTTTTCTTCCATATGATTGTCTTCTAAGGGATTTCATGAATTTAGGATAATATTTAGGATTTGTAAAATCTTCAAGTTTAGGGGGTTTCCTATTATCCTCGAGAGCTCTTATTGTCAGTTTATAGAATGAATTCATATCTTCCAAGATTCGATTTGTATAATTGATTCGATATGTTTTGCTCTCAGATTCATCCTTAAAATTTTTTAATTCTTTTTCAAGAACAGCATAGGATGATTTTAAATTCTCAAAATTCTTATTCAAGTCATCATATTCATCAAGAAGTTTAATGTGGTTGTTATCTATTAATGCATGATCTTTCCTAAGGATTTCATGTTCCTTCTTAAGCTCTTCCAATTCAAAACTTACAATAGCATGCATCTTTTTTATTTTCCTATAAGCATCATGCATGTGTTCAGAAACTTCAAATAATTCATCATAAGTTAAGTCACATACCTCTTCTTGATCTAATTGATCAACATTATCTGCCATCAAGCAAAGGTTGGTGACTTCTTCTTCTTTTTCAGTCTCAGATGAATCTGAAGTTGAGTCCGCCCAGAAAGCTCTTTGAAACTTCTTCTTGCCCTTCTTTACCATTGGTTTTTCCTCTACCTTCTCCTTGCTAGGAGTGGCTTTGAGTTTTGGGCAATCAGTCTTTATATGACCTGGTTTCCTGCATTCATAACAAATTACATCATTAGAAATCTTGTCATTTCTGTTAAACTTACCTCTATTCCATTGATGAAGTCTCTTCTGCTTCCTCTTTAAAAAGCTTCTGAATTGTCTAGTTATCAATACAATATCGTTTCATCCTCAGGTTATGAGTGTTCACTCTCTGACTCTTCCACCTTTAGTGCAATATTCTTCTCTTTTCATGGTTCACCTGCATCAATCTTTCTTTGACTTACTCTTTGCTTATAAGCAATGAGTGAACCAAGAAGATTGTCAATAGAATATATGTTTAGATCTTTAGACTCTGTAATTGCAGTAATTTTAGCATCATAAGCAGTAGGTAAACATCGAAGAATTTTATTAACCATTTCAGCATTAGTTAATTCCCTACCAAGTGCATGCAAAGAAGTGACAATTTGTGTGAATCTTATGTACATGTCTGAAATAGATTCATTAAGTTTCATGCGAAATAATTCATAGTCATGTAACAAGATATTGAGTCTTGATTGCTTAACCTAATTTGTCCCTTTATAAGTTATACAAAGTCTATCCCATATGTTCTTTCCACTTTTGCAAGTGGAAACTCGCATGTAGTCTTCAGATTTTAAAGCACAAAAGAAGCTATATAAACATTTGACATTTAGTTGTGCTAAGTCACGTTCTTCTATAGTCCAATCTACAAAAGGTATTTCTACCCTAACTCCATCAACTAATCTAGTTGGTTTTGTGTAACCTTCCTGGACTAGGATCCACATACGATAATCAAGTGACTGCAAGAAAGTAGACATGCGTGTTTTCCAAAAATCAAAAGGTATATTATCAAACAGTTGAGGTTTAGTTATAGAGTAACCTTCAGGTGTATTTTGGTTTCCGAATGTAGCCATCTACGTTAATCAAAAAGTAGTTTAAACTTATGATTTTGAAACCTGGCTCTGATACCACTTGTTGAGTCTAGTAATTAGGTTGTTAAGCCTAAGTTAATTTCCCAAGGCTACCAAGAGGGGGGGTGAATTGGTAGTTTTAAAAAATTTAATCCCTCTTTGAATTTAAGTTGAACTGAAATGAAAATTTTTCTTTTAAGTTTTTTTAGAAACTGTTTTTCAATCACAGAGTTCTTAAAATTTAAAAATAAAATGCAGAAACGTAAAAAACGGTAAAGTAAATGACACCAGATTTATAGTGGTTCGGTCTATAACCAGACCTACATCCACTCCCAGAGGCACCCTCTGAGTATTGCACTAATACCAATAGTGACTCTCCTTTTGCACCCACAGCAAGGCGGAGAAGCATTTACAACACACTCTTTTCACCACTACCCGGTGCAGCAGAGAACCGTTATCCTTTTACATAATCCCCAGTGTTGGCAGAGAACCGTCCGTCCTTTCACACTTTCCTAGTGTGGGCAGAGAACCCTTCCGTCCTTTCATACTCTCCTAGTATGGGCAGAGAACCCTACAGCTATTCACACTCTCCAAGTGTAGGAAGTGAGCCTATCAGCTATTCACACTCTCTAAGTGTCTGCAGCAAACCGGATCTCCTTGATAGATCTTCTCACAAGAAATCTAGAAGGAAGAAAGAAATGAGTGAAGTAATCTCAATTCACAAGTAGAGATTCTTACCTTTGAACTCCAAGTGAAGCCTTCACGCTCCAGTGGTAGGAATCCTCCTTTGAATGCACTCTCACACTCTCTCCTTAGCTATTCTCTCAAGAGGCACAAAGCTCAAATGACAAAAAGATTTGATGGCAGTCTAATTTGGACTATTTATTCAAAAGACAAGAAAAACCGCCCAAAAACTGCAAATTTTCAATTCTGTACGCAGTGGATCATCCTGTATGATCGTTAATCGTCCTAGACGATTTTACTTAAACGCTTTGAAATGACCCTATTTTTATATGTGTACGAAATGTCTTCGTACACGCTGATCATCCCGTACGAACTAAGTTTGTCCGGTACGAACGGTTATTATTAGGTCGGTTCTATAAAACTGCTGAAAACTGTTCTAAGTCGGTTAATCGTCTGGACGAAAATTGGTTCGTCCCGTACGATCAGTATAAATTTTATATGATCTCTTTATGTGTGTGTGTATGTTTTTATTCACTCAATTACAATCACTCCCTTTCAAATTTAATTCAAAGAAAAGTACAAGCTTCAAATTCACAAAGTATCTCATGTTGAATTTGATTTGAAGTCTTCGTAGTCTGGAGTTTGATTTTCCTGAAATGTTAGTACACACAAGAGCAAATACAAATCTTCTAAAATTGTTAGGAGATAACTACACATTTGAACAATAATGTTTGGAATCATCAAAACTATACAAGTTGCAAAAATGTAAAGCATGCAAATAGCAACTATTTTAACACCTTTAAATTCAACTAATGTATAAGTCAACACAATATTGTTTGTCTTCCAATGGGATCTCCTTAGTTCCCTAGGGTATCCATCAGTGAGTGTAGAGATTGTAGTTAGCTTAAATGTTCTTTTACTATTTCTTACCCTCGACTGACCCACTACCTAGGTTCCAGTACTCTTATACTTGAGTTTTCTACTATGATCCTTTCATTGATCATTATTTTCATATTCCTCAAAATTCCCTCTTAAGTTTATGATGATTTTCTGGACCCTCATGGACTATTTCCCTCACAATATTTCAAATGTGTGTTTCCTTATTTTTGGTTGTCTTAGTGGCATACTTTCCAACAACATTAGGGGTTGAATGAGCAATCATCCTCACATATTCCACTCCAATATTAGTATAGAGGATATGGAACCTACTACCATTAAGTTTTGGAGAAGTAGGAGGAATAATCTTACTTTTTCAAACATGCCCAATTTTCTATTATTCTCTTTACAAGGTGATTCATATTCCTTCTCTGTATTTTATTAATGATCATTAATAGATTAGAAGAGGAACCTATTTCAAACTGAAGGTGGGCATTGAAAGGAGTATAATTTTCCACTATAATAATTAACTTGAGTTTTTGGTCTTGACTAGGTTATTAAATTCTAGCAAACACTTAGTGCTTATGGGATACAAGGCCAGTTTGAGACCCACATCCCAAAGTGAATTCTAGAATAGGAATCTGATATATAACATCAACAGACAAACTAATAGTGAACCTACAAACAGGCAACTGTAAATCCTCAAATCCGTTTCCAAACTTGATTATGCAACCATCAGCATAAGGATTATAAGAAAGATTCATATTGTCAGACAAGGAGAAGATTAATTTACTCATTATTTTTCCTAAAAATTAAAAGAATTTTGGAATTAGATTTTAAAAAAATTATTTTATTTATAAAAGTTTAATTAAGCCAACTAAATAATTTAAATCTTATCTCATTTCATAAATATCAAGTTGTATGTGGAAATATAACTACAATACATAATATTGAGGTAAGAATGAATTTTATTTAGTGTTTTAATTTTAACTTCATGAATTTGGACCCATTGCTAAGTCAACTATCAAGCTACAAGAAAATTGTAATTATAACATTCAAATTAGAATATAGGGATTTTTGTTTATTTTTTTATTTTTAATTTACGAAAGTTCATAAAAGGGAGCCTCCCGCCAATATTTGATGGGGTACAAAATAAGAACTCTAAAATTTCTTTTAAATATGGGCTAAATTATCCAAGAATGAAATGAATAAAATAACTTATAGAAGAAACATAGTTATTACTTATGCAAGGCACAAGTATACAACTAATGAAAGGGTAAGAATCACTACTAATGATGGAGAGAGGATTGATTCCCCAGCAGATTCACCAGAAATACCTATATGGGAAGAAAATTTAATGTCACATACAGATTCTGTATTCTCCTATTTTATACTTGAATACTACATTGAGAATAATTTATAGTCTCAGGAGTTTGACATAATATTTTATAATGGATTCAATATCAAAATAGGGTTTTAGAAAAATGATATTTCTATAATTAAATATAATTCTAAGCATAATATATCATCTTGAAAGATAAATAAACTATTCAATATAGTGTGTTTTAAATAAAAATAGGATTTTTAAAAATTTATCCATCTTTTTATTAGATGTTGCAAGGAGAATATTATATTATCTTTAAAGATGAAAATAACATTCTTCAAGACATTTGAAAATAAGATATGTTTTTTATAAAATTTTCATCATTTCTAAGATCAAATATAATAAGGGAAATGTTATATTACCTAAAAAGATAATAATAACATTTTAAAAATATACTTAAAATTAGAAATAAGTATTTAAATGACATGTGCGTTCCCAAAGATTTTTCCCCTATTTTGTAATAATAAAATAAGGTTTATTTTAATAACAAGTTCTTAAATACCTATAGAAGTAAGCCTCTATAATTAATTACATCCTAGGAGGGATGCTTTTAGGATAACTGTCAATTTAAGTTGTTATTTCAAACCCATTGATTATTAAGTAAAAGACAAGGAAAGAACTAGGAATTTTCCAAAAAGAAAGCTCAATTTTTAACAGTTCTTAATAAGATTAGAGAAAGTCGCCTTAGATGGTTTGGTCACATAAAACGGTGGCCTTGCGATGATCCGGTTAGGAGAGTAGAGGTATTAGATTTGACTTATGTTAAGAAAGGTAGGGGTAGACCTAAAAAGACTTGGTTAGAAAATATTAGGAATGACCTTTCTTTATTAGATTTAAACGAGAATTTGACTTTTAATAGGACACAATGGAGAAAAAGGATTCATGTAGCCGACCCCACGTAGTGGGATAATGGCTTGATGTTGATGTTGTTGTTGTTGTTGTTGTAATGAGTCGAAGGAGGAAAATTAGGTGGTGCCTGATTCTGAGAAGCTCGGAAGCAACCATAGTCTATATAATGTTGGGAATTACATTTTAGGAGGAATTTTTATGTTTGAGTTGATATTTTATTAAAAAAATTGGATTATATTCTTGGTGGGTGAGAACTTAAAATTTGAAAATCTGACTCAGAACCTAAATCTAAATTGGGTACTACAAAGTAGTGACCTTAACCTATCTAATTAAGTACAAATCTAAACTTACCCCAACCTAGATTGGGAAGCTAGTTAATCACCTAGGCACTTTAAAATAATGTGTTTGGTCTCTTTATGAATGATGGGTAGGGATGTTGTTTAAATTTTGAGAAATTGAGGGCCAACATCTAAGACAAATCCTAATTGACCCCTAAACATATATAGGGTAAATGATGGCTTGAGAATAAAATATAATTAAAATTTTAGACTCTTTTAATTTATATCTAATGCAATGTATGCTAATTGACTCGAATGCATAAATTGATTATAAAGAAGTTTTAAAGTTTGGCTTAGAAATTATCTTTCCCTAGAGATTGCAAATTACCCACTTGACAAAATTTTACCCTCATAGGCAAGGTGGTATGCTAGAACTCATAGGCAGGGACGTGCCTAAAAAGGAAGAGAAAGTAATAATATATATATATGCTAACTCTCGGTAGTCCCAAGCTTACTTCCTATATTGTTAAAGTTTCTATATGAGCCTAAAATTTTTATTAAAGTTAAAAGTAGAAAAGTTTTTTTCATACCCTCACAAAACCCTTATCATATCTTGGATAAATTAAAACACAACATGAAATAAAATTTAGAAAAAATAGGCAATTCTACTATGCAAATAATGGAACAATAAAATAAATTATCCAAAATATAATGTCAAATGTCCATATGGTAAGTGCTACTTTAGTTACAACCCATAACGTGATGAAAGGTAAAGTTGTTGGGTACCACTGACCACAAACCCGTATTCTAATCCTAAGACTAATGCAAGAGATTTTGAAATGGGATATCTCTTCTTTTCTTCACTTCTTCACCTTCTCAACTTAGTCCTCTGTCCTTCTATGAGCTTCTTGAATTTACTGGGCATAGCTATCCTAATGAAAAGAAAGTCATCCCTGAAAGTGTATTTTCTTTTCCCTTTTGACATTAAAGTCATCCTATCTTAGCTTTCTAAATAAAATAAAACACTCCTCTAAGGGATATTTTCTTCTCTCTAGATTCTAAGTTGGAGGTGATATCCCAATTTTCAAGTCACTTTCACATGTCAACTCTTTCAAATACATTTATATTACATCTCAATTAAAAAATAATCTTAACCATCTAAAATGCCATCCTAAGGAGCTACAATAAATCAACATAAGTAGTTATATATTTGTATTTAAATTTAAATTCATAAACCACAATTGGCTATGCTCTTTTAATTTTAAAGGGGGATTAGCATTTTGCACTTGCAAAAAATTATGTCAATTTAAATCATTAACTTTCCCCCATTGATTTAGCCCTGCATTGGCCACCTACAAAAAAATTTATGAGCATCCAGATCGTTCATAACTTAAGAGTAATCTATTGCCCATCACATTAATTCTCATATTACAAAAATAAATAAATAAACAAAAAATCAACCATTATAACCAGCATGATGTAAAAGATATGAAAAATCCCATCACACATTAACAATAAAGTAAACAACGGCTTAACCTAAAGCTAGAATCGATTGTCCTAACAAATAAATCTATGGGTGAGTAATGGGCTATGCGGTTTGGGTATATCCTAGGTTAATTATTAGTTGAAGTTTTCTAATTGATTAAATTTAGTTTTTTTAATGGCCAAGGAAATTTAATGTTCAAATTTAAATTTGTATGTCTTTAATATTTTAAAGATTATTTTTAATTGAATTTTAATTGTTAAGGTTTCTTAATAAGATTGTTATTTAGGGTGTTTTCTTAACCATTTATAGTCCTTAGAAAATTTAATTTAATGATTTATTAAATTTTCTAATAATTTATTAATTTTTTTATATTTTGTTATTTTAATTGATTTATTGAATTTTTAATCAGTTTATTAAATTTTTAATGATTTATTACATTTTTGAAGATTTTATTAAAATTTTAATAATTTATTTGATTTATAAATTTTATTTTTATTTTATTTTATTTTCATATTTTTTTTAATATTATATTAATTTTATTAAAAAAAAATTTATTGTAACATATTATTTAACATCTCTTTAAATTTATTTTAAGATTATTTTAATTATAAGTTAATAATAATAATAATAATTATTATTATTAGTATTATTGTTCTAGTAATTTTTTTTTAATTTAACAATTAATTTACACCTATTATTTTCATAATCTTAATTCATAAAATTTTATTTATAGTTATGATTTTTAATTTTTCAAAGAGAGTTTTAATGATTATTTGATTATTATTTAAAATTGATCATATTTAAGTTAAAGGTATTAACAAATCCAAAGATAAGATGTCACTAAATTGTCTATGCTTAGTATTTTCTTCTCTAAAGGCCCACACATCCTAAATCTAGGTTCTCTAAGACCCACCCTTAATTTTTACCCTTAAGTGACACTAATGTTTTGTGGGATGAAAAGTATTATTACCAACCTTTGGACATTCACGTGATCGTAAATAGGTTTTGGGTTCTAAATCACAAAATAAAATCTTATAGCATAATAAAAATGACTTATAAGTAATTTTGAATTTAAAATACATAATGAAAAACTAAGATTTCAATAGGGCCCTAAGGTTGAAAATTCACAGAATATAAAAAGGTTTTTGGTCTTAAGGCTATCTAAGATTTTTTTAATACTAGTTTGAAGACTAAAAAGATGCCATATCAGTGGAGAATGAGTGTGTTAATTCTTATTTTTAAGAATAAAGGAGATGCATAGGAGTGTGCAAATTATAGAGGAATTAAGTTAATGTGTCTTACTTTAAAACTATGGGAGCAAGTTATAGAGCGTAGGTTGCGGCGTGATACTAAAGTTTCACAAAATTAATTTGGATTCATGCTTGGTAGGTCTTTTATTTAAGCCATACATTTATTGAGAGGTTTGATGGAAAAATATAGAGAGAATACATAAGATCTACATATGATATTTATTGATTTAGAGAAAACATGTCATTAAGTTCCAAGATAAGTGCTATGTTGAGTTCTTGAAAAAAGGAGTTAATAATGATTATATTCAAATCATTAAAGATATGTATTCAGGAGCTATTAGATGTGTAGAAGCACAAGGTGGTTTTACAAAGTATTTTCCTATTTCGGTTGGATTACATCAAGGATCAGCCTTAAGTCCATGTCTTTTTGCTTTAGCCATGGATGATCTCACTAGACATTTGCAAGAGGATGTACCTTGGTGTATGCTTTTTGCTCGTGATATTCTTCTTATTGATAAAATTAGAGAGGGAGTTGAAGGTAAACTTGAATTATGGAGGTCAACTTTAGAGTCTAAAGGTTTTCATTTGAGTAGATCTAAAACTTAATATATGGAGTGTAATTTTAGTAGCAATAGACCTAGTGAACGGATTGTGACTTTGGGAGATCAAGTCATTAATAAGAGTACACATTTTAGATATCTTAGATCTATTATTTAGAGTGATGTTGAAATTGATGGGGATATTATCAGCAGAATTCAAGTTTGATTGTTAAAGTGGAAGAATGCATTGGGCCTATTGTGTGATAGAAAAGTCCCCCCTCAAACTTAAGGGAAAATTCTATAAGATGGTAGTGAGACCTACAATGCTTTATGGTGATGAATGTTAACCATTAAAAGAGAAGCATAATACTAAGTTAAGCATTGTAGAGATGAGGATGCTTAGGTGGATGAGTGGCTTGACCCTTAGAGAAAGGATACAAAATGAGCATATACGTGAAACAGTTAGAGTAGCTCCAGTTGAAGATAAGATTAGAGAGAGTCATCTTAGATTATTTGGTCACAATAAATGGAGACCATCGGATGACCTGGTTAGGAAAGTTGAGGTATTAGATTTGACTTTTGTAAGAAAGTATAGGTAGACCTAAAAGACTTGGTTATAAAATATTAGAAATGACATTTCTTTATTAGATTTAAATACGAATTTGACTTTTAACTGGACACAATGGTGAAAAAGGATTCATGTAGCTGACCCCACTTAGTGGGACAAAGGCTTGATGATGTTGTTGTTGTTGTATCATAAAAAAAATCACATTCTCAATATGGATTCTTGAGTTGCAACATGTCGGACATATGAAAGACTTGCAACCTCACTCTCTATAATTTAGTTGTTGTGGCCACTAACTCTAGTCTTAAGGTAGATCATAGTGTGTTGGTGTGATGTAAGTTCCTTTGCCTAGAGGTATCCTTGGTGTTAAAGTAGAATGTATATGTATTTCTATTATCTTTCGTTTGTTGTAAGAACAGAATCAAAGTAGAATGTGTTTATGCTTTCTCATAAAATAAAGGGAAGTAGAATGTACTTAGGTAAAAATGTATATGTATTGTGGATCAAATGTTAATATAAAATATATAGAATGTATTTAAATCAAATTTTTTACGTTCAAAGAGTTATCAAAAGGTAACTATGATTGCTTATACATACGTATAGGGCTCCAAACGATAATCTCATCTTATCTGGAAGGAATTTTGTTTTGGAACTTTATAACGTACTCTATAGAAAAATTACCCCATATCGACGATTTTGATAGAGTTTCTGGCTGTTTGTAAAATTTTTGGGGGTTTTTCGGAGGTTAATTAACTGCTAGAATAAATCTTGTAGGAAATGAAAATTGGCAGCCATTTTTCGGTGATTTTTTTATAGCTAAAACATCCAAAAATTAGTGAACCTAAAACCATAGGTAAATCACTGATAAATTCGGTAGCCTCCCATTTTTCATGTAAGAAATGAAAATTGGCAGCCTTTTTTTGGTGGTAAATTTTTCCATCGCTCACAAATGGCAGTTTTATTGACTGTTTGATACCGCTGATATATCCCGCATCCAAGCCATCAATTAGTCTCAAGTTATTTCATGCAGAAAAATTAAAAATGGTGATAACTTAAAATTGTCTGATATTCAAGGTTTCGGCAGGCAAACCGCCATTTAGCTTCTGGAAACCAATATTATTTGCAAAAAATAATTGTCAGCTCTCCCCCTCTATTTACGCCAATTTCCACAATTACCTTCACTCAAAAAAGATTTATAAAATAATTTTGATTTTCAAAATCAACAGAATAGTTCATATGAAATAATAACACATAATCAACAGATATATTTATATAATCCATAATAACCAGAAATAGTTCTTTAAACAAATAACAATGCATATGTTCCCAATCAACATAATATATGAAATTTACAGTCAGACATTTCAAATAGAACAAACAATTTTTAAAACAACTAGTAATAAATAACAACACTAATCATCCTCTATGTGCTCACTACCATATGATTTAGGTGTAGGCTCTTGTTCTTATTTATTCTCATTTTCAACTTGATATGGTCGCAGGTCTTCCTGCAATTCATTTTGAATCTTTCTAATCTTCATTATCTCTCTTCTTAGGGTAGTAACCCTCTGGAAAATAATTTCTTTAGCTCCACTAACACAATTAGAAGGCCACTATTTTAAGGGACCAAACCATCTGAGGTGACTTATCTTTGTAAACTTAACTTAATGTTATGCTTATCTTTTAATGTCCAACATTCGACACCATAAAGCATTGTAGATCTCACCACCATATTATAGAATTTTCAATTAAGTTTGAGGGGGCCTTTTCTATCACACAACAAGCCTAAAGTATTCCTCCACTGCAACCATCCAACTTGATTTATGTTGATAATATCCCCATCTATTTAACCTTCATTCTAAACAAGAGATCCAATATATCTAAAATGTAAACATATTAATGATTTGATAGACCAAAGTCACAATACTCTCACTAAGTGTATTACTACTAGCATTACCTTCCATATAAATTTATGTTTTAGATTAACTCAAGAGAAAACATTTACACTCTAAGGTTGACATCCATAACTAAATTTTACCTTCAACTTCCTCTCTCATCATATCAACAAGATTAATATCTTAAGAAAAAAAAACCAAGGTATAATATCTTGCAAATATCTACTAAGAACATCCATAACTAAAGCAAAATGATATAAACTTAAGGCTTTCTCAAAATCAACCTTTAGTTTCAAAAGTTGTTCTCCATAATTCGAGTTTAACTTCAACTCCCTCTCTAGTCTTTTCAACAAGAAAAATATCAACAGCGAAAAAAAAAACCGAGGTTAGGTACATCCTCTTACAAATGTCTAATGTGAACATCCATAACTAAAGAAAAAAAAAAGGAGATGATGGAGTTGATCTGCTTTAGAGTGAGGGCATCGGGGGTGACGCACGAGCAACATTCGGTGGCCAGAGTTTTATTTATGAATCAAATGCTCTTTGGAGAGGGTGAGGGCGAGGGTGAAGGCATCTAGATGAAAATGAGTAACGTGAAGAAATGAGGAAGAAGGGAGGGGGCGACCAATTTTAAGGCCATTTCCAATAGTTTTCCAGAGGATTTAACCTCTAGAAAAATTTCAGTTCAAAATTGAGGCTAAACCACTAGTAAAAGTCACCATTTTAAAAAAATATTAGTCGTATTCTCAGCGGCCATTTGACCGCCAAAAATTCTGATGGTTTAGTGTTAAGTACTAGCGGTTGAACTTCCGGTTGATAGTGGTGGTCAAACCTCTGTTATACAATGAATTTCCTGTATTGGTAAACTTGGAGCCATAAGATAATAAGCAACTACATTTAGACCTATTTCATTTATAGGAGTAAAAAGTGAAATACCAAGGGGCTTTACCTAGAAGAAATGAATTCACTAAGTTTTATTGTTGATTACAAAATGTTGTCTTTCTTTTGGAGAATGTGTTGGCTCAATGTAATAAAAATGCAACATATTTAACATAGTACATAGTTAAAGTTGGAAGAATTTATTGACATGAGAGCTGTTCTAAAGAAGACGTTTGCCTTCTAGTTTTGTTAGAAGGTCCATAGTCGGGTAACGATGGTTGGAGGGACTATAGTCAGTAGACTATAAAGGTTGAAAGGACCATAGTCAAAGATTAATGGTCTGAGGGACTATAGTCGGTCTGCGATGGAAGACAGAAGGACCTTAGTCGGGTGATGGTGGCCAAACTGACCATAGTGGGCAACTCATGGAGGTTGAAAAGGTCATAGTCTAGAAATGGTAGTCTGAGGAATCGTAGTCATGCGGCGGTGGTTGGAGGGACCTTAATCGATGGGCCACGAAGGTCGAAAGGATTGTAGTTAAGAAACAGTAGTTGAAGGGACTGTAATTGGAGGGCGTGACATGTTAGAATCAAATTTGGTAGAATAATTTAATTATCAATTTAAAGATATACCAGAGAATCTATAGGTCATCAACATAATAAAAAATAACAAGTTAAAGCAACTAAAATCATGTACATCAAAATATTTTATATTTAATCACACAAAATATCATTTATACTAGCTAGCCCTTCTTGCTTATTAAAATACCACAATCAAAATGTAGTAAAAAATAAGCAATTTCATTCAATACAAGAAAATCTATATAATAATAAAATCATTGAAAGCTAAATTGATATTTGAGTTACCTACAAAAATAGAAGAAGTCTCTGAACAAAATTGATAGATGAAAATGACTTGAACAACATTATCTCTCTTTACTCTCCCTTCTTTGGTAAGGCACGACATTAAAATTTAAAATTTCATTTAAAAAATCAAATTATTACAGAGGGTGAAAGAAGTAAAAAGAATAAACAGTAGTTAATGAGCAATAGAGGTTAGAAGGACTGTGATCGGGTGACGGTGGTCGGAGGGACATTAGTCGATGGGCAACAATGGTCTAAAGGATCATTGTCGGGCGACAACGGTTAGAGGGATTGTAGTTAGTGAGACCTAGTTGATAGGCGATGAAGGTGGAAGGACTGTTTTTTTGTAATGGGCTAGAGGGATTGTAGTCTTGTCGAGCCGCTCGATAATCATGCATATTTGGAGTCATTTGGACAATATTACTATGGTTGCAGATGTTGTTATACAACAAAGGATGTGAATGCCCATGATAGATACATCAGCGGTGATGCTGATGGAGTCTAAAAAGTATGTCCTGCAGATGAGTGCGAAGAAGACCACTTTATCATGTAATACCTTTTAGAAAGATAATTAGATAGCACTTATGATTTATCAGGACCATGAAAGCAAGTAGCCAAATATTCAAATTTATTGATAGGATTGTTTGGATGAGAACATATAATCTTCGTGACAATTGTTTTTCCATGCATGTACGTGTGAACTAAACTTGTACCTAATTCATGATCTTCATTCATTTCTCTTTTTTGTTGCAGCAATCACCCAAAGCTTCGTAGTGGACAATATTACTATCAGTACAACAATCGTTCTACATCTATTTGAATTGTGATTTCACCAATTGCATATGTTAAAATAGATTCAATACTTCCGCAAGAAAAAAATTTCTTAACTCTATAATCTTACAAATGTGTAATTGAGAATGAGTACTTTTAAGGTAATCTCTTATGTTTGCTTTCTGATTATTTTTCTTAGACCACAATCAATAGTTGTTGTTATTTATTCATTTTTATTAATATTTAAAACTAGGAGGATTCACTATAGTCCAAAATAGAAGTCTTTGTTGGTGCAATGCACATATTATATTATTATATATGATAGGTTTTGATACTCTCATTGATCAAAATTTGTTGATTATTCCTTAATGATGTTAAAGTTCGTCCTTTTTTTTTAACTAATGAAACATTAAACAGTTCATATGTGCTAGTCATAATGATTAATATAGAATTATGATCATAACATTAATGTCCATTCCACTTCAATCTAGCTTGTCAATGACTTTTTTTGGGTTGACTCATTGATAAAGTCAATGATTTTGATTCAATTTTATTCCTTGCCAAAAAGTTATTAAACATTTATTTGACTTCCTAATCATACAAGCTATAATTTATTTGGGACGTTTGTTGCATTTTGTAAAGATTATGATTACAATTTAAATATAAAATTAGCAAGAATAGTATCCTAAACATATAATATTGCAGCTATAAATTTTAATTACACTTGTAAAATTCAAATAATGTATCTAAAATAATTAATTTTTAGTAGGTTAAGTAATCATGCACTAGCAAAATTATGTGTTATTTAATTTAAGAAATTATATATATATATTAATTAAAATATGTTTGTTACGCTTTAGTTAATTAGCTAATATAAGAATGAGATTAAGTAGGTAGAAATTAAATAATGAATATAATTTTACTAAACTAATTGGGATAAATTATGATGGTCATAGTATATAGGTTAACTAAAACAATAAATTTATTTAAAAAGCAATTAGCATAAATGCTAATAATTATTAGTTATGAAGATGACAAAATTTCATGTATTAGTTCATTTATTTAGGCTATGTAGGGAGTAATTTGGTTGAATTTAGAATTAATGATCTTAAAATAAGAACTATTTGAGTAATTTTTTATTTTTTCTCATAAGATGCTTCGACATAGAAATGACAATATAAACTTGATATTACACAAATATGAGAGATGTTCAATTTTAAAAATATAGGTAGGTAGTTCACACTGCATTATAATATCACATTTACAAAACAAAAAAATTCAATGGTAATTATATAAATACAAAATGAATTCATATTATGATAAATTTATTTCATTTGCAGTAAAAAAAATGTATTTTAAATTAATAAATCTCTTAAATTCAATTGAAAGATGAGAATTAGAAATTCGATTGAAACTTGTCCATGAAAGATACTTATCTTTACTAGAACGCAAACTTAAGCGACTCAAACATGGCATTTTTTTAAAAAAAAACAGATTTCATTAAAGGGAATGGATATAATCAAAGACCCTACACATGGCCACATCAATAAATTACACAGAAAAAGACAAGAAGCAATGTAATCTAATAAATGGATGGGAGGCATAATAACTTGCGGACTCAGACCAGGACCGGGTTGCTAGGGTGGGGCTATCCATGGGAAACAACAAAATCGAAAATTAAAGCAGCCAAATCCGCAAAACGAGCCACCCAGGTTGCCAACCAACCCTTGCCTTCAACAGCGTTTTCAGCATAGCTACTTCCTCATCCTCCATGTTGGAACTAAATGAATCGGACTTGGAGACCAAAACAACAAAATTTCTCTCATCCTCCCAACCACTACAACAAAAAAGCATTCGAACTAGGCTAAGAGAAAATCATCTCTTCTTGGATTTATGTTTACGTTGCGAAATGAACTTATCAAGTGAGCCCATTTCAAAACTGCTATCATCCTCCCCACTTTCAATCGACATGTCATCCTTCAACCAATCACATTGCCATCTAAGAGAATTAGTAATCAAATTAGCGTTTGAGAAAATCAAAATAGGAACCTCCACTAGAGCCACCTCCTCACCTGCCTCGCCATCAAAAACCACAATTGTTCACCAAACTTGCCAACAGTCAGAACCCCTTGCTTCACCTGACTGGGCCTATCATTGACATTCACACAATAATTATTACCCGAACCAGCCACACTAGGAGGCACCAAAATAGGGGAAATAGCCACATCCACACCACCGTACACCACCAATTCATCATCCACACAATCAGTAGGGATATTTACAATTGGAGCATGAAACTGGGAAGATCCAGAGGAAACCAAACAATTCAGGACAACACCCGATTTAGTGACCAAGGGAGGAGAACCTCCCAAAATAAGAAAAATAGGTGAAATAGTAACAGGAGGCAATAACAGGGACATTAAAGGGCTCAGGAAATCCATTAACAACAGAATCATAACCATTAATACCCGCCGAAGTAACTAACACAATAATAGGGTTAGTAGCGGGCTCAGAAAAACCATTCACAACAAAATCAGTACCAACATTGCGACCATCCCCCAACGAAATAGCAGGAGGCAAGGCAGAGGAAACAAGGTTTGTGTGAAGAATCCTATAACCAGCTTTCGAATGGTCCAAAGCTAAACAATGTGCATAGTACTAAAGAAATTCTTCAAAAACCACAGATTGAACATACCCAATACTATCCGGGACAATCCATATTTTGTCCGGGAATTATTTGGACACATCAAGTTCTACTAAAATGCGCGCAACAGACGGACGTGAATCAGTGGATGTAGTATTGTCCATTTTCAAGGGTTTGCCAAAAATCAAACCTAATTCATGAAGAATACATAGAGAAAACAAATGAGTCCCACTATAGGAAAAACGCCAAAACTCGGCGGTTTTTTCCGGCGATTAGTAAGGCAAAACCGGCGGTTTTAAATTTTACCGGCGGTTTCTCAGCGGTTTTTAAGCCGCCGGTAAAATTGGCGTAGGAAACATTTACCGGCGGCTTATTACCGGTGGTTCTGTTAGGCAGCGGTTTTCCAGCGGGTTATACCGCCGGTGACTACCGGATTTGAAACCGGCAGTTTTTTGGTCGTTAAGCCGCCGGTTATATTACCGACGGCTAATCGGCGGTCACTTTACCGACTGTATGCCGGCGGTTAAAGAGGCCGTCGTGCGTTCGCTTAACCGCCGGCTAGCGTCGGTACACCGCTGGTTATTTTACCGACGGCACCCGGTGGTCAAGGCCGACGGTATTACCGGCGGCATACACCGCCGGGCTTTCACTGGATAACAGTCGGTGGCCATCGGTAACCGCCGGTATATTACCGACGGTTTAAGAGAATTACCGGCGGCATAGCTTAAGCCGTCCGGAATCGTCGTTTTTGGCGGCCAAACCGCCAGTTGGCCGCCAAAAACCTAAAGCACCTGAAAAAAAATTTTTGATAGCATTCCCTCTATTTGAGGGAGGTTCACCCTAAATTCTAAACCTGCAGAAATAGCAATACATAATAAGATACTTTGGGCAACACGCCGCTATATTCATCACAATTATATACATAACCACAAATTAAATAAACAAGTTTACAATCAAACATTAAGAAGTTCTAAATAAGTTCATCAAACATAAAACAAGTTCACCAAGTTCTAAATTCAATAAGGTTACAATCACAAGTTCTAAATACAATCATCAAACATAAAAAAGATCTAATCCTCAGCTGTATCCTCACTGTCTGGAGATGGCTGCTCCTCTTGCTCCTTCTTCCTTTGATTTTCAACTCTATATGATTACAGCTCTACTTGCATTTCATTTGTAACTTTTCTCATTTCTTCAATCTCTCTAGATTGAACCCTTCTCATCTTTTCAATCTCCCTAGTCAGTGCTGCAACCCTCTCGCTTACAGATTCTTCAGCTCCACTTGGATCATGAAATGCAGAGGTGGATGAACTGCCCTCAATAGCATAAGCCTGTGAACCCATGCCATATACCCTCCCCCTTTTTCTTCCACCAACAACATCTAACCATGTTTGATACTACAAAATGTGGGCCGATCCAGAAGATGATCCCTCGCCAGTGGACTACCGAATTTCTCTAGCTCGTACAAAATCATCTTGCGAGTTACAATTAGTTTTTTTAAAATAAATTTTTATTCTAAAACTCCAAAAAATTTTACTCGCATGAGCCTTCTTAAACTTCTCATCAACCCCCTAATGGTCAGCTTGATGTTGATGAGTTCTTGTATGCAACTCCAATGGTGTTGGCTCCCGACCAAGGTGCTCTTTTTGAAAATTTGATGCTTAGTTATAATAACATAAATATATGTAATAAACTAATTCAAAACACTTACTAATCACCGCCTATGTTCCGTATGAGGTACAGATCAAAACATTTATTATCAGGGATTTATACCTAGAAACATTTTCAAATATTAGTATTTTTTATAATAAATAAGATCTAAATTTTTAAATTGATGTGCTCACATATGATCTGAACCAAGTTGGAAATTCTTTTGCAACTGCTAGCTCAATATCCAACGAATCTGTCAAAGGCAAATTGCTTACGAAATACCTGAAGACAAATAATACTTTAGTATTTTAAATTAATAAACATTACTCATTATTAACATTATGCAAGAACTTACTCTAAGATTGACTCAACTTCTTCACAGTTCAGTAGCACATACAAATTCGCTGTATTTATTTCTAAATCGTTAAGAAATCTTTCAACACATTTGCCACTGGGCTTTCCTGGCCTTCTAAATACTGATCGTGCAGCATGTGATTGTTCTTCTACATCGAAGTCCATGTAACGACCAATCTTTGTTCTTGTACTACTTACATGGGGCTCGAAGTAGTAGGAGACAAAGTGAGTTATTTCTTGAGACAAGTAGGCTTCACATATTGATCTTTCTGGTCGTGCTTTATTCTTAACATATTTCTTCAACTTGTTCAAATATCTATTAAACAATTAAAATCAATAAGTAAATAAAATTATGTTATCTCAACTTATTCAAAAATATTTGAGACTTACTAAAAATCAAAACCCATTTACCTTTCAAAAGGATACATCCAACGATATTGTACAGGTCCACCAAACTCTAGCTTCATAAGGTAGATGTACTGGAAGATGTTCCATATAATTAAAAAAAACATGGGGAAATATCTTTTCTAACTTGCAGAGGATGATTGGTACGTTATCCTCGTACCTCCGTAAAGCATCTTCGCTTAGTTTAGATGAACATAGGTATTTGAAGAAAATGCTAAGCTCAATCAACAGATTTGATATGTACTCGGGTAACATGCATACTATGCTTGAAAGAAGAACCTCCATAATTATGTGACAATCATGACTTTTGAGTCCAAATAACCTTGTAGATTTCATGTCAACACATCGACTTATATTTGATCCATAGACATCAGGCATTTTTAAACCATTAAACCACTGACATATCGATCTTTTTTGCTCTAACGTGAAAGAGTAAGGAGCTTTGGGCTTCATTATTTACCGTCGAATGTTGTTACTAACTCCAAATTTTTTCGCCGGCAATACTCTTTAATGTTCATCCTTACTTTGACATTATCTTTACTCTTTTCTTTAATATCCATAATTATATTAAAAATATTGTCCATAAAGTTCTTCTCAATGCGTATAACATCTAGATTATGCCTTATCAAATTAGTTCTCCAATAAGGTAATGTCAAGAAAATATTTTTCTTAATCCAATTATGTTCAACACCATAACCCAGAAATTTAGACTCTGATAGCATTAGAAAATTAATAATTGTTGGAATGTCAGAAAGTCTCTGTAAGACATCATCACCACTTAATCTGGATGGAGGAGGCGACCGCTCAATTCTATTTTTAACAAATGCTTCCTTATTTCTCTGAAACTGATGATTAGCAGGTAGAAACATACGATTATTTCTCAATTTTTGCTTTCGGATTATGTAGTCCAGGTATTATAAGAGTTAAGAACACGTACGGAGTAGTCATACACATCTCTGGTGGAAGGTTGTATGGTGTTAATATAACTGGCCAACAAGAGTACAGTGTAACTATTTGACTATAGGGTGTAAAATCATCAGCACATAATCCCAATCTTATATTGCAGGGCTCAGCAGCAAATGAAGCATGCACTTGATCAAAATGTTTCCATGCTTCAACATCTGATGGATGAGAAAGAACACCACTTTTTACTATTTTCTCCTTATGCCATCTCATATGACCTGCTGAACTCATTGATGCATAGAGTCGCTGAAGTCTTGGAATGATTGGTAAATAAAATAAACGGGAATATGGCACATATTTCTTTAGACGACATTGTTTTCCTGAATTTGGCTTAAACCGAGGAGCATTGCAGGTGCGACAAATAACTTCTGCTGCATCATCCTTGTAGTATAACATACATCCATTGATACAATAATCAATTTTTGTAGCAGAGAGACCCAGCTTGGATACTAATTTTTTTGTTCAGTACAAGTCTAAGGGAATTAAATTGTCCGCTGGATTAGTTTCTTTCATAAGATCAATAAAGTCATTAAAATAATCACGGGGAATATTATACTCAGTTTTAATACTTAGCATCCTCACTAAAATGGATAATTCTGAATGTGTACTACAATCATTTCAAATTGGCTTTTGAGCTGAATGTAATAACTCAAAGAATTTTTGTGTTTCTATATTTGGTGGCTCTTCCACACTAGACCTTAAATTAGGACTTGCTACATCAAAAATAAGGTCTTCATAGGGTCTAATCATTTGATCTTCATCAAATATTTCATAAGTTGTAGATGAACCGGCATGAGCATCTCTATGTGGCTCGTACTCGCCATGTGATGTCCAAATCCAGTAGTTTGGAATAAATCCCCTACAATATAAATCAAGCTTCACATCATCGGGCTTCAGGAATGCTAGATTTTTATTCTTCGAACATGGACATCTATACATTTTATCAAACTGAAAGGAAGGTAGTTGAGATGCAACTTGAATGAAAGTTTCAACTCCCTGTATGAATTCAACTGTCAATCCTTTTCGACCCTGCAATAATCTGTTATACATCCAATATCTCTCTTCTTGGATAGTCATTTGGACGTTGAAGCAAACGTCCCCCTACATAGTTATGAAAACATTTATTAGAACACATGTGCAAACGTGTTATACTTTAGGTGGATGAGTGGATTTACTCATAGTATAATTTTCAATGTGTGTTCTAGATGTATGATATTCTTAAGCTTTTCTTAATGTATGATATTCTTAAGCTTTATTCGCACATCATATCTATCTTAACATTCTTATTTTACTATATGGGGAGAAGGCCACTCAGCTGAAGGGACGTGGAGAAGGATGGTTGGCAAGGCCATAATTGTAATTTTATTTTATCTTGCTAAGTAAATTTAATGCACCCGGGTTTATTGTTAAAGTTCGAAAATGCTGCGTTTTTAGTGTAGAGGAGGAGACTTTATTAAGTTCAAGAATATGTCAATATAAACTATAATATTCAAACTCTGGTGAATATATACTATGATTTTTAGTGAAGGAAATCTAAAGGTGTTGATGTTGATGGAGACAATAAAATTGAGATAATCCCTCCCTTAAAAGAAGAGGAACTAAATGGATTGAAGTTGATAGGTGATTAAAAATGGCCATGATAATCCCTCTTCTAGAACGAGGAGAGATTAAATGACAAGTAGCCTATATGCAATTGAAGGTTGTTTGAAAGGTATGCTTTTTTAGAGCTAGGGAAGCAAACTAAATTACTAGAACTTCATACCCGGCAACTTAAGATTTGCTTTCTCCCTCTCTCTTTTTCCTATCTCTCCCTTTTCTCTCTCTCTCTCTCTTTTCTCCCTCTCTCTAACTCTCCCTCTCTCTTGCTCTCTCTAACACTTGCTTGCTCTCTTTCTCTCTCTATATCTCTCTCCCTCGTTCTATCTCTCGCTCTTGCTCTCTCTCTATCTATCTATCTCTCTTATTCTCTCTCTCCCCCTCTCTCTTTTTTCTCTCTCCCTCTCTCTCTCTCTCTCTCTCTCTTTTCTCTCTCTCAATCTCTCTCTTGCTATCTTGCTCTAATCCAAAGTCACAATCAACCCATTAGATCTATCATTACTAAATTTATAATTAATAAATGGAAATTTAGATCTACATAAATGATTACAAACCTAAATCATAAAATAAATTACAAACTCTTACAAACCTAAATCTTGGAAATTTAAATCTAACCCAAAGACACAATCAATCATAAAATAAATTACAAACACTTGCAAATATCTAGTAGAAAACATTAAAGAATACCTTCAAATCCCAGTTTTTCTTCAACTCACATGAAAAATAGGGTAGCCGGTTTGAGATCGACGGCGGCAAGATAGCAGACCTTGATCGCGCGATAGGCGGTCGATGTGGGGTCGACGGTCGGAGAGCGATCGTCGATGCCAAGACAGTGCGCACGATCGAGCGAGATGGGCAAAGGTGACGGCAGAGCTCGTCTGAAGAGAGGGAAGGGAAGATTAGAAATGAAATGCAAGGCTCGAGCCCGTTCATTTTAGGGTATTTATCGGCGGTCTTCCGGCGGTCGTGATCGCCGGTAATTTCATCACTTATCAATGGCGGTATACGCCGCTGGTAAACCGCTGGTACGATTGAAGTCTGGCGGTCTAACCGGCGGTTACAAGACTGTTGCTAATATCGGTGGTCCAACATTACGAAACCCCCGGGTATGCCGCCGGTACTAGCTGGCGGCCACACCGTCGGACGGACCGCCGATAATACTGGCGGTCCTTTAGCCGCTGATCATAACCGCCGATAAGTGCCATTTTTCCTGTAGTGTCCAAAGGTTAGCGAAGGAAATCTAGATAGGGATAATAGGAGATTCAATCTCAATATCCATGGTATGTGACCATTTAATCAATTTCATATAGTAATTACTCACAAAATATGATCTATCAGAAAATACCCTATAATAATCCAGGTTGTTAAAGAGCTTAATCAAAACATTATGCTGGTTCAAAACTGTGATGGAAACATCCCCATTAAGCTTAAGCTTGAAAAAGAAACTCCTAATTGCATTAAGTGATATCTTGCGGCATGGAAATTTTCCAACCAGAGCAAATTCAAAAGGAGCAGTCAGTGACTCAATTTTTGCCTCCGAAATCCATAGGGGCAGGCAAACCTCTATGAGAAGAAACCTTAAGTTCGGGAAAGGAAAAAAAAGAAGGTGAAGAACCAGAAAGAGCATCCTTAAATGAAAGATAGGAAGATCCAATAAAAAAACAAGGATCACAAAATCATGGAGGCGCCATAAAAAAAGAAATAAAATTAAAACTACGTGAAGAGTAGAACAACAAGGAGAAGAAAGCTTCCCTGAGTCACTCAAGAAGAAGCACCCAGCATCAAATGCAGAGAAGGAGCGACCGAAAGGACTGGAAGGGGCGACTAGGGCGATACCCTAGCACACCCTAGAAAGTGAGAGCGAGAGCACGACATCGGCTATGCTAAAAATGAGAACTTGTTGTAAGAATGAAAGGAGAAATAATATTTTTGGAAGTAAGATATTTTTATGGCCCTATAAAACACCTAAAGATCAAATCTGTCTCTACAACCTTATTTATAAGGATTTAAGGGCTATAGAGAAGGATATATAAAAAAGGCAATAATAAATTAGACCAAGTTTAAAATACTCAAGACACATGTAAAGACCTGATGGACAAATGATATGATCAATATTCTTTTGCCTAGGTTTTGGACTTTGGGATGAGTTTCTTGCACTAAGTGTCTGTTGGCTGAGTTAGTGAAGGCTAGTTCTCAAATGGATTAAGTTGGAAAGAAATTTGTGAACAAGTTCCTTTGCAATGATGGTGACCTCTTGGGTGAGGTTTATTATTGGCATTGTGGTATGAAGGGAGAGTCAAAAAAACAATAGGACTACTGAACTTCATGGCTAGCTAAGCGTAAGAAAGAAAGTTTATATTTTTATTTGTCTTTTCCCTCCGTGTGGTTGGGTTCACAACATCCAATGATGGTTGGTTATTGAGGTGATGATGCATCAAGGGTGCCTCCCTCTAGAGGGATGAGTCCTCATGATATGGAGAGTCTTGCGTGACCCTTGGGATTTCTTTAAGAGGAGACCTTCCTTAGATTACGTTGCCAAGGTAGGTCCAACTCCTTAGCTTCAATATAGTAATGATTGAGGATGACCACCCTTAAATGACTATTAATTACTATGATCTATCAAGTTTGGATCCTTCTATTGCAATTGATGAAATACTTGTCAAACACATGAGAATGTATGAATGAGTTTACATTTAGCTCCCTAATTCACTTGATCCTTTAAACTGTGAGTTTTGAAAGGGATAAGTAATTTATTGAAGTGCATTTATTATGGTTATCAAATAGTTAAAAGGAAAATAAACATAAATTTATTTCTCTATTTTTACTATAACCTTAGGCATCATGCTGATTCTCATAATAACAGTATTGCAATTCTACCCACTTCTTTCTATTATAAGTACCAGTTCAGCACTTAATGTTCTTACACCTTTGAATATTTTGTTGAACTCTTTTGTGTTGTGACTAAGAGAGAATGGACTAAGTCAAATTATCCATGTTGAGTGCTAAATAAGTGAGGAGGGAAGTAATTCACCTCTAATCGGATGAGAGGGTTGAGCAAAGTAAAATGAAGGTAATAAAGTACGTCTTTAGATCGTCCAAGTATCCAAGCAGCCTGTCGCCCCTCCTTTGGAAAAGAGAGTAAATAATTAACTAGTTATAATAAAAATGTTTACATGCCACATAATAAGGCTATGGATCTATTACAACATATCACTATAGTTGAGGCAGGGATAAGTCTAGGTTAAGTGGTGCTCTCTTTGTGCTGTTAGGACATCCCTCAAATAATAAGAATGGTAGGGTGAGCTCCCACTTGTCCCCAGTTGAGGTAGTTATTGCTAATGAGGTAGCCTCCATTAAGATCTTAGTGAATTTACTTGAGGTTAAGTTAGCTACTTGTCAAAGCCCTACAGGGAATCCAAGATGGGTATCCATTGGGTACCAACTATATGCATGGGCAAGCTTCGCCTACCCACACCCACCCATGGAAACTTTCAATATGTTGTACAAACCCATACATAACCACTTTTCATGCTTTTTGAATGCAGTCGTCCATGGACTGATGGACTTGAGGCTTGTTTCCCTTTTCATTGAATATAAACTTTTGAGCCCCATATCATAATTTATCATTGTCGCAACATGATTCAGGGTTGAGTTATATGTCGTAAGGATTGCTCTAATATACGACATACAATGATTAACAATGTAAATCTTTTTATCCCTCTTTGTTAACTACCCACTTAAACCCACCCATGAGGCCATGGGTGCTCTCATACCAACCCATATCCAATGGTTATGGGTATGTATATGCGAGGGTGTGGGTATGGGTACCCCATCTAGGGCTCTGCTACTTGTCCAATAGAAGGTAAGAGGAATAACTAGCAATCTATATTGACTTCATATATAGAGATGATTAAAATTATACTAGGCAAAAATTTCTGGTTTGTTTAATATTTATTAAGTCTCTATAAATATTTAAAGTTATTTTATGTTTAAAATAATGATAAAATAAATTTATAGTTTAAATTGGAAAATAAAATGTTAAGTACAAAATTTTTTTTTGGTAGCACTATGAAACTATAATGTTGGTTGGGCGGTACCATCTTTGTTAGAATAGGGGCCAAAAGGATGGAGGTACATAGGGTTGGTGCTATAGGTTTAAGAACTCTACCTAATTTTTTGGAATTCAACTTGGGAGCACTACGATGCTGAAGAATTTGCGTTGTGATGATAGGTTTAAAAATATCCAAACAATTTCTTTATATTCTTCTTATCCTTTTGATGGGTGCAACTAGAGATATATCCTTTATAGGGAAAGTTGGTTTTTGAGGTATTATATCCAATTTTAACCAACGAGCTAGCGGGAAAAGTTTTCTAGATCGAGGCAAGTTATCACTATCATATCTGAATTTTTATTTTGGATTATTTGTGTGAGAGTTTTGGTAATTTAATTGAGTAAATGAAGTTTGAAAATTTTCCATCATGTAACTTTTGGTACTGCAGAATATAATGTTTTGGTCATGTTAAAAAGAAAAAAAATTATTTTCATCATGTATTTTTAAATTCATGAAATTTTAAGTATTTTGGTGAGTATGGTGGACAATGATAAATGTGGCTATAGAATAATGAATGTTCAAAATGTATTTATGAATGTTCTTTAGAAAAAAATTTATGATTCATAAGGGCTTGTTACTATATGTGTGAATTGCATGGGAGGCATAAGGGCCTAATACAATATATGTTAAATAGATAGGAGGTATAAGGGCCCCAACAAATAGATGTAATGTGATGTAATGACGTACATGTGAAAATTGATGTCATGTTTAATAAAATTTTAGTGTACTTCAATTATTTTACTATTATACTATAACATCTATCTTTATGCTAAACTTAAGTTAATATTGAATGTTGTACAATATAAAAATTGATATACTGAAGCACTTCATCTAGTATCAATGTTGTGAAGTCAAATTTTCATGTTTTTTAATTATTCCTACTCTATAATATCAAGATGGCCTGCCTTTTTGTCTTTATTGTAATAATGAAATCATATGTTAGATTTATGTATGTGGTTATATTGAGAAATAAGGTAGGTGTTAGATAACTTGTTGAGTAAGAATTGTTCATTCTTATTTACTATGTGTTCATTTCAGGGAAAAAAATGAAAAAAGAAAAAATGTTGAATAGATAATGTAAAGGGCAAGATTAAAGGCATGCCTTATGTTGTTTGTTTTTTCAAGTTATTGTATATTATATTGATGATGATAGTGATAGGGATCATGGCTGTTGTAAATAAATGATTTTATTCATATGATCCATTAACTTAAAGTAAAAAAGAAAATGATGATTTTATTTTCAATACTTTGAAGTTGTTAGTGGCTTTGTTTTGTTAATATATAGAAGAATTCATACCAAATAACTAAATAAGATCTTGGGCAATGTCAGTTTTTTTTCTTTTTTTTTTTGAAGAATGCAAAATTGCATAATTAAAGCAAAGGAAATGCAAGAAACCTAAATACAAACTAGTGAGAAAAAACTACCTTAACACATTCTTCCTTCACAATTTGAATAAAAGAAGGAGGAAGTTCATTCTCACAAAAAAATTTCCAAAAAAACTCATAAGAAAAAGCTAAATTAGCACAATAGTGAGCTAACTTATTACAATTTTGACTAACATGATGGAAAACAACATTATTCCCCTTCCATACTAAGAAACAATCAGTTATACAAAAAAAGTCCCAAAAAAACTTATTACAATCGGGCATTGTCAGTTATGCATCTGTCATGATATGACCAATATGATATAAGGGTTTGTGACATGTTTGTTCGTGACGGTGTAGTTTGTTTTAGAGAAATTGGTTTAAGGAATTGATCTTTGATTAGTGCCAAAGGACAGATCAATAGGATTAGTAGAGTTTGGGTAGCTTAAGGATATTTATTTCTTTCATACCCTGATGCATTATTTTAGCATCGATCACTCCAATTATCTTCTTGCATATCTTATTGGTTAGTCCATATCTTACATTTTTCTATGATAGTACAACGGAAGGTCAAGTCACTTACTATTACCCCATTGGCCATTAACCATTGAATTTGATTGGTTAGATGCATTTTGTTCATCTTTATATTTGAAGATATATGTGATCGGGAAGGTTATTTTTTACCAAATTTACATGAATCCGTGCACCCAAATCTTTCATGCACAAAACCATATCTCACGTAATATTTTTTATCGGGGTCTCATTTTATGATTCTTGTTGCATTGTAGTGATTGGATCATCGAGATGAATCAATTGAGCCCACTAATGCATGAATTGAATACTATTTAATGCATGTCAAGAAGAGAAAATATTAAAATTAAAAAAAAACAAATATAAAAAATAAAATTAAAATCATATAAAAAAGTCTAAATGTATTTTCATAAAAAAAATTAATTAACACAAACAAATGCAGTAAAAACAATCTATAAAATTATAATATAAAATCAAAATTTATGTTTTGTTTTTTAAGGACAAGTTCTAAAAATTTAAAAAATAAATATAAATAATAGTAATAATAAAAAATAACAAATCAAATCGAATCAACTTATAAAAAATAAGTCAAATTAAATTGAATTGGCTCTAATATGATTGATTCAAGTCAAAGTAAACCAATCTAAATGAACTCAAGACTCGATGAGTTGGATTAGATTTATCTAAAAAATATAGTCTTATTTGTCCAATTTTTTATCCCAAAACTTGAACTGCGCATATGCGAATATATTCATCTATATTTCCTCAAATCAAGAAAGATTAAAATCAAAGGGCTGTTATTTAATGTAAGGAAAATAGATGTGCAGCTATCCAATTTCAAACCTTCCTCCTAATTAGGGCATCCTGGTTAAGGCAACCAAAATTAAGTTAATTGGCCTAAACGATATTATACTCGTACTGGACGATAGGCTCAAATCGCAATGAATCAGCCGTGATATCTATTTAGGTATGTTATATTTTTTGACATCATCCTTGATGATTTAGTGCAATTAATCCCAAATTAATATAGTAATTAAGGAAAGAAGTTAATGTTTAATTACTCAATCATATCATCTTGAACGATCGCACGATCGTTCAGGATGATCAGTTCACAAACATGATAAGACACCCTATCATGATAAACACAGCTTGTTATGTGTTGAATATGGTGAATGTTAGATCCAAACATGATAAGACACCCTATGAGATCTTTAAGGGTAGGACACCTAACCTTTCCCACCTCCATCTCTTTGGTTATAAGGTTTTCATTCTTAACAATGAGAAGTTACAGTTAGGAAAATTTGACTCAAAATATCATGAATAAGTGTTCTTAGGATATTCAAGTTTTTGGAAATCCTTTAGGGTGTTTAATAAGAGGACATTGGTGGTGGAGGAGACTGCTCATGTAGTGTGTGATGAATTTGATCCTATGAAGTCTAAAGTTGACGATGAAGATGGTTTTGGAGAAATTTCTAAAGAAGTTGAAAATTTGGAGAAGAGGGTATAGTCCAAAAATACTAAAGGAGTATGTGAGAATATCCAAGGAGTAGAGAATGCAAATCTAGAAGAAAGAGTTGAACCTACACACACTATGCCTAGAGACTAGAGATATTCTTTGAGTCATCCTAAAGAACTGATCTTAGGAGACACTTCTAAAGATGTTAAAACTAGGCATGGACTTAGGAAGGAAGTGAACCACTCTGCATTTATCTCAATAGTTGAACCCACCAACATTAATCAAATCTTATCTAATGAGTTTTGGATCTTAGCCATACAAGAGGAATTAAAAAAAAAATTAGGAATAATATTTGGGAGCTTGTAGAAAGACCAAAGGGATAAAGTGTAGTTGGAACCAAATGACTCTTTTAGAATAACATGTATGATTCTTGTGTGGTGATTAGGAATAAGGAGAGATTGTTAGCTAAGGGGTACAACCAAATAGAAGGTATTAATTTTAAGCAGACCTCTGCCCCTGTAGCTAGATTGGAAGACATTAGAGTGCTACTAGCCTTTACCTGTTATAAGGGATTTAAGATTTATCAAATGGACATTAATAGTGCCTTTTTAAATTGGATAATAAAAGAGAAAGTGTTTATAGAGAAACCTCCAGGTTTTGAGAGTTTCCAACTTCTAAATCATGTTTTCAAATTAAAAAAAAAAAGTCTTATATAAATTAAAATAGACACCAAGAGCTTCGTATGAGAGGCTTAGCACATTTCTACAAAAAAGGGAGTTTGTTAAGGGGAGCATAGGCACCACACTTTTTTTGAAGAAAGTAGGAGATTAGTTACTCATTATTCAGATTTATGTTGATGATATACTTTTTAAATCTTTTAATAAAAAGCTATGTGATGATTTTTCTAAAATAATGAGTAAGTAGTTTGAGATGAGTATGATAGGATAGTTGTCCTACTTTTTGGGTTTTAGTATAAGATAATTGGATGATGAAACCTTTTTAAATCAATCAAAGTACATAAATGACATCTTGAAGAAATATGAAATGGATAAAGCCAAGTAAATAAATACTCCCATAAACTTTAGTGTTCTATTGGATAAGGACTAAAATAGAAAATCTGTTCATCAAAAGAAGCATAGAGGGATGATTGGATCTTTGCTTTACTTTACTCCTAGTCGAGCTGATATAATGTTTAGTATTTGTCTTTATGTTAGATTTCAAGCTGATCCTAAAGAATCTCACCTGACTGTAGTAAAGAGAATTTTTAGATATCTTTTGGGGACCTAAAACATATGAATATGGTATCCTAGGCATAACACTTCTTTTGAGATAATTGGATATTCTGATTCTGATTTTGCAGGATGTAGGATGGACAAAAAGAGCATATCTGAGACTTTCCAATTCATAGAACAGTCTTTAGTTTCTTGGTTTAGTAGAAAACAAAACTCTATCTTACTTTCCACTGTTGAAGTTAAGTACATTGCCTTAAGGAGTTGTGTGGCCCAAGTCCTTTGGTTTAAGTAACAAATTCTAGATTTTGGATTACATATAGGCACAATTTTAATCCTTTATGACAACACTAGTGCCTTGATTATATAGTTTGCCTTGATTACTATAGTTTATAATTGTCTTTTACTTACTAAGTTTTGGCTTCATGTTAGTTGTTTATATTTTTCAGGTATGTTTAAGTAAATCAAAATGAGTAGAAGGGTTGACAATATATACCGTAGAAGAGGAGCACTTGAGAAAAGGTAATTTTATGGTTATGCCTGATTTTATGTTTTTGTGTTTTAAATTTGATGTTTTCAATGCTCTTTCAAATGTTACAGTGCTACTTTTAGAAATTAGATATTTGACCTACCGTCCGACCATCCATTCCCGCCTCACCTATGTGAGCTCATCGGGTTGGGTCATGATAAAAGTGGTATCAGAGCAAAGGTTTAGGAATATTGATTAATATAAAAGAGCCAATAGGTTGTTTCTTTAGGTTAGTTAAGGAATAAGGTATGTGTGTTATAGACTGCTAATTTTATTTCATCGATTATATCTCAGAGCCATGAACCCTAAAAATGATGCGACTGATGGCACTACATGAGAGATTAAGAGGGAGATAACAATTGTAGTAGAGCCTTCAAGTAGTAGAATCAATGTTACTATGGAATCCTTTGCACAAATAATGGCAGCTATGACCCAAATGATAAAGAGCATTCAGACTCAGGCTGGAGGCAATGGAATCATTATGATGGACAAAAACCTAAAATTATTCCTAGATATGAAGCCTCCATCGTTCATAGGTGTTGGACCTATAGAGGTGAAGGACGATTTAATGAGGATTGAGAATGTTATGGCCTTAAGTTAAAAGGGTTTCCTTAGCTACCTTGCCTTTAATAGGGAAGTAGAGAGATGGTGGAGAAGTCAATTACAAGAGACCATTGGAGGAAGACCTAGCAGCCAAGTTACTTGGGAGGAGTTTGTCAAAGTATTTAGAGATTGGTATGTACTGATGTTTGATAGAAGACAAAGGCAAGATAAATTGAGCAGATTAGTGCAAGGTGATAGAACAATTATTAGATATGAGGCCGAGTTCACTAGACTTTGCATATATCCTTCGCATATGATACCAAATATAGAAGAAAAATGTAATCATTTCTTACCTAGGTTGAAGGATGTTATTAGGAAGCCCTTGATTCCTTTTATCATTGAGGATTATTCAATTCTAGTAGAGAAGGCCCGAAGGATTGAATTAGATTTGCAAGCTACTCAGAGGAGAAGGGACCAATATAAAAGGAAAAGTTCTGAAGAGGATATTCAAAGCAATCCAAAGTTTAGTCTTAGTGGAGTCAGTGGTGAAACTGTAAGAAAAGTCACATAACCTTGTACTAAGTGTGGAAGATTACGTAAAGGTGAATGTTTGGTTGGTTCAAACACTTGTTATTAGTGTCATCAGCCTGAACACATAGCAAAATAGTATCCTGCGTTGGTTCAGAAGACTTCAGGAGAAATGAGATCTAATGAAGCACCTTCACAGAGGAATTATGGAAATCCTAAGATGATAGAACCATTAGTTACATGTTAAGTGCAAAATCAATCCAGACAGAATGTCAGACCATGAGTTTACACTTTGACTCAATAAGAGCCCAATGAATCTATAGATGCTGGCAATGATAATTGAAATGACTTTATAATTTATTTTTAGTGACTTGTAATGATAAATTTAAAATTTTGGTGTTTTAAATTTAGTAGTGTATCTTGTTATCTTATGTCAGATGTTTTGGGATTGATCAAATTATTTTGTTATGATAAATCAGATGTTTAGTTTATTCTGTTCTAGTGTTGAAGTTTATGTTAATGGAAAAAGAAGATTTTGATTGAATTATAACTAGAAGTTGTATGTAAATTTAAAGGAAGAAATTTTTTTATTAGAAGGGGAGAATTGTAAAAACCGAAAAATGCCGTTTTAGACCTTGCACGTTTTTCAAAGCGTCGCAACAAAATTTAAGTGAAATTTCAAAGTTGTCAAATTTTGATAAAAATAATTTTATAAATTTCTACACAAAATTCTAAGAAATTTGATATCTAAAACATATATTTAATTTTGATTAATTTAGGAAATGAAAATTAGAGAAGTCTCATTATACCCAAAGTACCTTTAGCGTTTATTTAAGCATGAATGATTTAAGTGAGGGAAAAATTAACATTATGAAATCCTTTTTTCTTAAGGGGACCGAATTAAGTCCCCATTTCTTTTCTTCCGCCCAAACCGAACGGAACAAGGAGAAGGCAGACGGGAGAGGAGAACGGGTGGCTCCAGCAACGAATTTTGGCGGCCGAGCTTTGGGAAAAACAAAGAGGAGACTAAGGGAAGGCTAAGGTATGCATTAGAATTATTATTTCTCTACTTTTCTCAAAGGTTTTGGATGAGAAGAATCTAGGGTTTTAGGGGAAACTTTGATTTTCTTTAAGAAAATGATAGGATAGGTTTAGGAGATGCTTTTATGCAAGGAAATGAGATTTTCTTTAAAACATTTGAGATTTGGAAAATTAGGGTTTTTCCCAAATATTGATTTTTATGAAATCTCTTGAAAAATTATTCCTAGGAGTTGTAGGACTATTCTAATGATGAAATTTTGAGATTTTCTCAAAATACTATTTTTATAATTTTAATTTAAAATAAATCTGAAAATAAAAATTATATTAAATTAAATTAGAATTAGGGTAAAGAGTTAATTTGGTTAAATTATGTAATTAGACAAAATTATGAATTTTTTTTAGAATACGCATGTTGTATGTGATTATTTGGAGAGAGGGAGAGGGAGAGAGAGAGAGAGAGAGAGAGAGAGAGAGAGAGAGAGAGAGAGAGAGGGAGAGAGAGAGAGAGAGAGAGAGAGAGAGAGAGATAGTGAGAGAGAGAGAGTTTATGGTGGTTTAGAAAGAGAATATTTTATTTTAAATTTATTATGAAGATTTTGAAGGTGAAATTAATCTTACAGATATTTTGTGATGACCTCAAAGGAAGGAGAACTAGTGTGAAAATCGAATCCCTCGAAACTATAAGTATGCATTGTTCTTTAATTATAGTAATGCCTTTTGTTTCTTTCAAGTTATATGATTTGATAGACCAATCATGATTCTTTACTCTTATCAAATGAATGATCATGCAAATTACATGTTACATTTTATGGTCTCATGAGATAAGGTATATATGTAATATGGAATAAGATAAAATGAGATAATATGATCATGAAATGTTTATTATATTGAATGCTTGTATGTGCATGCTGAATTGATGGGGCTCATCCCCTTATGATACTAGCTGGGGACGCTGTACTCGTGCACGTTAATATGGCAAAGGATATGAAAAAGAAAAATGGTAAAGGAGTACATTTATGGTACTAGACGGTGGCACGAGAAAGCTAAAGTATATTGATATGAATAAGGAAATTAAAATGAAAGATATGATTATATGATATAATATGTTTAAATGGCATGTTTGTAACAAATCATTTTATGTTATGTTTTAATAAAATTGACATCTAGCATATTATATAGTTTGCCTTGATTACTGTAATATAGAATTGTGTTTTACTTACTGAGCTTTGGCTTAATGTTAGTTGTTAACATTTTTTAGGTAAGTTTAAGTAAATCAAAATGACTAGGGGTGGCAATGTATACCATAGAAAAGGAGTGCCTGAGAAAAGGTAATTTTATGGTTATGCCTGATTTTATGTTTATGTATTTTAAATTTGATGTTTTAGAGGCTCTTTCAAATGTTAAGATGATAGTTTTAGGAATTATATATTTGACCTACCATCCGACCATCCATGTTTGAATAGTTGCTATTTGAATGATTTATATTTGTGCAACTTATGTAGTTTTGATGATTCCAAACATTATTGTTCAAATGAATAGTTATCTCCTAACAATTTCAGAAGATTTGCACTTGCTCTTGTGTGTACTAACATTTCAGGAAAATTAGACTCCAGACTACAAAAACTTCAAATCAAATTCAACATGAGAGATTTTGTTTATTTGAAGTTTGTCTTTTCTTTGAATTAATTTTGAAAGGGAGTGATTGTAATTGAGTGAATAAAATCTCACACACACAAACTAAGGAGATCTTAAAATTCTATACTGATCGTACAGGACGATATATATCGTACTGGACGATCTGTCAGTTATCTCCTATAGAGCATTTGGAACGAATAGGAACTTGCTTCGAAAAATTTTTCTAAGTCCTATTCGTCCAGGACGAATTTTTATATCATCCCGGGCGATGGGTTCTCTGTAAACATTTCGTCCAGACGAATTTTACCATCGTACTGGGCGACCAGTCCTCTGGAAAAATTTCGTCCAGACGAAAATAAATATCGTACCGGACGAACAGCTCTCTAGAAAATTTTCGTCCAGACGAAACCAAATTATCGTCCCCGGCGATTGGTCCTCTGGAAAATTTTTGTCCAGACGAAATAAATAATCGTCCAGGACGATCGTCTCTCTGGAAAATTTTCGTCCAGACGAACATATTTTCGTCCAAACGATAAACCGACTTAGGACAGTTTTCAGCAGTTTCTAGAACCGACCTTGTAATAACCGTTCGTACTGGACGAACCTAGTTCGTACAGGACGATCAGCTGTACGAAGTCATTTCATACACATATACAAATTGGGTCGTTTCAGATTGTTTAAGTAAAATCGTCCAGGACGATCCAGGATCGTACGGGACGATCCACTGCGTACAGAATTGAAAGTTTGCAGTTTTTGGGCGGTTTTTCATGTCTTTTGTATAAATACTTCAAATTAGACTGCCACCCAATCTTTTTGTCATTTGATCTTCGTGCCTATTGAGAGAATAGCTAAGGGGAGAGTGGAAGAGAGCATTCAAAGGAGGATTCCTACCATTGGAGCGAGAAGGCTTCACTTGGATTGCAAAGGTAAGAATCTCTACTTGTGAAATTGGATTTCTTCACTCTTTTCTTTTCTTCCTTCTAGATTCTTGTGAGAAGATCATTCAAGAAGGTCTGGTTCACTGCCGACACTTGGAGAGTGTGAACAGACGTGGGTTCTCTGCCTACACTAGGAGAGTGTAAAAGGAAGGAGGTTCTCTGCCTACACTTGGAAAGTGTGAACAGCCGTAGGGTTCTCTGCCCACACTAGGAGAGTGTGAAAGGACGACGGTTCTCTGCCCACACTAGGAGAGTGTGAAAGGACGACGGTTCTCTGCCAGCACTGTGGATTGTGTAAAAGGACGACGGTTCTCTGCCGCACCGGGGAGTGGTGAAAAGAGGGTTTTGTACAGGCTTCTCCGCCTTGCTGTGGGTGCTAAAGGAGAGTCACTTTGTGGTATTAGTGCAATACTCAGAGGGTGCCTCTGAGGAGTGGATGTAGGTCTGGTTATAGACCGAACCACTATAAATCTGGTGTCATTTACTTTATTGCTTTTACGTTTCCGCATTTTAAATTTCAGTTTTAACAACTTTGTGGTTGAAAAACATTTTTCTACAAACTTTAAAAGAAAATTTCATTTCGGTTCAACTTTAATTTTAAGAGGGTTTAAAATTTTTAAAACTACCAATTCACCCCCCTCTTGGTAGCCGTGGGACATTTACTTAGGCTTAACAACCTAATTACTAGACTCAACAATCCATTCCTGCCTCAACTGTGTGAGCTTACCGGGCCAGGCCGTGATACATATACATCTTTAAATTCGGCTTGTACGATTAATTTTACCCATCATCCTGGATGATCCATTTAATCGCCTGCATGATATACCTTTTATAATGGTCGTTCTTCTTGACTCATCGAGATGATTGCTTGTATCTTATCATCCCGTACAATGTCTGATCATCCTAGATGATAGTATTGCCTTTTTGACCAATCATCCTGGACGCAATTATTTTTCCTAATTGTCCTAGAAGATTCTGCAATCATCCTCGATGATCGACCTACTTTCTTTTTAAATAGATGATTGAAAACAAATTTTCTCACCCAAACACTTCCATCCACCTTTGCTCTCATTCCTTCTCTGGTTTTGTGTTCATGGCTGGTGGAAAGTGCTCCCGTATGGCTTCTAAATGCTCCTCGAGGGCCAATCATGACCCTCATTTCATTGAGGCGACCAACCAAGCCGTCTATCTGTGATACAAGACAGGTAGGATCCCTTTATCCCAAACTGTCAACCCTCACATTCTTTGTTTTCCTATTCTCGACTTATTTGCACAAACATCTCTTACCTTTATCCTTATAACTATAATCCCATTCAATTCTGAATTATTGTTTGAATTCTTTACTAGCCTTTGCATCAACTCTCCTTCATTTCTCTTTAGTCTTATGTTAATATGCATCCTATCGAAATCACATCTCAAGACTATCACAAGCTCCTATGGCTTTCCACTACTAGAGACAAGCTTCACATCTTGTCTTAAGACCCTGATTATGACTAGGCTCCGGCCAATCACTTTATGAGGAACACTATTGTCTCCTATCATGTTGGAGAATTTAGTAGCTTACTCAAAGATGTTAGGAAAATCCAACATGTCCTTCGTACCTCAGTTCTTTCAAAAGTTGGTGATCATATTCATATCACTCAACACCTTTCGATCACCACTTTCTAAATCATGCCTCACCTCAAATTTATTGCTACAGATCTCATTTTTCAATACATTGAGCATCTGATGAGCATTAGAGATCCAGGAAATAAAAGGAAGCCCAATCCTGCATTATGACACATCATAACTTATGTCCTAGAATCCAAATATTACCTTGAATATCCTTCCTTACCAAACTTTCATTTTGCCTTATACTCCAATAACTCCTTCCACATTCTTCAAAGTACTCATCTCCACCAAGAGCATGAGGAAGTTGAGAGAGCTGAGGAGGAGGTGACTCCTACACCAGTTCCTGCACCTGCTCCACTCTGCCAGCACTCACAGCTGGATTGGCTGGTAGAGCGGTTCGATAGATGGGAGACTAGGTTTGAGTCCTATGTTACTATACAGGAGCTGTAACATGAGGATGATGTTGCTCACTTTGACTCGTATATAGCTTACCAGCAAAGCTAGCACGACCGGGATATGACCTAGTTTGGGGAGCAATTTGCTACTCTTTCCAGTTTCTTTCAGCCCCCACCACCACCTCCATCGGATAATCTGGGGCCATCCTTCTTTTAGTTTGTTTTCATGATGTCATCTTTACTTGTTGTAGTTTGAAAGTTTGTTAGGGATGTTAAGCCCTTATGAACTAGTCCCGAGGCTAACCAAGAGGAGATGAATTGATATTTTAAAATAAATATTTCAATCAAAACACAAAACTAAATCAAACAAAAATTCACCACAAAGAAAATTAAAGTGCGAAAATTAAGTGCAAAAAGAATAAAGGAAAGAACACACCAGGTTTATAGTAGTTTGGTCAAATCTTGACCTACGTCCACTCCTCGAATATACCCTATGAGTATTGCACTAAACTCAGTATCTCTCCTTTATAGCTGGGCGGAGAAGCCCTTACAAAATCACTTTCACCTTTCTTGGTGCAGCGGAGTAGCTGGGTCCTTTGACACAAAATAGAACTTCTTCTTCCCAAAACTTCCCTCATGATGAGCCTTGAATATGATAGTACTAAAGTGTAAGCTTGCCAGAGCAACTGTGTAAAACCCACTCCAGACTCCCTTGAAACCCCCTCCAAGGATCTTCTCACTCTCTCAAACTCCACCCTTTTCTATCTCTCTTTCAAGCTCTCTCTTCAAGTTTCTTCCAGAAGAATGAAGCTTCAATGGCTGTCAAAGACACTTACACAGTCCCTTATCAAAGCGTAAATACAAGAGCTCCAAATGAGCTCTTAATTGCTATAAATTAACATTATCGTCCAATATCATCATGTACGATCAGTATTAAATAAGCTCAATCAGCTAGGATGATTTGGAATGATCATAAGGTTTTTCTTCATATCATCCAGAACAATAGTATATTTATCCTGTACAATTAGTTCAAATCAACACATATCGTCTAGATCATCACCCTGAATAGAAGCTGTCTAATGTTGATCGTCTCGGAACAACTAAGGTTTTTTGAATTGATCGTCCTGTCAGATCCTAGAATTATCTAGGATGATATTATCGAGCAATCAAACCCTAATTGCTTTTCTTAATTACAAGATTAATTTAGGCATAATTATGTTTCATCAACCAAGGTGATGTCCTAGACGATGTCAAACAATTCCTATATATATTTAGCTGTTGATTATTTCTAAATTGAGCCTATTGTCCAGGCCGATACAAAGATCATCCAGGATAATATGCTTAATGATGGTTTCCTTAACCAGGATGTCCTAATTAGGGTTTTTATTTTTAGCTGATCGTCCAAGCCAATTTTTTGATCAACCTGGATAACGTGAGCAAAAACAGAGAACTCTAAAACAAAAATAAATGAGCAGGGTTACAAGCAAACAAACACCCTTACAAACTAAAAAATATATATTAATGAAAATTACAAATAGAACCTTTTCTCCCAAAACTTCAGCCTTGTAAGGTGACTGTAATCCTATAATGTTAGTTAACACAGACATAAAATTGTTATTATGAAAAGCATAAATGCATAAGCTCGAGTTGCAATAATCTCCCCATTTTTTATGATGACAAATATTATAGGTTGAATTTGTAAAAAAATCAAAAAACATTATCTCCTAATCTCTCCCTTACTAGAATAAAACTTTAAAAAATAGGAGAAAATGATATTTTTAATTGTTTTTACTTTTTTTTGGAAAAAGTTAAAAAATAAATACAACAGTACATTCTCCCTCTTTTAATATTAACTAAAAGAGAATGGACACAAAAAAAACAAACCCTGATCAAAAAGTCTTTTAAAAATGAGAAAGTTATCTCTTGATTTTATTCAAAAACTTAGTAAGGAATAGATTGACAACGCATAATCCAGAAAAGGTTAGAAATTTAGAAATTATTACTCCAAGCTCAAGTTCTTTTAAAGGATAAAAAAAAATTTATCTAATATCTAAATCAAGGAACAAATTAGAAAAAGAAATACTAATTTTTTCAAAATTCCTTTCATAAAAGATATCTAATAGAAGATCAATGCAAAAATTGGTGAATCAGGAATCATGATTTTCAAGCTCAAGTACCGAAAATATCAAGGGTTTTCTTAAGCTTTAAGTAATGCAAGAAAAGTAAGCATACCTTTTGTGGGCTCATTTTATGCCTATTGTTAGTTGTTTGGAGCACTTTGCGCATCTTTTAATATTTTATACATTTTGTGTATCTTTTTTTTTCAATTTGATGTCATTGCGTATCTTTTTATTATGCATCATTGGCCATTTTTTTATTTTTTTAACCAAAATATGATTCCTTTCTTATATTTTAAAAACTAAAACAAACCCATACTATTGACAAAACGAACTACTTAATTAAAAAAATTATGAAGTGGATTCAACAACTTGCAAAAGATTCCTATACGATAGATAAAATGTAGGGAGATGAAAAAGTTCAGTTTCGAAATCCAATTTAAAATATGATGAAGATTTTGAATTAAAAGTAGAACAACCTGTTTTAGAAAACAAAGATTGAGCGTCAAAATCATAAGTTTCCTTTATTTGATTGTTTTTAGAGAAGTCAACTACAACTTATATAAGAATTCAAGAAAAACCATAAGGTAGATTTTTTATTTTTAGAAAAAGGAATATATATATATATATATATATATATATATATATATATATATATATAAAGATTTTATTTTTAAAAAAGATTATAATATTTGTGTGTTGATTAGAGAAAACTTCATAAAACTAAGTATAAAAGCTAACTTAAAATTTCAAAGCAATAACAAAAATGAAGTAAAGAAAAACCGAAAATAAAATAAAATAAATAAAAACATATAAAAAACTAAAAATAAAATGCAACACAAATAAATAAACACACAAACAAGGCCTTTAAACATCATCTTGCTCCTGTTTGATGATTCAGAAGCTAGGTTCACCCAGGAGATTTTTTGCTTTTCATTATTTTTCATTTATATAATTTTATTACATCTATACTTTTCTTTTTCAAGAAGAGTTCTTAAATTAGAGTACTAATTTTTCATAGGTTCAGGTTTTCTACATCCAAAGAAAATAACATTAGTGGAAATCTTAATAATCTTACCATCTTTACCGCTATTCCCTTTTTGTTGATGTTTTTGCTTGTGCTCTAGTGGGCTTTCCAATTTGCTTGTTATGTTATCACTTTTATCACTTACTAAGACACTTTTCTTCATATCTTCAGCATTTAGCACTATCGTTTCACCTACATCCAAAAGTCTTTGATCCAAACTTTGCTCATAGGCAATGAGTGAGCCAATCAAATAATCAATAGAATATTAATTCAAATTTTTTGATTCACAAATAGCAATAACTTTGGCATCAAACTTGTCAAGTAAACAACATAGAATTTAATTAACCTTTTCAAAGATTGAAAATTTCTTACCTAAAGCATGTAATAATATCACAATTTGAATAAACCTAGTATACATATTTAAGATCATCTCATAAGGATTCATGCAAAATAGTTTATAATCATGCATTAAAATATTCAACTTGGATTGCTTGATTTCACTAGTGCCTTCATATATAGTGTGTAATTTATCCCAAATTTTCTTGTTAGTCGTGCACGTGAAAACAAACATATAATATTTATAATTTAAAGCACATAAAAAATAGTTTAATGATTTAGCATTTAATTAAGCTTTGATTTGTTCTTCCCAACTCCATTGATTAAAAGGAATATTAGTTTTAATTCTCTCTATTACACGTGACGGTACATATTAACCAGTTAAAATCATTTGCCATATTTGGTAATCAAGTTATTGTAAGAAATTAGACATGCAAATTTTTCAAAAATCAAATGTTATATTTTCAAATAAAGGTGGTCTTGTAATTGAATAACCTTTCACAATATTACTATTACAAAAATTAGACATGGATCAAAATTCAAAAGTTTTCAAAAACACATTTTTATGAATCCCGCACTTATACCACTTGAAAGTTTGTTAAAGATGTTAAACCCTTATGAACTAGTCCCGAGGCTAACCAAAAGAGGGGTGAATTTGTATTTTAAAATAAATCTTTCAATCAAAACTCAAAAATAAATCTAACCAAATTCACCTTAAAGAAAATCAAACTGCAAAAATTAAATGTGAAAAAAATAAAGGAAAGAACATGCCATATTTATTGTGGTTCGATCAAACCAAGACCTACACCCACTCCTCAAAGGCACCCTTTTAGTATTGCAGTAAACTCAGTATCTCTCCTTTATCCCCCACAGCTAGGTGGAGAAGTTCTTACAAAATCACTTCCACCTTCCCTGGTGCGGTTGAGTAGCCGGGTCCTTTGACACCAAAGAGATCTTCTTCTTCCCAAAACTTCCCTTAAGATGAGCCTTGAATCTGATGGTACTAAGGTGCAAGCTTGCCGAAGCCATGTGAAACCCCTACATACTCTCTTGAAACCCCCTCCAATGATCATCTCCCTTTCTCAAACTCCACCCTAAACGAAGCTTCAATGGCTTCTAAAGACACTTACAAATTCCATTGTCATAGCTTAAATAGAAGAGCTCCAAATGAGCTCTTAATTGCAACAAACCAACATTATTGTCCAGGATGATATAAATATCATTATATACGATCAGAAAAAATAAGCTCAATCAGCCAGGAAGATCAGAAGGTTTTTGTTCATATCTTCTAGGTTGATAGTATATCATCCTGTACGATTAGTTCAAATTAGCATATATCATTCAAATCATTGCCATGAATAGAAGCTATCTAATGTTGACCGTCTAGGAACAACTAAGATATTTTGAACAGGTCATCCTGGTCAATCTTGCAATCATCCAAGATGATATGATTGAGCAATTAAACCTTAATTATTTTCCTTAATTACCATATTAATTTAGGCATAATTATGTTGCATCATCTAGGACGATGTCCCAGACGATGTCATAAAATAAACAATTCCTAAATAAATCTGGCGGCTGATTCTTTTTGAATTGAGCCTATCGTCCCGGCCGATACAAAGATTGTCCAGGATGATATGCTTAATGACAGTTGCCTTACCCCGGATGCCCTAATTAGAGTTTCTATTTTTAGTTGATTAGCTTGGCCAATTTTTGGATCATCCGGGACGATGTGAACAAAAATAGAGAACTCTAAAAGAGAAATAAGTGAGCAAGTTTAAAAGCAAGCAAACACCCTTAATAATAAAAAAATACATTAATGAAAATTATAAATAGAACATTTTCTGCCAAAACTTGAGTTTTGTAAGGTGACTATAATCCTGTAATGTTAGTCAACATAGAAACAAAAATATATTGCAAATACTGGTAAACAATATAAAGTTAGTTACCACGTGATCCTTGCCTACAAATGATCTCATCGGTAGAAGCAATGCTAAGGAGTTGGTAATGCAATGGCTGAGGAAGCCATCAAGTTAGTACATAAAACATTTCTCTTTTATCTATAGTGGACAATAGCGGTATGGGAAAGACAACTCTCTTAGAACATGAAATGACAAAGGAATTTGATCTTAAAAGGTGGGTTTATCTTTCCAACAACTTTGATGTAAAAAAAAAGAGGGAGTCATTGTAGGTATGTTGGAATCTCTAAATAAGGAAAGGCCTCGTTTGGAGACACTTGAGACATTTAAATATAATCTTCAAACTGAGATCGTGTCCAAAAAGTTCTCACTTGTTCTAGATGACATTTGGAAGTATGATAAGAAGAAGGATAAAAGTAAATGTGAGAAGCTGCTCGTCCTTTTAGCTTTTGGGAGTTTTGGTAGTAGAATTTGATAACAACTCTAACGGACTCTGTTGTATTGATATTTGCAAAGGTAGTTAAAAAGGAAGAGAAAAAAGTTAAACTAATGGGCCTAGAGGAAGATGAGTATGTGCAACTCCACTCTCACGTATTTTCTGATGAAGAGAATCCTAATTATTATAAAGGATTAAGATCCATTGATGGCGAGATAGTTAAAAAGCTTTCAAGATCTCCATTGGGTACAAAGGCCTCGACGATGCTCAAACGAAGTCCGATAGCAAAACGAACTACGCCATTGCGTTCAGAATATTGCTGACATTAAGAATATACATTTTTTTATATCAATTTGGATCTTTTGAGGAGGTGTCGTGAATTTTGAGGCGATCCGCATATGATCCAAAGGCACGCAATATGAGGGAAATGAGGCCTCGGCAATGCTCGAACGACATCCGATCGCAAAACAGATGGCCCCTTTGTATCTGAAACATCATTGGCATTAGGAATATACATTTTATTTGATCAAGTTGGGTCGTTTGAGGTGGCGTCACAAATTTCAAAAGGGCGATCCAAATATGATGTGAAGGCATGCATTACGAGAGAAATGAGGCCTCAGTGACCCTCGAATGATGTTCGATTGATGAATGGATAGCGTCATTGCGCCCCGAATGTTTTCAGCATTCAGGATATATATTTTATTTAATAATTTTGGATCGTTTGAGATGGTGATGAATTTTGAGGCAACTGCACACATTGTTAGACGAATACACATGAACCAAGTTGATTTTTATTAATTGATGCATCCCCATCATTTAAGAAAATTAATTAATAGTAACAGATCATTAATTCAATATATATATATATATATATATATATATATATATATATATATATATATATATATATATATATATATATATATATATATATATATATATATATATATATATATATATATATATATATATATATATATGTTGGAACTCGTTCAATATGAATTAAGATGTTAAGCCTAATTAAATGTCCCAAGGCTAACCAAGAGGGGGGGGGGGGGTGAATTGGTAATTTAAAAATTATACTTCTACTCTTGGATTTTTAGAAAACCTTTTTAATTATTAATGCAAGTTAAATTTAAAGTTTTAAAAAATAAACTTTTCAACCAGAGTAAACAACTTGCAATGAAATTAAATGCGGAAGAAAAATAAGAAAGAACACACCAGATTTATAGTGGTTCGGTCAAACCTTGACCTACGTGCACTCCCCGGAGGCACCCTCCGAGTATTGCACTAATACCACAAAGTGACTCTCCTTTTGCCCCCACAGCAAGGCGGAGAAGCTTGTACAAAATCACTTTCACCTTCCCCGGTGCGGCGGAGTAGCCGGGATCTTTGACACCAAAGAGATCTTCTTCTCCCCAAAACTTCCCTCAGGACAACCCTTGAATCCGATGATACTGAAGTGCAAGTTCGCTGGAGCAACCGTGTGAATATCCCCTCCACACTCCTTTGAAATCCCTTCCAAGGATCTTCTCCCTCTCAAACTCCACCCTTTTCTCTCTCCCTTTCAACTTCTCTCTTCTAGTTTTCTCCCTCTCCAAGTGTCGGCAGAGAACTGGACCAATGTTGTTGAACTTCACTTGAGAGCCTTCAAAGGAGATGGGAAGAAACAAAGAGATCTTCTTCTTCAAGTAACCTTGTGAATCCCTCATAAACCCCTCACTAGATCTCTCACTCTTCACTCTTACAATCTCTCTCAAACTCTCACTCTCAATGATCCCACTCAAGAGAAAACAACTCCAAAGGCACTTGTAATAGTTTCTAGGACTCCTTATATAGAAAGGACATGAAAAACCGCTCAAAAAACTGTTAAAAACATGTTTTTCTGTGCACTGGATCGTCTCGTATGAAATTGAGTTAGTACGGACGAACTGAGTAAAAAACTGTCCCGTACGAACCATTTGTTCATCTGTACGAACCAATTTTGTCCTATATGAAATTGGTTCGTCCCGGGACAAAAACTTTCGTCCGGTACGAACAATTATATCAAAACTCGGTTTCAAAAATTGCACAACATTGCCAGAAACTACCATAGTCGGTTCCCATCATCTTGGATGAACTTGATTTCGTTTGGACGAAATTTTTACAGTGACAAACTGGTCCTGGGATGAAAAATGATTTCGTCTGGACGATCATTTCTTAGAAAAATTTTCCAGTTCAGTTCCTGTCCGTTCCATTGCTCTTACAAGGAGATAACTGATCTGATCGTCCCGTACGAACAATGTTCGTCTCGTACGATCAGTACAAAATTTTTTTCAAGATCTCCTTTAAGTTTGTGTAAATTTATTCACTCAATTACAATCACTCCCTCTCAAATTTAATTCAAATAAAAAGTACAAGCTTCAATTTCTCAAAGTATCTCATGTTGAATTTGATTTGAAGTCTTCGTAGTCTGGAGTTTGATTTTCCTGAAATATTAATACACACAAGACCAAAAACAAATCTTCCAAAAATTGTTAGGAGATAACAACACATAAAACAATAATATTTGGAATCATCAAAACTATACAATTTACAAGAATGTAAAACATACAAATAGCAACTTTCCTAACAATCTCCCCCTTTTTGATGATGGCAAAACAATTATTGTTTGTATAATTTCAAATTCTAAGAATCTCCTAAACTCCCCCTGAATTAATGAACATATGAAAATAAGGAAGCATTAAAATTATTTTTATTTTCAAAATTTTTAGAAATACAAAACAAAACAAAATAAACACACATACACTAAACAAAACAAACACACAACGATACGAATACATAAGACACAACAAATAATTTCTCCCCCTTTTTGACAACATCAAAAATTGAAGAAGAAAAAGACTAGAAATGTAAGCAGACATATGAAAATCATTTAAAAATTTAACCTTTAAAGTGATTGACATAAGTTATGCAAATAAAATTAAAATATTAGTCAAATCATAAAATTCATAGAATTTAAGAAGAGATATAACATAGAAACTAAAAAGAATTAATCAACACATGAGTATATTTAGACATTTAAGATAGAGAAAATCATTGTAAAAATGATGATATAAAAATTTTATATTTCATATTTCAATATGTAATATAAATGTACATAAGATCAATTTGAACTAAGAGATTAAAAAATTAAGGAAAGAAATAACTACCACATGTGGTGCTTTGCGCATCTTTTTCAATTTTGTGACACATTTTTGTGCATCATTTCACTTCTTGGGCTTATTTTGTGCCTGTTTTTCACATTACAAATCTTTGCGCATTTCTTTTGATTTTTTTACATTTGTACAATTTTCAAGAGTAATTGTATTCTTTTCAAAATCAATAATCTAAAACTTCAAATCTTTCTAAGTGCATAAATATTAATTGATAAGTGAAATATAGAATAAGAAAACATCACAATTGCAATAATAATATTAAAATTAATGTAGTCTAAATAAGAGTCATGAAATTGACAATCTTAATAATATCAAGATATAAACACAACTTAAATTTAGAAAAATTAGATTTTCTAATGAATTCAATTTTATGTTGCAGTTCAAATTATAGCACTTGTAAGATAAAAAATTTAAGGGTTTTTCATATAGGCTAACGAACATTTCAAACACAGAACAAAAACACTTAAACATCCAAAAAAAAAATCTAAACCAATAAAAGAATAGAAAAACACTAAACAAAATACAAGTACACAAACTATAAAAATCTTCATATCACATTCCAAATGTCTCACAACAAGAAACATGGAATCAGATATGAAAATATCTCAAAATCAAACAAAACACAAAAAAATTAAAAATAAAAAAACACATAAAACAAACAAAAATAAAAACACGACTAATAAAAAACATGCACACAAAAACACATAAACAAAGGGTTTAAACATCATTTTTCTCCTGGTCTGATGACTCAGAAGCTAGATCTGCCCAGGAGATTTTTTGCTTTTCATTATTTTCCCATTTTATAATTTGCTTAGCTTTGCCCTTTTCGTTAGCAGGAAAAGTTCTCAAATTAGGGCATTGACTTTTCAGATGTCCAGATTTCCTACATCCAAAACAAATAATATTTGAAGAAATCTGAACATTCTTACCATTTTTACCTTTATTCCACTTTTGTTGATGCTTATGCTTGTGCTTTAGTGGACTTTTCAATTTGCTTGTTAAGTCTTCGCTTTCCTCACCAACTAAGCAACTTTTCTCCATGTCTTCCGCTTTTAGCATTATTGTTTCACCTGCATCCAAAAGTCTTTGACCCAAATATTGCTCGTAGGAAATGAGTGAGCCAATCAAATTATCAATAGAATATTCATTCAAATTTTTTGATTCGCAAATAGCAACAACTTTGGCATCAAACTTGTCAAGTAAACAACATAGAATTTTTTGACTATTTCAAAGTTTTAAAATTCTTTACCTAAAGCATGCAATGATGTTACAATTTGAATAAATCTAGTATACATGTCTAAGATCGTCTCATAAGGATTCATGCTAAAGAGTTCATAGTCATGCATCAAAAAATTCAACTTAGATTGCTTGACTTCACTAGTACATTCATATGTAATGCATAAACTATCCCAAATTTCCTTGCCGGTAGTACATGTAGAGATTCTCATATAATCTTCTAAATTTAAAGCACAGAACAAACAATTCATACATTTAGCATTTAATTCAGCATAAATTTATTCTACTCTACTCCATTCAGAAAAAGGTGTATCAGTTTTAATTCCATCTATAATACGTGACGGTATAGAATAACCATTTTGAATCATATGCCACATTCGATAATCTATTGATTGCAAGAAAGTAGACATTCGAATTTTCTAAAACTCAAAAGAAATATTTTCAAATAAAGGTGGTCTAACAATCGAATATCCATCTAATAATTTATGGTTTCTAAAAATAGCCATACTCATTTTTCAAAAAGTAGTCTAAACTTATAATTTTGAAACCTGGCTCTGATACCACTTGTTGGAACTCGTTCAATATGAATTAGGATGTTAAGCCTAATTAAATGTCCCAAGGCTAACGAAGAGGGGGGTGAATTGGTAATTTAAAAATTATACTTCTACTCTTGAATTTTTAGAAAACCTTTTTAATTATTAATGCAAGTTAAATTGAAAGTTTTAAAAAATAAACTTTTCAACCAGAGTAAACAACTTGCAATGAAATTAAATGCGGAAGAAAAATAAGAAAGATCACACCATATTTATAGTGGTTCGGTCAAACCTTGACCTACGTCCACTCCCCGGAGGCACCCTCCGAGTATTGCACTAATACCACAAAGTGACTCTCCTTTTTCCCCCATAGTAAGGCAGAGAAGGCTGTACAAAATCACTTTCACCTTCCCCGGTGCGGCGGAGTAGCCGGGTTCTTTGACACCAAAGAGATCTTCTTCTCGCAAAAACTTCCCTCAAGACGACCCTTGAATCCGATGGTACTGAAGTGCAAGTTCGCCAGAGCAACCGTGTGAATATCCCCTCCACACTCCCTTGTAGTCCCCTCCAATGATCTTCTCCCTCTCAAACTCCACCCTTTCCTCTCTCCCTTTCAAGTTCTCTCTTCTAGTTTTCTCCCAAAGAACGAAGACACAATTACTGTCAAAGATACACTTTGTCATCCTTTTACACTCTCCAAGTGTCGGCAGAGAACCGGACCAATGTTGTTGAACTTCACCTGAGATCCTTCAAAGGAGATGGGAAGAAACAAAGAGATCTTCTTCTTCAAGTAACCTTGTGAATCCCTCACAAACCCCTCACTTGATCTCTCACTCTTCACTCTTACAATCTCTCTCAAACTCTCTCTCTCAATGATCCCTCTCAAGAGAAAATAGCTCCAAAGGCACTTGTAATAGTTTCTAGGACTCCTTATATAGAAAGGACATGAAAAACCGCTCAAAAAATTGCTAAAAACATATTTTTCTGCACACTGGATTGTTCCGTATGAAATTGAGTTAGTACGGACAAACTGAGTAAAAACTATCCCGTACGAACCATTTGTTCATCTGTACTAACTAATTTCGTCCTGGACGAAATTGGTTCGTCCCGGGATGAAAAATTTCGTCCGGTACGAACAGTTACATCAAAAGTCGGTTTCGAAAACTACAGAACATTGCCAGTAACTGCCATAGTCCGTTCCCATCGTCCTGGATGAACTGGATTTTGTCTGGACAAAATTTTTACAGTGAGAAACTCGTCCTGAGATGAAAAATGATTTCGTCTGGACGATCATTTCTTAGAAAAATTTTCCAGTTCAGTTCCTGTCCGTTCCATTGCTCTTACAAGGAGATAACTGATATGATCGTCCCGTACGAACAATGTTCGTCCCGTACGATCAGTACAAAAACTTTTTCAAGATCTCCTTTAAGTGTGTGTAAATTTATTCACTCAATTACAATCACTCCCTCTCAAATTTAATTCAAATAAAAAGTACAAGCTTCAATTTCTCAAAGTATCTCATGTTGAATTTTATTTGAAGTTTTCGTAGTCTGGAGTTTGATTTTCCTGAAATATTAGTACACACAAGAGCAAAAAAAAATCTTCCAAAAATTGTTAGGAGATAACAACACATAAAACAATAATATTTGGAATCATCAAAACTATACAAGTTGCAAGAATGTAAAACTTGCAAATAACAACTTTCCTAACAATCTCCCCCTTTTTGATGATGGCAAAACAATTATTGTTTATATAATTTCAAATTCTAAGAATCTCCTAAACTCCCCCTGAATTAATGAACATATGAAAATAAGGAGGCATTAATATTATTTTTGTTTTCAAAATTTTTAGAAATACAAAATAAAACAAAATAAACACACATACACTAAACAAAACAAACACGCAACGATACGAATACATAAGACACAACAAATAATTTCTTCCCCTTTTTAACAACATCAAAAAGTGAAGAAGAAAAAGCCTAGAAATGTAAGCAGACATATGAAAATCATTTAAAAATTTAACCTTTAAAGTGATTGACATAAGTTATGCAAATAAAATTAAAATATTAGCCAAATCATAAAATTCATAGAATTTAAGAAGAGATATAACATAGAAACTAAAAAGAATTAATCAACACATGAGTATATTTAGACATTTAAGATAGAGAATATCATTGTAAAAATGATGATATAAAAATTTTATATTTCATATTTCAATATGTAATATAAATGTACATAAGATCAATTTGAATTAAGAGATTAAAAAATTAAGGAAATAAATAACTACCCCATGTGGCGCTTTGCACATCTTTTTTAATTTTGTGGAACATTTTTGTGCATCTTTTCACTTGTTGGGCTTATTTTGTGTCTGTTTTTCACATTGCAAATCTTTGCGCATTTCTTTTGATTTTTGTACATTTGTACAATTTTCAAGAGTAATTGTATTCTTTCCAAAATCAATAATCTAAAACTTCAAATCTTTCTAAGTGCATAAATATTAATTGATAAGTGAAATATAAAATAAGAAAATATCACAATTGTAATAATAATATAAAAATTAATGTAGTCTAAATAAGAGACATGAAATTGACAATCTTAATAATATCAAATTATAAACACAACTTAAATTTAGAAAAAATTAGATTTTCTAATGAATTCAATTTTATGTTGCAGTTCAAAGTATAGCTCTTGTAAGATAAAAAATTTAAGAGTTTTTCATATTGGCTAACGAACATTTCAAACACAGAACAAAAATACTTAAACATCCAAAAAAAATCTAAAGCAATAAAAGAATAGAAAAACAATAAACAAAATACAAGTACACAAACTATAAAAATCTTCATATCACATTCCAAATGTCTCACAACAAGAAACATGGAATCCGATATGAAAATATCTCAAAATCAAACAAAACAGACAAAAATTAAAAAAAACAAACACATAAAACAAACAAAAATAAAAACACGACTAATAAAAAACATGCACAAAAAAACACATAAACAAAGGGTTTAAACATCATTTTTCTCCTGGTCTGATGATTCAGAAGCTAGATCTGCCCAAGAGATTTTTTGCTTTTCATTATTTTCCCATTTTATAATTTGCTTAGCTTTGCCCTTTTAGTTAGCAGGAAGAGTTCTCAAATTAGGGCATTGACTTTTCAGATGTCCAGATTTCCTACATCCAAAACAAATAATATTTGAAGAAATCTGAACATTCTTATCATTTTTACATTTATTCCACTTTTGTTGATGCTTATGCTTGTGCTTTAGTGGACTTTTCAATTTGCTTGTTAAGTCATCGCTTTCCTCACCAACTAAGCAACTTTTCTCCATGTCTTCCGCTTTTAGCATTATTGTTTCACCTGCATCCAAAAGTCTTTGACCCAAATATTGCTCGTAGGCAATGAGTGAGCCAATCAAATTATCAATAGAATATTCATTCAAATTTTTTTGATTCGCAAATAGCAACAACTTTGGCATCAAACTTGTCAAGTAAACAACGTAGAATTTTATTGACTATTTCAAAGTTTGAAAATTCTTTACCTAAAGCATGCAAAGATGTTACAATTTGAATAAACCTAGTATACATGTATAAGATCGTCTCATAAGGTTTCATGCTAAAGAGTTCATAGTCATGCATCAAAAAATTCAACTTAGATTGCTTGACTTCACTAGTACCTTCATATGTAATGCATAAACTGTCCCAAATTTTCTTGCCGGTAGAACATGTAGAGATTCTCATATAATCTTCCAAATTTAAAGCACAGAACAAACAATTCATACATTTAGCATTTAATTCAGCATAAATTTGTTCTACTCTACTCCATTCAGAAAAAGGTGTATCAGTTTTGATTCCATCTATAATACGTGACGGTATAGAATAACCATTTTGAATCATATGCCACATTCGATAATCTATTGATTACAAGAAAGTAGATATTTGAATTTTCCAAAACTCAAAAGAAATATTTTCAAATAAAGGTGGTCTAACAATCGAATATCCATCTAATAATTTATGGTTTCTAAAATTAGCCATACTCATTTTTCAAAAAGTAGTCTAAACTTATGATTTTGAAACCTGGCTCTGATACCACTTGTTGGAACTCGTTCAATATGAATTAGGATGTTAAGCCTAATTAAATGTCCCAAGGCTAACCAAGAGGGGGGTGAATTGGTAATTTAAAAATTATACTTCTACTCTTGGATTTTTAGAAAACCTTTTTAATTATTAACGCAAGTTAAATTTAAAGTTTTAAAAAATAAACTTTTCAACTAGAGTAAACAACTTGTAATGAAATTAAATGCGGAAGAAAAATAAGAAAGATCACACCATATTTATAGTGGTTCGGTCAAACCTTGACCTACGTCCACTCCCCGGAGGCACCCTCCGAGTATTGCACTAATACCACAAAGTGACTCTCCTTTTTCCCCCACAGCAAGGCGGAGAAGCCTGTACAAAATCACTTTCACCTTCCCCGGTGCGGCGGAGTAGCCGAGTTCTTTGACACCAAAGAGATCTTCTTCTCGCAAAAACTTCCCTCAAGACGACCCTTGAATCCGATGGTACTGAAGTGCAAGTTCGCCAGAGCAACCGTGTGAATATCCCCTCCACACTCCCTTGTAGTCCCCTCCAATGATCTTCTCCCTCTCAAACTCCACCCTTTCCTCTCTCCCTTTCAAGTTCTCTCTTCTAGTTTTCTCCCAAAGAACGAAGACACAATTACTGTCAAAGATACACTTTGTCATCCTTTTACACTCTCCAAGTTTCGGCAGAGAACCGGACCAATGTTGTTGAACTTCACCTGAGATCCTTCAAAGGAGATGGGAAGAAACAAAGAGATCTTCTTCTTCAAGTAACCTTGTGAATCCCTCACAAACCCCTCACTTGATCTCTCACTCTTCACTCTTACAATCTCTCTCAAACTCTCTCTCTCAATGATCCCTCTCAAGAGAAAATAGCTCCAAAGGCACTTGTAATAGTTTCTAGGACTCCTTATATAGAAAGGACATGAAAAACCGCTCAAAAAATTGCTAAAAACATATTTTTCTGCACACTGGATTGTTCCGTATGAAATTGAGTTAGTACGGACAAACTGAGTAAAAACTATCCCGTACGAACCATTTGTTCATCTGTACTAACTAATTTCGTCCTGGACGAAATTGGTTCGTCCCGGGATGAAAAATTTCGTCCGGTACGAACAGTTACATCAAAAGTCGGTTTCGAAAACTACAGAACATTGCCAGTAACTGCCATAGTCCGTTCCCATCGTCTTGGATGAACTGGATTTTGTCTGGACAAAATTTTTACAGTGAGAAACTCGTCCTGAGATGAAAAATGATTTCGTCTGGACGATCATTTCTTAGAAAAATTTTCCAGTTCAGTTCCTGTCCGTTCCATTGCTCTTACAAGGAGATAACTGATATGATCGTCCCGTACGAACAATGTTCGTCCCGTACGATCAGTACAAAAACTTTTTCAAGATCTCCTTTAAGTGTGTGTAAATTTATTCACTCAATTACAATCACTCCCTCTCAAATTTAATTCAAATAAAAAGTACAAGCTTCAATTTCTCAAAGTATCTCATGTTGAATTTTATTTGAAGTTTTCGTAGTCTGGAGTTTGATTTTCCTGAAATATTAGTACACACAAGAGCAAAAAAAAATCTTCCAAAAATTGTTAGGAGATAACAACACATAAAACAATAATATTTGGAATCATCAAAACTATACAAGTTGCAAGAATGTAAAACTTGCAAATAACAACTTTCCTAACAATCTCCCCCTTTTTGATGATGGCAAAACAATTATTGTTTGTATAATTTCAAATTCTAAGAATCTCCTAAACTCCCCCTGAATTAATGAACATATGAAAATAAGGAGGCATTAATATTATTTTTGTTTTCAAAATTTTTAGAAATACAAAATAAAACAAAATAAACACACATACACTAAACAAAACAAACACGCAACGATACGAATACATAAGACACAACAAATAATTTCTTCCCCTTTTTGACAACATCAAAAAGTGAAGAAGAAAAAGCCTAGAAATGTAAGCAGACATATGAAAATCATTTAAAAATTTAACCTTTAAAGTGATTGACATAAGTTATGCAAATAAAATTAAAATATTAGCCAAATCATAAAATTCATAGAATTTAAGAAGAGATATAACATAGAAACTAAAAAGAATTAATCAACACATGAGTATATTTAGACATTTAAGATAGAGAATATCATTGTAAAAATGATGATATAAAAATTTTATATTTCATATTTCAATATGTAATATAAATGTACATAAGATCAATTTGAATTAAGAGATTAAAAAATTAAGGAAATAAATAACTACCCCATGTGGCGCTTTGCACATCTTTTTTAATTTTGTGGAACATTTTTGTGCATCTTTTCACTTGTTGGGCTTATTTTGTGTCTGTTTTTCACATTGCAAATCTTTGCGCATTTCTTTTGATTTTTGTACATTTGTACAATTTTCAAGAGTAATTGTATTCTTTCCAAAATCAATAATCTAAAACTTCAAATCTTTCTAAGTGCATAAATATTAATTGATAAGTGAAATATAAAATAAGAAAATATCACAATTGTAATAATAATATTAAAATTAATGTAGTCTAAATAAGAGACATGAAATTGACAATCTTAATAATATCAAATTATAAACACAACTTAAATTTAGAAAAAATTAGATTTTCTAATGAATTCAATTTTATGTTGCAGTTCAAAGTATAGCTCTTGTAAGATAAAAAATTTAAGAGTTTTTCATATTGGCTAACGAACATTTTAAACACAGAACAAAAATACTTAAACATCCAAAAAAAATCTAAAGCAATAAAAGAATAGAAAAACACTAAACAAAATACAAGTACACAAACTATAAAAATCTTCATATCACATTCCAAATGTCTCACAACAAGAAACATGGAATCCGATATGAAAATATCTCAAAATCAAACAAAACAGACAAAAATTAAAAAAAACAAACACATAAAACAAACAAAAATAAAAACACGACTAATAAAAAACATGCACAAAAAAACACATAAACAAAGGGTTTAAACATCATTTTTCTCCTGGTCTGATGATTCAGAAGCTAGATCTGCCCAAGAGATTTTTTGCTTTTCATTATTTTCCCATTTTATAATTTGCTTAGCTTTGCCCTTTTAGTTAGCAGGAAGAGTTCTCAAATTAGGGCATTGACTTTTCAGATGTCCAGATTTCCTACATCCAAAACAAATAATATTTGAAGAAATCTGAACATTCTTATCATTTTTACATTTATTCCACTTTTGTTGATGCTTATGCTTGTGCTTTAGTGGACTTTTCAATTTGCTTGTTAAGTCATCGCTTTCCTCACCAACTAAGCAACTTTTCTCCATGTCTTCCGCTTTTAGCATTATTGTTTCACCTGCATCCAAAAGTCTTTGACCCAAATATTGCTCGTAGGCAATGAGTGAGCCAATCAAATTATCAATAGAATATTCATTCAAATTTTTTTGATTCGCAAATAGCAACAACTTTGGCATCAAACTTGTCAAGTAAACAACGTAGAATTTTATTGACTATTTCAAAGTTTGAAAATTCTTTACCTAAAGCATGCAAAGATGTTACAATTTGAATAAACCTAGTATACATGTATAAGATCGTCTCATAAGGTTTCATGCTAAAGAGTTCATAGTCATGCATCAAAAAATTCAACTTAGATTGCTTGACTTCACTAGTACCTTCATATGTAATGCATAAACTGTCCCAAATTTTCTTGCCGGTAGAACATGTAGAGATTCTCATATAATCTTCCAAATTTAAAGCACAGAACAAACAATTCATACATTTAGCATTTAATTCAGCATAAATTTGTTCTACTCTACTCCATTCAGAAAAAGGTGTACCAGTTTTGATTCCATCTATAATACGTGACGGTATAGAATAACCATTTTGAATCATATGCCACATTCGATAATCTATTGATTACAAGAAAGTAGATATTTGAATTTTCCAAAACTCAAAAGAAATATTTTCAAATAAAGGTGGTCTAACAATCGAATATCCATCTAATAATTTATGGTTTCTAAAATTAGCCATACTCATTTTTCAAAAAGTAGTCTAAACTTATGATTTTGAAACCTGGCTCTGATACCACTTGTTGGAACTCGTTCAATATGAATTAGGATGTTAAGCCTAATTAAATGTCCCAAGGCTAACCAAGAGGGGGGTGAATTGGTAATTTAAAAATTATACTTCTACTCTTGGATTTTTAGAAAACCTTTTTAATTATTAACGCAAGTTAAATTTAAAGTTTTAAAAAATAAACTTTTCAACTAGAGTAAACAACTTGTAATGAAATTAAATGCGGAAGAAAAATAAGAAAGAACACACCAGAGTTATAGTGGTTCGGTCAAACCTTGACCTACGTCCACTCCCCGGAGGCACCCTCCGAGTATTGCACTAATATCACAAAGTGACTCTCCTTTTTCTCCCACAGCAAGGCGGAGAAGCCTGTACAAAATCACTTTCACCTTCCCCGGTGCGGCGGAGTAGCCGGGTTCTTTGACACCAAAGAGATCTTCTTCTCGCAAAAACTTCCCTCAAGACGACCCTTAAATCCGATGGTACTGAAGTGCAAGTTCGCCGGAGCAACCGTGTGAATATCCCCTCCACACTCCCTTGTAGTCCCCTCCAATGATCTTCTCCCTCTCAAACTCCACCCTTTCCTCTCTCCCTTTCAAGTACTCTCTTCTAGTTTTCTCCCAAAGAACGAAAATACAATGACTGTCAAAGATACACTTTATCGTCCTTTTATACTCTCCAAGTGTCGGCAGAGAACCGGGCCAATGTTGTTGAACTTCACTTGAGAGCCTTCAAAGGAGATGGGAAGAAACAAAGAGATATTCTTCTTCAAGTAACCTTGTGAATCCCTCACAAACCCCTCACTTGATCTCTCACTCTTCACTCTTACAATCTCTCTCAAACTCTCACTCTCAATGATCCCTCTCAAGAGAAAACAACTCCAAAGGCACTTGTAATAGTTTCTAGGACTACTTATATAGAAAGGACATGAAAAACTGCTCAAAAAATTGCTAAAAACATGTTTTTCTGCGCACTGGATCGTCCCGTACGAAATTGAGTTAGTATGGACGAACTGAGTAAAAAACTATCCCGTACGAACCATTTGTTCATCTGTACGAACAAATTTTGTCCTGGACAAAATTGGTTCGTCCCGGGACAAAAAATTTCGTTCGGTACGAACAGTTATATCAAAAGTCGGTTTTGAAAACTGCAGAACATTGCCAGTAACTGCCATAGTCGGTTCCCATTGTCTTGAACGAACTGGATTTCATCTGGACAAAATTTTTACAGTGAGAAACTCGTCCTGGGATGAAAAATGATTTCGTATGGACGATCATTTCTTAGAAAAATTTTTCAGTTCAGTTCCTGTCTGTTCCATTGCTCTTACAAGGAGATAACTGATCTGATCGTCCCGTACGAACATTAATGTTCATCCCGTACGATCAATACAAAAACTTTTTCATGATCTCCTTTAAGTGTGTGTAAATTTATTCACTCAATTACAATCACTCCCTCTCAAATTTAATTCAAATAAAAAGTACAAGCTTCAATTTCTCAAAGTATCTCATGTTGAATTTGATTTGAAGTCTTCGTAGTCTGGAGTTCGATTTTCCTGAAATATTAGTACACACAAGAGAAAAAACAAATCTTCCAAAAATTGTTAGGAGATAACAACACATAAAACAATAATATTTGGAATCATCAAAACTATACAAGTTGTAAGAATGTAAAACATGCAAATAGAAACTTTCCTAACAATATATATATATATATATATATATATATATATATATATAATTCTGAGGTAGGTCAAACGAAAAGCTCAAATCAAGCATTAAATTTACCTCATATCTCTTTAGACTTTCTGCTCTAAATCTCTGCGAATATCCCCGAAATCTCGTAATGGCAGTGGTGGCCTCGTCTGAATGCAACTCCTCTTCGTTAAAATTAATATAGATGAGGACTTTGAGTTTTCTGTTACATTCGCATACAAGAAATCACCCCAACTCCTCCTCCGACGCTATCCTCTTCCTGCATCCTCCAGCCAAATCCCTTACTTCCACATACTGCCGAAGCCTCTCTCATTGTCCCTTTCCTACGTCCATCCACAAAAGCCACACCACTTTCGTCCAGGTGAAGTCTTAAGCCTTGTCCGCTTACTTTACACCGGCCAATCTCTTACAACCTGCCCTTAATCACTACGGAACTCTCTTCCTACAATTGTTTACACCACTTGAACTCCATAACTATTTGCTCTTCACCAATACCGAGCCTTTACCCACCCCGAGCTCAGAAATCTAACCTGTAGCTTTGCCCATCCCACTTTGCTATTGAAGCAAAAATTGCTGCACTATTCTTCTTATCCCACTCCAATGATTGAAAGCTAGATCTGCACCCTTCACTTGCCTCCTCTCCTAAGACAAATCTCCTTCTCACCATACCCGAGAGCTTCACTAGCAGCTAGGACAAGTCCCTTTAAAATAGCCGAGAAATTCCTTAGCTCCCTTTCAAGTAAAACTTGTTTTGAGATTCCTGTACTTACTGGAAGCTCAAAGGTACCTTTCAACTAATCGCTCTCACCGATGGGTTCTTTCTCTTCAAATTTTCTTTACTTGAAGATTTTGAAATGGTGTGGTCAAAAGGGGTGGGGTTTTTCCATGGTAAACCCTTCATCTTCCAGAAATGGACCAAAAATTTCCATCCTACTAGAGAAAACTTTACTTCTGTGCCCATTTGGGTTAGGGTGCACAACCTACCCTTAGTCTGTTGGAACTCGGAAGGGATGTCTAAAATTGCATCTAAAATAGGCATACCGATAGTTGTTGATGCTTTAACAGCTGCTAAGACTAGACTCACCTATGCAAGGATTTGCATTCAAGTATTTATTACTTCTCCCTTTTTGGATCTGGTGACTGTTTCTATTGAAGGAGAAGTTATAAATTTACAGATTCAATATGAATGGAAACCCTCTCCATGCTCCACATGCTCCTCCCTATCTCACTCCTCTGCCCAGTGCCCTTCTAAGCTGCCTACTGAGCAACTTGCTCATACTCAGGTTAGGACGTAGTACTTCTCAGAACCCTCGCATGAAATCCCAAACTCGTTCTATCCCACATAATCAGTTTTACACTCCAGCATTTAAGCCTGTTCCCAAACCCTCCAATAATTCCCCTGTCCAACAAGCTGCTACTGCCTCTGTACTCTCCATGATCCCTCCTCAAGTAGATTTCCCTACTACCGTCCCTCCTATCGTTCATGCAACTGAAGTTATTGTAGTTGAAAATGCAGAACAAACTGAGGCCTCCTCTCCCTCCTTGCAGATTGCTCTGCCCCCTGTCATTGTACCTAAAAAACAAACTTCAATCCCCAATGTAGATTCTGCTGCAGATAGTATGATAATACCCAATTTAAATTCTCCTGTGAATGAAGGCCTAGGAGAGACAGATAATCTGATTATGGCAACTTTAAATCAGCCCATTATCTAAACTAGCAACAAGTATTCGACCCTTTAGGGGGCTGAAGATATAGCCTTCTCTGGTTCAGAAAATGATAGCTCCTCTTATTCAGAACCTGTTACCAAAGTTAAAGAGCAGAAAAAAACCTAATCCCAACCCAAGAGCACTAGGAGGAAGGGTTCCAAAAAGCCTCCTGCCTCCACTTCTAAGCATAAATGATCTGTCCGTCCATAACTACCTGGAATATTAGAGGCTTCTGTGCTTCTAATAAAGTTACCTACTGCAAAATGTTAGTCAAAACCCTTAATTTGGATATGATATGTATGCTGGAAAACAGAATTCAGCTTTCTAGCCTCTCGGATAGAGGTTTCTGTAATAGCCACATGGTTTATGATGTTGAAGCTAGCTGCAATAACTTTCACTGTGCAAGTTCGGGTAGGATTTGGATTAAATGGAGTTCAGATAGACTGTTGTTTAATCCCTTTTTTTTCTCCTCCCAAATGATTGCCAGGATGGTTTCTTTTGGTTCTAGCAGCCCTTTTCTTCTTTCAGTTATTTATGTTTCTAATGAGCAGGATGGCAAGAGGACTCTTTGGGAGGATTTAAGGAGAATTTCACCTGCTGATGGCACCCCCTGGATTGTGATGTGTGATTTTAATTGCTGCAGATTCCCCTATGATAAGTTAGGTGGGAATGTTCTACTTCAAAATCACCTTCATGAATTTAACAGCTTCATTTTTTATTCAAATATGGATGATCTGGCTTCTATTGGTCCTTCCTTCACTTGGTTTAATCAAAGGACTGACCGTCTTATTCATATCAAATTGGACCGTATGCTGGTTAATGAGCATTGGCTATCTTCTTTCCCTGACTCTTATTACATGGTAAAAAATCCTGATGGCTCTGACCACTGTCCGATTATTCCTCAATCTGGGCTCAATTCTTTAGCCCATCATCGGTTTCTTTTTAAAAATTATTGGCTCAAAATTGATCATTTCAAGTTTCTTTTATTTGAGGTCTTTGCTGTTAAAACTAAAGGTAATCCTCTAGTTGATTTCTGTTCTAAGCTCAAATTACTGAAAAAAGTTGTTAAAGGAAAATTTTGGGCCTCCTCAATTTCTAAGGCTGACAATATCAAAAGGATTCAAGATAAGCAAGCTGCTTGTCTTGGTCGTTTGCGGGCTGATGCTAATCTTTCTCAAACTTCCATTGAGCTCAAAAATATTAACCAGGAGTTAGATGCTACCTCTTCTATGTGGTTTTCTTGGATTAATCAGAGAGCCAAATCCAAGTGGTTAGCTCAAGGTGAAGATGGTCTCAAATTCCTTTATACTAGGATCCGTATGAGGAGAAGTTACAAAAAAACTGTCATTACTTTGGCTATGTCTAATTCTGATTTCTCTTTACCTGATGCTATCAATGACTCTATTTCTCACTTTCAAAGGCTCTTCAACAACAACCGGAATCTGGATTTCAATATCAGCTTGTTTCCCACGGGTAATATCCTTCCTCCTGAATATTTTGACTATCTTACATCTCCTTTTACAGATAAGTAGATAAAAAAGGTTGTTTTTTCTGGGGCTTCTAACTCCACTCCTGGGCTTGATGGGTTTAACTTTGAATTCTTTAAGTCCACTTGGGTAGTATGTGGCCCCTCGGTTTGCTTTGCTGTAAAGTATTTCTATACTAATCCTTACATTCCACGTTCGGCTAAAGCTACTGCAATCACCCTTACTCCCAAATCTAGTCATGCTGAGGATATTGTAGATTTCCGTCCCATTGCGCTTTGTAACACCATATACAAAATTATTGCTAAAGTGTTGGCGGGGAGGATGAAACCTATCATGCCTATTATCATTAAAGAAAATCAATCTAATTTTATTCTTAACAGGATCTCCACTGATAATGTATTGCTGGTGAATGAAATTCTTCAATATTCTAGGAAGAACACCAAGTCCAAGCTTATGTGTGTGAAGTTGGACATAAAAAAAGCATTTGATAGTGTATCTAGGGAATTTCTTTTGGCTAGGATGCTCCAAAAAGGTTTCCCTGCTATTTTTGTTAGATGGATTAAAGGTTGCATAAAAGACGTGTGGTTCTCCTTATGTATTGATGGGGCCCTAAATGGTTTCTTTCCTTCGACTACTGGGCTTAGGCAAGGCTGCCCGCTGAGTCCTTATCTTTTTAGCATCGTTGTGGATGCTTTATCTTGTTTTCTGGACTGTAATCTCTTTGGTCAACCGTTTGATTCTTATACTATAGGGGACTACGGGCTTCCCCACCTCTTATATGCAGATGATCTGATTCTTTTTGGGAAGGCTGAAATTCATAACTGTGAGGTGCTATCGCTAATTCTCCAAAACTTCTCTTATGCTACGTGTCTTAATGTGAACTTTCAAAAAAGCTCTATCATCCTACCTCCCAACTGTCCCAATGCTGAGGGGATCTTTGCTGCACTTAATATTAATGCTCCTTCCTCTTCTATGATCTACCTGGGAATCCCCATTTCCCCCTACAATACAATTCTCCCACTTGTTAGAATGTGTCATCAAAAAGCTTTCTGGATGGAAGGCTAAGGCTTTATCATTTGCTGGGAGGTTACAATACATTAGATACACTATATGGAACACAATTTCCTACTGGATTAGGGGGAGCATAATGCCTAAAACCATTCTTAAATATATAGATAGGATTTGTGCCAAATTCCTGTATTTTGGTGATTGCAGGGGGAATAAAATGCACCTAATCTCTTGGAGAAATACTTGTAAGCCTAAAACTATGGGAGGCATTGGTTTACCCTCTCTACAGTCTCTTCAATTTGGGTTCAACTGTTCTCTTATTACCAAGTTCTATAACAATCATAGACCCCTTGCCATCTGGTTTTTCAACTCTTATATTTCCCCTTGGAAGGCACCTGGCACTAAGGCTTCTAAGTTGTGGAAATGTATTTGTAAAGATGCTTGTGCTGCCAAAGAAAATTTTCACTTTAGAGTCTCTATTCACTCTAAATTTGCCCTTTATTGGGATCACTGGTTTATGGATAAATGCTTAAACGAAGTAGAGGAAGTTCAACCTATTCTCACTTCTTTTCATGTGAATGATAGTATCTCTGTTATACTTAATGATGCTGGTTGGTGTTTGCCCACTCACTTACCTCCTTCTGTACTTCGTGCTTTTTCGGATACTCCTGTGGCGTTTGATCTCCAAGCCAATCTTTTTTGGGGTACTGGCAAGCAGGGAAAGCAAAGAGTATATAGGGAGTTTTTTTACAAAGACTTAATCAAGTTCAACTGGTGGCATTTTGTCTGGCATAAATGATATGTTATTAGGTTCTCCTCTTTTTGCTGGATGGCCCTGTCTGGGGGGCTGAAAATTGCTGATATTCTGATTGCTAGGGGCATGGTTGTGGATCCTATTTTCTCTTTATGTCATTCTGGAAATGAGACGGTTAGCCACTTATTTTTTGAATGCGAATATTCCTTTACTGTGCTTAAGGCTATCTTAAAAAACTTGGGAAATCTGCTGTGTAGGCCCTCTATCTTACAAATATTTGAGTTTATTGATAATAAGTATAAGAGGGATAAGGATTTCTTCTTCCTTACTATTTTTTGTGCGGTATATCTTATATGGAGGGAAAGGAATGAAAGAAAGTTTGGCACTAACTTGGTGTCTTCCACCACTTTAGTGCATAAAATTAAAGGTGTTGTGCTTAGTAAGATCATGAAATGGAAAAATAGGGACAGGTTGTTGGAGCTGCTTTGAGGTTTTTTTCCTGCCCAGGTTGTCTGTTGCTTCGGGCATCACAGGATTTCTGATGGTATTGTTTTTGCTGGTTCGTTCTGCAGTATTCTTGCTGTAGAATTTTGATGGGAATTTGGCGTTTATGGGAAAGGATGATAGAATTGCTATTTGCTCCTTTGGATGGCAGAGTCCTTTTATTTGCAACCAGGTAGAGTGAGAGGCAATTCCTGAGTCCAAGGGATCTCCTCTTTGAATCCTCTGTCTCTATTGCTGCAATCTTTTTTGTTCTCCTTAGCTTAGTCTTGTGGCTGTTGTTTATCTTCTTTTGATGGGGAGTTTTGTATTTTTTCCCCTGTTGTCGGGTTTTTGTTTTTGGTATAGGTTTTTTTCTTTTACAGTTTTTCCTCCTGTAACTTCCTCATTCTAAATGAAAAGGACTGAATGTTCAGAATTTTCCCAAAAAAAAAAAAGATTCATGTACTTCTCTTGTACGTGCTAACTTGTCTTCATTCATTCAAAAAAAAAAAAAAAAAAGTAAAAAAAAAAAAAAAATCTTGTTACCTCTGGCCACGTCAAAAAAAATAGGCAGCTTTTGTCTGGTTTTACTTTATTATTCTGGGTTGCAAATGTGCTTATTGATTATTGTGCCGATACTGAAGTCTTATAGCTCCATAACTTTTTTTTGTTACTGTACATTAATGGGTTGCATTATTTTATTGAATACATTGCTAGTGCCTAGAATCTGCCACATGTTCACTTAGAACCTAAGAGCCCAGCATCTATTTGATTTTGCTTTTCCTGATTACTCCATTCTACATGGCCCAATTTTTATTAACTTTATTTAAGGCCCATTTACACTCTCCTAAACTTAGTTGAAGTCATCCCAAAGAGCACTACATTTCAAGTCCAAAACAGCCCATTAGAGAACAATTTCTTTATTTTAGAAGTCTATAATAAAAAAAGTCCATTTTCCCTCATAAAATCCAAAAAAAAAATTTCATCTTATTATTAGTATTTGCTGTTAATCAATATAGTTAGCATCTATTGTTGATTATTACCTCTAAATACTAAGTTAGAATTATTATATGTATATATCTATTTGTATAAAAAAAGAGCTTTAAAAAAAAAACAAAAAAGAATTTTGCAAAAATTAAGAAAACCTCTCCCGGCGCTTGCAACGCGGCGAACTACCACCTATACACGTTTTTTCTCTAGCGTGGTAGGAGGGAATTCGTTGCGATGCTTGCAATGGGACGGGCAATCATAACCCCATTTTCGGCGTTAGTATCGGACCAGAAAACCAACTCATGCATGCTTTTCTCTAGCGTGGTAAGAAGGGAACCCGGTGCGACACCTACGGCGAGGCGGAGTCAAATTTAAATTATTTATTTTGATCTGGTGCCCGAAAACCCATGCACGCCTTTCTCTGCCGTGGTGAGGAATAAAAATTTTATGAACGTGTCCTCGTCCGAGGGCACCTACCATGCACGCTTTTCTCTAGCGTGACGGGAGGCCCAGTTTTTCGTAGTTTTCTCCTAAACAGGGGAGACACCGGGAGGCTGCCAAAATTTTCACTGAAATTTGAGACTTGAACAAAATTTTGGAACTTAATTTGGATGTAACTTGAGCATACAATCAAATTTAAATCAAATTTAATCAAATGTAATGAACATTGGAACAAAGTGCAAGAGGACTCAATTTGGGACTGCATTGTACTTGAACTTGGACTTGCAAAAGATGACTACAAGGTCTTAATTTTGAACTTATGAGGACTACATGTGAACTATAGCTTGAGCTTGTTGCTTGAACTCAAGCAAGGACATGAATTGAGACCAAATTTGGTTGGAACATTAAGTGAACCAAATACAAATAATTTGAAACTTGAATTCAAATGAGCATTAAATAATTAACTTTAATCTAACTTGGATTTAAACATAATAAAATAATAAAATCATCATGAATTATGTGAATGATAAAATCAAAGATTCATGTATAAATGATCACATGCTTTAACAAGATATTTTTGGACAATAAAAAAAAAATTTGCAATTATCATGGAGCACATAAAAAGAAAATGGAGAAAGAGTATGGCTTGATTACAAAGTAATCATATGAGAACTTTGGAGCATTATAGTTGTTTTGCAAGTATAAGGCATAACTTACTAGAAAATAGTAATTGATTGAACAAAAATGAGGTATGCCATAAATAAAAGCAATGTACCTCTATCATGCTCTTAAGTGATTGAAGGTGAATTGAAGAGGATTGGTGCTAAGCAATCGACACAAGGTGCTTAGTAAAATTATCATCCAAATAATGAAGTCCCTTTCAAACTACAAGTTATGTTCAAGGATAATGAAGATTGTGTGATCTCTAGCATCATTCACTCACAAATGATAGTGAAGGGTCATACAAATTGTTTGGCTTGAACGATCCACAAAGAGCATGAATGATTGTGACAATTCATACACAAGCATATGCTAAGAACTTGAGGGCTTCGACATAATTTTCTTGAAGTGATTTCATCCAAATGAACTTCATGCAAGCAATACAACTCAAGTGAAGGCGACGAATGTCACAACACCTTTAAAATCAATCATTGTCCAATGTCAAGAAAATACGTTGATCCGTTATAAGTAAAGATTGATGATACTAAAATAAGTGCTAGCACCAACAAATTATGTAGCAAGAGCCAATGAATGTTGTAATACTCTTGTAGTCAACCATCATTCAACATCAAGCAAATATATTGGACCTCTACAAGCAAATGTGAAAGATCTGCAATGCATATAATCTTTCTACGAATATGGATGTATGTATAACAAGACATTTATGGGTAGATGTAGAAAGAATTCAGTAAATGCAGTATCCTGAAGTCAATTTCCGTCTGTGGAGGAAGACATCTACCTACCAACATGCAATAGTAGCGGATGCACTGAAAAGATCAAAGGCTATGACAAAATGCATAGAGAATACGACAAGTACAAGCTCCTACGACCCAAAGCAGGGGATTCATTAGTGCATATCAATTCGCCTGCTGAAAATAATAAATAATACACAAAAATCTAGCTACCTGTACAAAGCATCAAACAAGTCAATTCAAAAGCAGCTACGCCACACCACCGGATCTGCAACATTCGTACAAGCAGATAATAGGTGTCCACAAACTATAACGCCACGCCACCAGATCCGCAACTTCTATGCAAGCGGACTGAGGGCGTCTACAAATATTTTCAAAGTACCCCCACATGTGCACTGTAATTTGTATACACATAGGAACACCGAAAGGGGTAAAAACAATCATAAAACTTGCATGGGCCCCGGCGAGCGTGTTATTGATACACACATGACGTCTAGGAATATTGCGCAGGTTATTAAACTTGAACCTGATCCTTCTATGTAGATAAAAGGAGTTGACAGGGTTCAATTATAAAATGCACCCAAACACCCGCATGAGCCTCGGCGAGCATGTTATTGGTACATATGTGACGTCTAGGAATGCTGCGCAGGTCAATAAGTGAATTCTAGTTCGAACCCGATCCTTCTATACGGATCAATAGGAGTCGACAGGATTCAAACCTTCGAACAAATACATGGATATGGTAATCGGTGTATTTATTTTAATACATTTATAATAGGCCTTCAAGGTCTACAATCAAGATAATTCACTAATAAAGGGCATGAACTCCAAGAAACCTGATCCCCTATCATCAAGATGATAGGGTTGACAACGTTCAATCAATAAAGAGAAATAACCCCAAACACCCCGATGATGGCCGTGTTAATTTCAGATCTCAACCGAAGGGGTTCACAAATATTCTCAAATGGCTCCCAAAAGTCCACTCAAAATTCAAAACTCCACAGTCCAAAATCCAACGTCCAAAATCCCAAAATCACAAATATTTAAAGCTGAAATAAATCCCTCAACACTTAAAGCAAACTTCATCCACCCTCCACAATAGTTTGCCGAGGTGGACAAATTAAACATACTTCAGCTCATATAGAGCTAAATGCCTAGTCGAAAATATCACTAGGATCCATTCTCAAATAATATCCTACCAGTAAGGACGTTGTATGGGTCCTCTAACCGGTGGTTTTACCTCCAAATGGCATCGCATGATAAACGGTTATGACCCGGGGCCCTCTAAACATAGTGGTTTTGCTGCCAAATGGCACCACAAATACAGGTTATGGCCAGAGCCAATACGCTCCTTATTTGTATTAAATCCTTGAGATATGAATCAATAGGATATGATCGATAAGGCACAAAGACCTATGTTAGCTAAGGTGGATTCAAATTTGTCCCCTTAGGCAAATATTCACCCTAGGTCTATAAGGTTTCCTTGGACGAAGGAACCCATGGCTGCCGATAAGGATCCTTCGGTCAGGTTGGGTCGACTACCTCCTTTGACTAAGTAGACTAGGGACCATTATGGCCCTGGTCGACGGAACCATGGGATCTTGATCGGGTCTATCATACATTCCCCCACCATCCGCTTTAAATGCAAGATATAGAAATTTCTACTTTAAATATCAAATCTACAACAAATTCCCAAACTCAAACCCATTGCTGCTACTATATGCCAGATAACACGTATTCTCTACATATCTGATTGATGACTAGCCTTAATCAAAAGTTCTCTCTCATGATCGGGAGGGGTAATTAACTATAAGGGCTTACACCTATAGGAAACCAGAACTCGGATCATAAAGTCCTCACAAAATGAAGGTGAAATCTCTAGGTAGCGTCATATATATAAAACCATCTGCCTTCCCAAAATTTACCTTGAACATATTCCGTTAAAACTCCCCCTCTCCAAAAGCAAAAACACAATCAATGGCGTGGCGGGGAGACCGGGGCCGAATTTTTGGAGCCCACAGTGAGCCACAAAATTTGTTATTATCAAAAGCATAAAGTCATAAGCTCGAGTTGCAACATAGTTTACTTGTGTTTATAATTTGTATTTCTATTTGTCTTTTGTTCCCTCCTCCTTTTTGTGATGTCAAAAGGGGGATTAGTTGTACTATTTTATATTCTATTTTGTTCGCTCTTTTATGTTGATTATGTTATACTGTGTTTGTTCTTTTATGTTGATTAGTTGTACTGTGTTCGTCCCTTAGTAAATTTTGAACATCTTGATTCACACTATTTCTATTGAACTAGTTTAATTATTTTATGTTTGCCATCATAAAAAGAGTGAGATTGTTGCAAATTTGATTTTAGGGAATAGAATTTTGATGATAGCAAATATTTCTATTTTTCTATGATTGCCTTGCCTACTAATGTTTCAGGTCCATATGATCAAATTACAAGTCGAATCAGCTCAAGATTTGGTAGACCAGGACTAAGTCTACTTGTTATGTACGTCAAGTGTCTTTTACCTTTTCTTGAGTCCATTATAACATTATTGATCCTGATGCTAAGTAACCCTACACACATACACCTAGAGGAAAATTTTTGTCCGTTTTTAGTGTTCTCTATTTTTTATCACATCTTTTGGGACAGTCCCAAAATTGTCCTAAACGATCAATTAAAAATAGAAACCCTAATTAGGGCATCCTGATTAAGGTTGCCATAATTAAGTGAATCATCCTCGACGATATTATAATCGTAAGGGATGATAGGCTCAAATCAAAAAGATTCAGCGCAAGATCTATTTAGGTATGTTTTATTTTTGGACATCGTCCTAGACGATGTAGTGTAATTATGCCTAAATTAATCTTGTTATTAAGGAAAGCAATTAAGGTTTAATTTCTCGATCATATCATCCTAGATGATCGTAGGATCGTTCAGGATGATCGATCGTCCAGGATGATCAGTTTATAAACTATAGTTCTTTCTGGATGATCAATAATCGGCCTGGCTCCATTAAGGGCGATGCTCTGAACGATATGTACATGAATTAAACTAATTATCTTGGATGATCGTGAAATCAGCCTAAATGATCAAGTTATTTTTTCATCGTCCAGACATCCATTTAGGATGATGTTTTGGATGATATTTATCATTTTATACTAATCATCCCGGACGATCGTGAGATCGTCCTAGATGATCAAGTTATTTTTCCATCGTGCAGACATGCATCCAGGGCGATGGTCTGTACGATATTCGATGACTTGAACTATTCATACAAGATGATATCCTATCATCCTAGATGATTTGATTAAAGGAACCTTATAATTGTCCATACTCTTCGAAATTGTCCTGGCTAATTGAGCTAAATTTGAACTGATCATACAAGAAAATCTGTTGATTGTCCTAAATGATATTTGATGATTAGTTGCAAATTAGGGCAAATTTGGAGCCCTAATTTAAAAGGACTCTTATTTTCTTAAGAGATAATCTTTTGTTGTTTTCTTGACCTAAGAGAGCCAAGCAGAGAGGGAAAGAAAGAGAGAGAGAGAGAGAGAGGATCTTGTGAGGGGGGTTTATGTGGGGTTTTGAAAAGGCTGCTCTAAGCAAGAATCTAAGCATCTTCTCCTATCATCATCAATGATTCCTTGGAGGTTTGAGAGAGGTCTACTATAGTATTTAATCATGGTTTTTTTCCTGGTTCAGTTGGAAGCAAAAGGAGTCAGGTTCTCTGCTTACTTTAGGAGGAAGCGAAAGGAGTTGGGTTCTCTGCCTCACCGGAGTCGGTGGAATGGAGGTTTGTACAAGTTTCTCGGCCTTGCTGTGAGAGAAAAAGGAGAGTCACTGAGTTTAGTGCAATACCTGGAGGAGAGGCTCCAGGAATTGGATGTAGGTCAAGTTGATCGAACCACTATAAAATTTTGTGTATTCATTCTTACTGGTTCTTTGCACTTTAATTTTCTTGTGGTGATTGTTTGTTTGATTTAAGATTGTGATTTGGTTTGAGAAAATTTTTAATTACCAATTCACCCCCTCTTGGTTAGCCTTGGGCTAGTACATAAGGGCTTGACATTCTTAACGAACTTTCAGCTTGGCTTAGGGACCACAATAGGCAAAATAAAACCCCCATCTTGCTGAAAAATAACTTCACCTAGCTCTAAAGTATTCATACCCTCAAGCCCCACCTTATTAATCAAAGGAGACACAACATCAATATTACCATTTTCACAAATTACATCATTATTAACAACCTCCTCATTAAGAGCCTCCTCAACCAACCCATTAGCAGGATCTACAATCACCACAACATCAGCCCCCACCAAAACAAAGGGACCAACATCCACCGTAGGAAACAGGATAGGACAAACCTCCTTAGAATGACCCAGCATTTTATAATGAAAGCAATACAATGGAAATTCTTCCATTTCAATCGATTGGATGTACCCCAAAGATTCGGAACCGAGCCAAACCATAGAGGCATATCGTTTACTAATATCAAGTTTCATAAGAATTCGAGCAATATACAGTCTAGTGCCATGGCCTACCAAACATAAAACCCAATCCATGAAGAATACGAGGTGAGAAGAGATGAGGATGAAACTGGGAAAAGAAACCCAAATGGGAATAATAGACGATGCCACTTTAACATTAAAGTGGGGAGACCACTTGAACAGCTTCATGAAACAGTTGGAAATTAAAAATGTTCGATGAGAGAAGACCCTATAGTAATCTAGGTCGTCAACAAGCTTGATCAAAAATTTTTAGAATTTAAGAGATTAACAAGCTTCGAATCAAATCAGGAGGGCGACGACCAGTCCAGAAATTTCCTACCAACAGAAACTCAAAGGGCATATAAAGAGAAAATAACTCCTCATCCATTAACCGAGAACAGGCAGCCACAATGCTTGATCGGAGGTTTATAGAAGAAGAAGTACCGAACAGTGGCCGCCTCGCGACAAATTTTTGAATCAAATTAGTTCAAGACAATTCAAATTCACCAAGACTTATTCCGATCAATTTAAATTCATACACATTTTGATTTTATCAAATTGAATAAAGTTGTCTAAAACTAAAACATAATAAATTATTTGAATCACTAATGACTAAATTGGCCCACATTAGGTTGATTCAATCGAGGCCAACCTATTCTAACTATATTGGCTTTGGCTGAAATTGCCTTAAACAAAAATTATACCAGGCTTAATTTGTTCTAATCGAGTTCAGTCCATTGCTTCCAAAATGAGTGATGCACATTTTAATAAACCTCTTTGATCACACTCCATATATATATATATATATATTTAAATTTGATCAGATGGCTCAAGGTAAAGGCCAGCTGTATGTACCTCCCCCTTTCAGGAGGATGGCTCAAGGTAAAGGCCAGCTGTATGTACCTCCCCCTTTCATGTTCTCCTGTGCATTCATGGCAGCCATTTCTTGTTCTCATGGGCAACGGATAGGTAGGCTTAGCCATTAGATTCAAGAGTCGAGGGAGAGTAAGAGCTGCGTAAGGTCTGGAGCCTGTGATTCATGTAGTAATTCATTCTTGCTAGCTAAAATGAGAGAGAGAGAGAGAGAGAGAGAGAGAGAGAGAGAGAGAGAGAGAGAGAGAGAGAGAGAGAGAGAGAGAGAGAGAGAGAGAGAGAGAGAGAGAGAGAGAGAGAGAGAGAGAGAGAGAAGGAAGAGTAGTTTCGTTGCTTGCTAAAAATTAGGGAGAGCTCAACAACTTACACCTTTGGTAAAACCCACAGATAGTGATCCCAGCGTGCGTACGATTGGGGTCAAAACTGAGCCTTCACATCCAAACTAAATGGTTATAGGCTTCGATCCTCCTAAACCCAAGGGCTGCATTTCTTATTTTTTTTTACTTCTACTTTTATCCTTTTTATATTTTATCCAAAATATTTTATCTGATGGTAACAAATTAAGGAAGTCAGGAGTATGGGGTTGAAGCAACCATTATAAGGACACTTATTTCTTAGTTATCTCATGTCTGGTAGTTTAGAGTAATTTTAACTTTGCATTATCAATAGTTAAATTTGCAGTAGATGTTGTATTGTTGTAGTTTTAATTTATCAGTAATTTCCTAGATTGTTTGCGGATCATATCAATGCCTATGCGTTTTGGGTTTTTCACTACGTTGAATTCAGTTATGTATGTGCATTAGTTTTATTGCGGACTAGAATATACGCGGCGATAGAGTTAGAATACTACGTCTTAGTGTTGCACGAATATCCAGCTCACACACAGAGAACACAATATTTTTTATATGGAAAACCCTTAAAAGGGGAAAAACCACGAGGCCTAGCCCAGTTGAAAATATTTCACTAGAACTTGAGTTGGTTACAATGGGCTGACTCACCTCTGAGAGCGATCATATTATAAGTAACAATTATAAAATAGAAATCCGGGTGTCGGGTAATGGTCTGATAGGACTTCGGGTCTTAGATGATGATCAGACAGAACTCCGGGCCTTAGATGATGATCTGGCGGAACTCCGGGCCTTAGAAGATGATCTCGCAGAACTCCGGGTCTTAGATGATGATCTGGCAGAACTCTGAGCCTTAGGTGAAAGTCTGGCAAAGGTGAGAGTCTTCAATAGTGATTTGATAAAGTTAAGAGCTTCAGATGAAAGTCTGATGAAGCATAGGACGACCGGTGAAAATGAGGCCCTCAAGTGGTGGTCCGATAAAGGTGAGGACTTCGGGTAATGGTCCGGCAAAAACGAAGGCCTCAGATGGTGGTTTAGCGAAGGTGAGGACCTCCGGTGGTGGTCCGGAGAAGGTAAGGGCCTCAGGTGGTGGTCCGGCGAAGGTGAGGGCCTCAGGTGGTCGTCCGACGAAGGTGAGGGCCTCAGGTGGTGGTCCGGTGAAGGTGAGGGCCTCAGGTGGTGCTCTGGCGAAGGTGAGGGCATCAGGTGGTGGTCCGGCGAAGGTGAGGGCCTCTGGTGGTGGTCCGGCGAAGGTGAGGGCATCAGGTGGTGGTCCGGCGAAGGTGAGGGCCTCTGGTGGTGGTCCGGCGAAGGTGAGGGCCTCAGGTGGTGGTCAGGCGAAGGTGAGGGCCTCACGTGGTGGTCCGGCGAAGGTGAGGGCCTTACGTGGTAGTCCGGCAAAGGTGAGGGCCTCAGGTGGTGGTCCGTCGAAGGTGAGGGCCTCAGGTGGTGGTCTGGCGAGGGTGAGGGCCAACTGTAGGCGATGGACCGGCGGTGGTCCGGCGAAACTCCGGCGATGTGGACCGACGGTAGTCCGGCAAGACCAGGCGGTGGTCGAGGAGGCTAGGAAGCAAGAGCGATCTCCGATCTCTCTCTTTTTTCCTTAGGCTCAAAGGTGCCCTTTTCATGAGGAGAGGGGGCTCTATTTATAGATTTTGGGAATGGCATGACCCGTAAATAGGTGGAGGATCAAGGGTTAGCTGGGAGTGGTTGAATGGACGGTCGATCTTGAATCCCTTGATCATGAACCGTTTGATGGACGTTTAAATGTTGTAGTGATTTCGGAATTTAGTGATCATGGGATCGTTGGATTCGTCTCATCGAGCCGCTCGATTTGACTATAAGTTTGTTATGTTTGGAAGTCGTTTGGTAATCCGAATTGTGGTTTGATCCTTCCAACAGCTCTTTGGGTCCTTGATTTGGATCCTTTTGGGCTTGGATTGGGTCGAATTTGGTGTCGTTGGGTTCGTATTTCCGAGACGCTCAGTTTGACTATAAGTTTGCTGAAATCTTAATTGGGATGGTCTTTGAATTAATTTTTGAAGTTTCCAACTTGATTTTGCATCGAGATTTGTGCCCGATCAAGATAATTTTTTGAGGACGTATCAGGTTTTATTCATTATTTGATGAGTTTTGCTCGAAATTTTCTATAATTACACACAAACTTTATAAAAGAGAAATGGTTAGTCGTGAAGGATCTAGGCGACACCGCAAACCTCTTAGGGTATTTCACGACAGCTCTAGGCGAACAATAGTCTCCCTAACTTAATTTTAAAGTTGTCCCAACTTAAAGAATTATACATCGTAATCTAATCACCTGGTTAATTTGACTTACGTAAACCACACCCAATAAGTCAGACAAGTCGGCTTGAGTATGTTTAATCCATTTAAATCTATCTCAACTTAAATTTTAACTCATAATTATTTTGATTTAATTAGACCCAAGTAACTAGTTTGGATTTAACCTAAATCTCAACAAATTGATTTAAAATAATTGATCGAATTGAGTCAAATTGACCTTGTTAACTTAATTTTTTAAATGAAATTTATAATCTTCATAATCTCATTTTTTGATTCGAATGGAAGCGAGTCAAATCAAGCTTAATTTGCTCAAATTAAATTAAATCAAATCTCTCAAATATTACATTAAATTGAAATCAAATCACTGAACTTAAATAAGTCCTATCGACTTTACTAGACTCTGATCATTCTAAATTGGTAAGCTAAATCAAATTGAATTTATTTGAATCCTTCTCGAGGATGTACGGACTTTTTCTTGACGATGTACGGACTTTTTCTTCAACTAATTGAATCAATGGAATCTTTAGTTATCTAATGCTGAAGTTCAGAAACATCGAACAGTGCAATAAATCCTTCTAATTTAACTCAAATTGAATCCAAGTTCAATTCAAATTTTAGCTAATATTGATTTTAAAACTTTCCCAGCCTTCCAAATCGAATAAATGTAGATAAAACGGTTGTAAAATAAACAAGGATAACTTGATATTTCTGAATGATTTAGACTTTAGTTTGTTAAGGGCAATCCAAATAAATCTCAACCATTTACCTATAAAGAGTCAAGGGCAGGATGGTCCCTACGGCTTTTGTATCTACTGGTTCCAAACAAAAGCATGATTGAGGTGGTTAGAAGCCTCTCTCAATTCTTCCAAGCAAAAAGATGGAGCAGAGTGTGGAGTGAGAGAGAGAGAGAGAGAGATGCAAGTACTTGGTGAAATGGGAGAGGAGAAACAGAGGGGGAGGCTCTCTTTTTTTTCCCTCATCCAAGAAAAAATCGAACAGGACTTATCTGCTCTATTCCATTTGGCCACTTGAGTGAGATAGGAGGGACGGCATGGGTTGCCATTAGTTTCTTCCATACAAATTCAAGAGAGAGAGAGACGACGCGAGCATGAGAGGCTTTATTCGCTTTGAGTAGCAGGAGCAACATGGGCATTGGTTGCATCCAGGTGAAAGCTCAGCCGTTGCAATGCCGCTTTGAGTAGCAGGAGCAACATGGGCATTGGTTGCATCCAGGTGAAAGCTCAGCCGTTGGAATGCCGCAACTGGCGTAGAAGTCGAAGGGGCTACTTCCTCCTACAGGTTTCGTGTTTTACAAGGGACTGAAGGTAAGAAAGCTTCTCTAAGTGCAGCTAAGAGGTGAGAGCTACAGTTAGTGTATTTATTTCTCTCATTTTTACTTACTGCTCTTTCAAAAACTGGGATTCATATTTTACCTTGAATCGCTGTTATTTCTCTAAGATAACAGTTATTATTAAATCTTTCCAAAAGTCTTAAAAAACGAAAAGTAAGCATTCCTCTACAAATTATGTAGGTTTTAGGTAACATTTATGTTTTGCTAGATGGGTCATGAATCATGTTTTTCTATAAATTAATTGAGATCTCTTTGTGGAATCTGAACCATAATGGAAGATGCTGGTGTCTTTGCTTTATTTTCTCTTATGTCTAGTGGCCATGTTTTAGCAACTAAAATAATTGTTTAAAGTCCTAGCATCATATGCTCTTCCTGCATAGCCCATTAATTCAAAGAATCAAAGTAATTTGCTTTTGTTTTAGTTTTTAATTTAAAATTAGGGGCTAAAGCTTGCTAATCGATGTTGTATATATATATAATGTTTTCTTAGTTTAGTGTAAAAATTATACCAAAGTGGTTGGAGAATTATCCCTATGAAATTTTGCTAGAAACAATCTATTGGTTTCAGCCCATCATGATTCGTTACTCTCATATAAGTTCACATTAACATTACCAAATTAAGCTTTGTAAGACAATGGAGGAGATAATTTCACCACCGGGAACAGTGGTTTCCTTCATTGCAAGGTATCCTTCCTCTCTAGCTAGTCTTAATAAATTCATGTAGCTTCAAAATTTTATTGAGGGTCATACCTATATGAGTATTTCCATTAAGATATACTGATTGAATTTTATTTAAAAAATGGGATATATATTATCAAAATCATCACTAAAATAAATTTTATCAAAATTGGATTCATGCAAATTTTTATTCTTTGATGCAATAGTGTCGTGATTTGTATCGAGTTGCAATTGTTTGATCTATTATTTCATCATTTTAGTATTGATAAATTGAAAGTATGTTTCAAACCTATTAACTATTCAAATAAATATCATTTTTAATTGATTTGTTGCTTTTTAACATGTATTCCTTTTACATTGCTTTCTGCTTTGAGCTCTCGTGCATATAATAATAAAGAGAAGAATAAATAAAGACAAGGGCATTTGTATTTCACTTTTCTTAGCTTCAAATTGCATTTGATAATTATAGAAAGGATATTTATATACCCAATAATTTTAGAAATTTTCATTCATGACTAACTATAAAAATTATTTACAGACATCTCCTTTATGCCCCAATGTTTATAGAATTCCATCGTGTTGTAAAATGTTTAGTCTTGAATCATATTTATAAGAAAAATAGGGTTAATTCATGATTTATAGTCTAAACTATTTAAATAAATGTGAATAGTATCATTCGAAATGATCGTTAAATCTCCAAGCATGTATTGTTCATTGATTCTTGGTATATCTGTTTGTGCTATTTACGAGGGGCATATGATGTGTTATATTGTCCACGTCGAAATTTTTGGACTAAAAGGGAGGTTTGTTTTCTCGACATCTAGAATACTAGTATATATGTGTTTAATCAATTATAGGATCGATATAGATAAGATTTCTACATTTCACAAATGTCATTTTGAATGGATCTCCATAATAAGATGTATTATATATGATTGCTTGTACCCAAGTTTTGTATGTTAGTAGGATAGAAACTTCGGACATCCTAAGATAGATAACTTAGTTTGAAACCAACTCCACCTGCAGTCTTGGTAGGAGATGTTGGGTATAGGTTAAGATATTTGGCTCTAGGTTCCCCCTTGTTTAAAATAAATCATCATATTAATCGAGGATTAGGTTCAGATCCTTAGTCTATGAGGTCTTCTTGGATGATGCAAGGATGCTCTGGTAAGTCTTGAAAAAGTAGACTAAGGGCAACAACAAATAATTCATTTAAAATACAATAAAATTCGACAAAATTCCAATAAACTTTTATAAACATATAAAATTAAAAGGAACCATAACAAAACAATTTTTTTTTATAAAATCCATCATCTAAAATTTAATAGATTAGAAAAAAAAATCATTAAAGTATATAATAATAATAATAATAATAATAAACTTCTTTAAACTCGCAAAATTGTAACTAACAATAAAATATATAAATATTTCTGTTAACAATGCATATTTAACCTCTAAATTAAATAAATCTCTTAGTCAATCTAAAACATAGAAAATTCATTAAAAATCAAATAATATTCCAAAAAAAATATGAAACAAATTTCCACAAACTCTCCAAATTATAATAAACAATAATCTACATAGGATGAGGTAATATTGAAAAAACGATTCTTTATAAGCTATTTAAAGTTAAAAATAATTAATTAAATATTAATATTCTAATTGAAATCACCTATAGATAAAAATTGAATATATATATATATATATATATATATGAGAGAGAGAGAGAGAGAGAGAGAGAGAGAGAGAGAGAGAGTTGAAAATTAAAACAACAAATTAATAATAGGATTAATCACCCGCACTACCTAGCACATAAAACTTTAGTTATCAAATCCAAAAATATTTTAAAATTGAAATCAACCATCCAAATGCTTAAAACAAAATCATCCATCCTCCATAAAAATTTGTTGAGGTGGCATATTAAAAATACATCAACTCACAAAGAGCTAATGTCTAATCGAGAATATTACTAGGATATATTCTCAATGAATCTCCTATCTATAAAGATGTGCAAATGTCCTATAATTGGTCATTTTACCAACAAATGGCACAACAAGATAAATGATTATGATCAGTGCCCTTTGAACCAGGTGGTTTGCTAACAAATGACACCACTACATAACAGTTACGACCACATGTGTAATGAGAGTTGTTATTTGCATGTTTTACATTCTTGCAACTTGTATTATTTTGATGATTTCAAATATTATTATTTTATATATCTCTTAACACTTTTTAGAAGATTTGTTTTTTGCTCTAGTGTGTACTAACATTTCAGGAAATCAACTCCAAGCGATGAAGACTTCAAATTATTCATTTGTAAATTATAAGTTTTAAAATGAGAGGGAGTGATTGTAATTGAGTGAAAAATCACAACACACTCTTGGGGGGACAATTTTTGTAAATTGATCGTACGGGACGAACCTGGTTCGTACGAGACGATCATGTCAATTAACCCCTCGGAGGAGTAATGGATCGAACAGGCGGGTAGAAAATTTTCTAAGTCCTAATCGTCCAGGATGAATTTAATATTCTTCCTGGGACGAACATCACGGGATTCTCACCTTGCACTGTTCGTCCAGACAAAAAATATGGTTCGTCTTGGGACGGTGAAGCTCTCTGTATGAAATCGTACAGGATGAAATAAATTTTCGTCCCTGAATGAAGCTCTCTGTATGAAATCGTACAAGACGAAATAAATTTTTGTCCCTGGACGAAACTCTCTGTATAACATCATCCTAGGATGAAACATGTTCGTCCCAGGATGAACTGAACCAACTTACGTCAGTTGGTTACATCCTGTAGAATTTGAGGAACCGACTTATGTAATAATCGTTTCGTACTGGATGAACATAGTTCGTACGGGATGATGAGCGTGTACAAACATAGTTCGTACCAATATACATTAGGATCGTTTCCGACACTTTAAGTAAAATCGTCCGGGATGATCCACGATTGTACGGGACGATCCACTGCGTACAGAATTAAAAACTTGCAGTTTTTGGACAGTTTTTCTTGTCTTATGTATATATAGTTCAAATTAGACTGCCACCCAATCTTTTTGTTCATTGATCTTCGTGCCTATTGGAAGGAGTAAAGGAGAGAGTGAGAGAAAGCATTCAAAGAAGGATTTCTACCACTGGAGCGTGAAGGCTTTGCATGGTGTTCAAAGGTAAGATTTCCTACTTGTGATTTGAGATTACTTCACTCTTTTTCTTTCTTCATTCTAGATTTCTTGGGAAGAGATCTGTCAAGGAGATCCGGTTCTCTACTGACACTTGGAAAGTGTGAAAGGACGAAGGGTTCTCTGCCCCCACCAGGAGAGTATGAAAGGACGAAGGGTTCTCTGCCCACACTAGGAGAGTGTGAAAGGTCGAAGGGTTCTCTGCCCACACTAGAAGAGTGTGAAAGGACGAAGGGTTCTCTGCCCACACTAGGAGAGTGTAAAAGGACGACGGTTCTCTGCCATTACTAGGGAAAGTATAAAAGAATGACGGTTCTCTATCGCACCGGGTAGTGGTGAAAAGAGTATTTGTAAAGGCTTCTCCGCCTTGCTATGGGTGCAAAAGGAGAGACACTATTGGTATTAGTGCAATACTCAAAGGGTGCCTCTGGGAGTGGATGTAGGTCTTGTTTAGACCGAACCACTATAAATCGTGTATCTTTTTATTTTACTGCTTTTTATTTTCTGCATTTAATTTTGTGTTTTAAAAATTGTGACTGAAAAACATTTTATAAAAATTCATTAAAGTTTAATTTCGGTTCAATTTATCAAAAGAGGGAAAAATTTTAAATTCCAATTCACCCCCCTCTTGATAGCTTTTGGGACATTAACTTAGGTTTAACAACCTATTCACTAGACTCAACAAGTGGTATCAGAGCTTTGTTTCAAAATCATAAGTTTAAACTACTTTTTGATTAACGTAGATGGCTATATTTGGAAACCGAAATACACCTGAGGGTTACTCTATTACTAGACCTCCACTATTTGACAATATACCTTTTAATTTTTGGAAAACATGCATGTCTACTTTTTTACAGTCACTTGATTATCGTATGTGGATCTTAGTCCAGGAAGGTTATACAAAACCAACTAGATTAGTTGATGGAGTTAGGGTAGAAACACCTTTTGCAGATTGGACTATAGAAGAATGTGACTTAGCTCAACTAAATGCTAAATGTTTAAATAGCTTCTTTTGTACTTTAAAATCTGAAGACTACATGCAGGTTTCCACTTGTGTAAAAGTGGAAAGGACATATGGGATAGACTTTGTATAACTTATGAGGAGACTAATGAGGTTAAGAAATCAAGACTTAATATCTTGTTACATGATTATGAATTGTTTCGCATGAAATTAAATGAATCCATTTCTGATATGTACACAAGATTCACACAAATTGTCACCTCTTTGCATGCACTTGGTAGGGAATTAACGAATGCTGAAATGGTTAATAAGATTCTTCGTTGTCTGAAATGGTTAATAAGATTCTTCGTTGTTTACCTACTACTTATGATGCTAAAATTACTACAATTATAGTGTATAAAGATCTAAACATTTATTCTATTGACAATCTTCTTGGTTCACTCATTGCTTACGAGCAAGGGGTTAGTCAAACAAAGTATGATGCAGGTAAACCACAAAATGAGAAGAATATAATACTAAAAGTAGAAGAGTCCGAGAATGAACACTCACAACCTGAGGATGAAGACGATATTGCATTGATGATTAGACAATTCAGAAACTTTCTGAAGAGGAAGCAGAAGAGATGCCAGCTATGAAATAGAGGTAAATTTAACAGAAATGGTAAGGTTTCTAATGAAATGATTTGTTATAAATGCAGGAAACCATGTCATATCAAGACTGATTGCCCAAAACTCAAAGCCACTCATAGCAAGAAAAATGTAGAGGAGAAACCAACTGTAAAGAAGGGTAAGAAGAAGTTTCAAAGAGCTTTTTGGGCAAACTCAGCTTCAGATTTATTAGAGACTAAAAAGGAAGAAGAAGTCACAAATCTTTGCTTGATGGCAGATAGTCTTGATCAATCAGATCAAGAAGAGGTATGTGACTTAAGTTATGATGAATTGTTTGAATTTTCTGAACACATGCATGATGCATATAGGAAAATAATAAAGATGCATGCTAGTATAAGTTTAGAATTAGAAGAACTTAAGAAAGATCATTAAATTCTTAGGAAAGATCATGCTTTAATAAATGACAACCACATGAAATTACTTGATGAATACGATGATCTGAATAAAAATCATGAGATATTAAAATCATCCTATGCTGATCTTGAAGAAGAATTTAAAAAATTTAAGGATGAATCAGAGAGCAAAATATATCGAATCAATTATACAAATCGAATCTTGGAAGATATGAATTCATTTTATAAGTTAAAAATAAAAGCTCTCGAGGATAATAAGATACCCCCCAAACTTGAAGATTTTACAAATCCTAAATTTTATCCTCAATATATGGAATCCCTTAGAAGACAAACAAATGGTAAAAGACTTAGGAATACTTTTCCTAATGTCAAATGTAATAATTGTGGATTATTTGTACATATAGCACACACCTGTACTTTAAAGATAAAATTTGATTTGGTTTGGAGACCTAAGATGCATAAACCTAGACATATCATACATGCATCTGATTATAAATTACTAAAAGGAGAACCCAAACTTGTTTGGGTTTCCAGGTCTAACATTTGATATTTTTGCAGGGTCACTCCAACACAAGACCTCGTGGGAGCATATGGTACCTGAACAGCGGATGTTCAAAGCATAGGACTGGAGATACTGCTCAATTCATAACGCTGGAAGCCACGAGTGGAGGCAAGGTAACACTTGGAGATAACACCACAAAGAAGGTAGTTGGATCAGGTATGATTGGAAACTTGAAAAACTTTTTTATTGATAATGTGTTGTTGGTTGAAGGATTAAAGCATAATTTGTTAAGTATAAGTCAGTTATATGATAAGGGTTATAGTGTAAATTTTTTTCCTATTAGCTGCAAATTAAGCATAAATGGTAAAGATGTGTTGAATGGAAAGAGGGTAAACAATGTTTATATGCTAGATTTAAATTTCATTCATACTCCTACTGCCTTTTGTTTAAAACTGTTTTTGATGAGTCATGACTTTGGCATAGGAGACTCTGTCATTCTAGCATAAAAAACCTTAGAAAGATTACCCAAAAGAATTAAGTGAGAGGTATACCAAAACTAGACTTTAATAAGGATCACCTTTGTGATGCACGTCGAAGTCCTCTTTTCAGTCCAATAACGATCTTAGGACTAGTAAACCTTTGAAAATCTTACACATGAATCTTTTTGGACCAGTTGGCACTATAAGTCTAGGAGGGAAGGTATATGGATTTGTTATAGTGGATGATTATTTAAGATTCACTTGGGTTAGATTTCTATTTCAAAAGAGTGAATCATTTGAGAAATTTAGAAATTTTTTGACTTGGATTCAAAGGAAATTAGGGTGTGAAATTATTTCTATACAAAGTGATCATGGAGGAGAATTTGAGATGTGTCTAATGGGAGATTTAAATTACTTTCTAGGCTTTAGCATTAAGCAACTTAAGGAAGGTACATTTCTTAATCAAACTAAATATGTTAAGTACATCCTCAAAAAATATGAAATGGATAATGCTAAACCTGTTAGTACACCAATGAGTTCCTCAGTTCAGCTGGATAAGGACCTTAAGGGAAAATCTGTTGATAAAAAAAAATTTAGAGGGATTATTGGATCTTTACTTTACTTGACTGCTAGCAGACCAGATATCATGTTTAGTGTTTGCTTGTGTGCTAGATTTCAATATGATCCAAAAGAATCACATTTGATAACAGTGAAAAGGATTTTAAGATACTTACTAGGAACTCAGAACTTAGGAATTTGGTATCCAAAGTTTAGCTCTTCATTTGAAATTATTGGTTATTCAGACTCTGATTTTGCAGGTTGTAGAGTGGATAGGAAAAGCACTTCTGGAACATGTCAATTGATTGGAAATTCATTAGTTTCATGGTCTAGTAGAAAACAAAATTCAGTGGCCCTATCTACTGCAGAAGCAGAATACATTGCACTGGGAAGTTGTGTGGCACAAGTACTTTGGTTAAAATAATAGTTGATTGATTTATGATTAACTATAGGCACTATACCAATTTATTGTGATCATACTAGTGCTATTTGTATTTCAAAAAATCCTATTCAACATTCAAGAACCAAACACATTGACATAAGATATCATTTCATAAGGGATCATGTATCCAATGGAGAAATTAAACTTAACCATATTTCAACAGAAAATCATCTTGCAGACATTTTTACAAAACCTTTAGTCTTTGATACTTTTAGTACATTAAGAACTAGGCTTGGAGTGATTGATTTAAATGCTTAGATAAAAATATTTTTTCTGCAAAATTGATATTTTGTTTTTATTTTTGTGTTCATTGTATTTTTTTGTTTTGTTTTGTTTTGTTATTTTGTTTATTTTTTGTGTGTATTTGAGTGTGTCTTGTTTATTTTTATTCGTTTTTCTTTTTAGTGTGAAAATAAAAATTAGTGGTCATCATCGTCTGGGTCGAAATTTTTCGTACGGGACGATTTGTGTAAAATGACAAAATGCGTGATTTCGAACCGTCTTAAGAGCATTTTTTAATGTAGTTCGTCTATACGATCATCACGATCGTCTGGGACAAAATATTTTTTAAACGATGGGACAATTGAATATAGCAGTTGATTGGATAAGATAGTTTTTATTATGAACTTCGTCCGTACGAACCTTCGGTTCGTCTAGACGAACACATGTAGGTTCATGGCAGGGGACGTTTTCAACTGCCATTAAAACGAGTTAAATTTCTGATCGTCCGTACGAACACATGTTCATCTGTACGATCATCTTGGTCAAAAATCTGCACGACAGGACGCTTCGAAAATTGTGTGTTTACAAAAAGTCATTATTTTTTAAACTCATTCGTTCGTCCATACAAAATATTTTCATACGGGATGAATCAAATTCATATGGGATGAACAAAAATTTCATCTGGTACAAACAGTCGTTCTTCTTTAAATTAAAGACAGTTTTTACTGAACAGTCACTTTCACACATCTCTTTCAAACCTTTCTTCTCTCGAGATCTTTCTAATGACAAGTTCTAGCAAGCGCCAAAAGTCTTTGACTAAGGGTCCACCAAGAAATTCATCTGAAAACTTCTTTTCTAGAGCCAACGAAGAATCATTTGCTAGGTTTGTGTGTGCAAAAATCTCCCCATCTAGAGTTCTTCTACAGGATCAATTGACCTTTAAGGTAATGCACTTGTTTCCCTCTACTCAATTCTGTTTGATCCTCACTTTAGTACACTTCAATAATAGAGAAACCTTTCACTATTTTCTAGCAAATATGTCATTCAACTTCGACCATTATATCATCAGTTCTTTTGTTTTCAAAAAGATAATTGAAATCACTAAGGTTGACTTTGGTATATTCCTAAACTTAAGGACTGAAGGCTTAAGAGCACACACTTTAACCACCACAAGTTTTGATTGGACTGAAGTTAATCGTGTGATTAGAGATAGGAGAATTAAGGATCATTTGCCTAAAGTTTCAACCTTGGTGCGTGATGCCCGTATCTTCCACCATGTATTAAGAACTTTCATTATACCTAAAGCTGGTGATAGAGTCAACATCACTCCTCTTCTTTCTATTGTTACCTACTTGATTATGACTAGACAACCTATAGATGAGGCCCAACTCCTAATTGACTACATTTATAGTCTCTCTGAAATTGGTCATGTTGATCATAAAAGAAAGAATAACATAGCTTTAGGACATCTGATTGCCTATATTTTGGAAAAGAAGTAAGATTTAATTCATTCAGAACAAGTCTTTGAAGAACCACTCTACTACAACGATGCATCCTTTAGGGCTATCTTCTATAAGGATGAGCCCAGCAAAACTCATGTAGTTCTGAGTGAAACAGAAGAAGAAGCTGAACCTTCACGTGCTGCTGGACCAAATTATCAGGATTTAGTTCAAAGATTTGACAATTTAGAGGCTCATTTTGATCAAAGGTTTGATCAAATTGAAACTCACTTGTAGCAGCAAGATATTCAGCACAATCAGGACATGGGATTTATGCGTGATCAGATAAATGCCATTAATTCCAACATGTTTATGATGAGTAGTTACTTCAACTTCTTTGGTGCAGCACCACCTCCTCCTCATTCAAATCAGGGTCCATATAAATGATTTGTTTAGTGTTTGTTCAGTGTTTGTTATGTGTTTCGTTGTAGTTCATGTGTTAGTAATTTTCTTTAAATTGTTGTATTTTCTTTCTCTTAGTTGTGTTATTAGTATTGATATCTTGAACTTCAAATTGTAATAGATTCATCCGATATCAATATATGTTTCAATGTTTTGTCGTTTAATGTTTTATAAATGTGTTAGACTTTATGACATTCATTTTTTTTAATCTTAATAGTGTTTTACTTAATTTGTAAATTAAAATTAATTTCATTAAAAAATATAATTTTTCTAAATTTAAGAGATGCTTATAACTTGATATTATTAGAATTTTCAATTCCATGTCTCTTATTTAGACAACATTATCTTTAATATTATTATTATAATTTAGATGTTTTCTTATTTTGTATTTCCTTTTTCAATTATTACTTATGAACTAAGAAAAATTTGAAATTTTATATTATTGATTTTGGAAAGAATTCAATTACTCTTGAAAAATTATATAAATATATAAAAATCAAAAGGAATGTGCAAAAAATTTGCAATGACAAAAAGAGACACAAAATAAGCCCAAAGTAAAAAGATGCACAAAAAATGTGCCACAAAAAATTGAAAAAGATGTACAGAAATGTGCTATAAAAATTAAAAAAGATGCGCAAAGCGCCATATGTGATAATTACTTCTTTCCAGACTCTTTTAATCTCTTAATTCAAATTGATCTCTGTTCATTTATAATTGACATTGAAATTTGAAATATAAAATTTTTTATTCATCCTTAGTGCAATGATTTTCTTTATCTTCATGTCTAAATTGACACATGCCTTTGAAAAATTTTTATTATTCTTTAAGTTATATCACTTCTTAAATTATATGAAATTTTATGTTTTTCTAATATTTTGATTTTATTTGCATACCTTATTTCAATAACTTTCAAGATTAAAATATCAAATGAATTTCATACTTCTGCTTAAATTTCTAATATTCTTTTCTTCTTCACATTTTGATGTTGTCAAAAAGGGGGAGAAATTATTTGTTGCATATGTTTTCGTAGTGTTTGGATTTTGTATGTGTATTTGATTTTTTTATTGTTTTGTCTTTCGTGTTGTATAAAAATTTTGAAAAACAAAATTTTTTTAAGTAATTCAAATGCCTCCTTATTTTCATGAGTTCATCAATTCAGGGGGAGTTTAGGAGATTCTTAGAACTTGAAATCCTACAAACAATAATTATTTTGCCATCATAAAAAAGGGGGAGATTGTAGAAAGAGTAGCTATTTGCATGTTTTACATTCTTGCAACTTGTACTGTTTTGATAATTTTAAATATTATTATTTTATATATCTCCTAACACTTTTTGGAAGATTTATTTTTTGCTCTAGTGTGTACTAACATTTCAGGAAAATCAACTCCAAGCGATGAAAACTTCAAATTATTTATTTATAAATTATAAGTTCTTAAATGAGAGGGAGTGATTGTAATTGAGTGAAAAATTACAACACACACTCTTGGGGGACAATTTTGTAAACTGATCGTACGGGACGAACCTGGTTCGTACGGGACGATCATTTCATTTAACCCCTCAGAAGAGCAATGGTTCGAACAGGCGGGTAGAAAAATTTTTAAGTCCTAATCGTCCAGGATGAATTTAATATTCATCCCAGGATGAACGTCTCAGGATTCTCACCTTGCACTGTTCGTCCAAACAAAAAATATGGTTCGTACCGGGTCGAAGCTCTCTGTATGAAATCGTACAGGACAAAATAAATTTTCATCCCTAGACGAAGCTCTCTGTATGAAATCGTATAGGACGAAATAAATTTTCGTCCCTGGACGAAACTCTCTGTATAACATCGTCCCAGGACGAAACCTGTTCGTCCCAGGACGAACTGAACCGACTTACGTTAGTTGGTTATGTCCTGTAGAATTTTAGGAACCGACCTATGTAATAACCGTTTCATACCAGACGAACATAGTTCGTACTGGTTAATGAGCGTGTACGAACATAGTTTGTACCAATATACATTAGGATCGTTTCTGACACTTTAAGTAAAATTGTTCCGGATGATCCACGATCGTACGGGACGATCCACTGCGTACATAATTAAAAACTTGCGGTTTTTGGGCAGTTTTTCTTGTCGTTTGTATATATAGTTCAAATTAGACTGCCACCCAATCTTTTTGCTCATTGATCTTCGTGCATATTGGAAGAAGAGTAAAGGAGAGAGTGAGAGAAAGCATTCAAAGAAGTATTTCTACCACTGGAGCGTGAAGGCTTTGCATGATGTTCAAAGGTATGATTTCCTACTTGTGATTTAAGATTACTTCACTCTTTTTCTTTCTTCCTTCTATATTTCTTGGGAAGAGATCTGTCAAGGATATCCGGTTCTTTGTCGACACTTGGAAAGTGTGAAAGGACGAAGGGTTCTCTGCCCACACCAAGAGAGTGTGAAAGGATGAAGGGTTCTCTTCCCACACTAGGAGAGTGTGAAAGGACGAAGGGTTCTCTGCCCACACTAGGAGAGTGTGAAAGGATGAAGGGTTCTCTGCCCACACTAGGAGAGTGTAAAAGGACGACGGTCCTCTGTAAACACTAGGAAAGTTTAAAAGGACGACGGTTCTCTGCCGCACCGAGTAGTGGTGAAAAGAGTATTTGTAATGGCTTCTCCGCCTTGCTGTGGGTGCAAAAAGAGAGACACTATTTGTAATAATGCAATACTTAGAGGGTGCCTCTGGGAGTGGATGTAGGTCTGGTTGAGACCGAACCACTATAAATCGTGTGTCTTTTTATTTTACTACTTTTTATTTTCTGCATTTAATTTTGTGTTTTAAAAATTGTGGTTGAAAAACTTTTTATAAAAATTCATTAAAGTTTAATTTCGGTTCAATTTATCAAAAGAGAGAAAATTTTTAAATTCCAATTCACCCCGCTCTTGATAGCTTTGGGGACATTAACTTAGGTTTAACAACCTATTCACTAGACTCAACAACATGCTCCTCAATGGCATCATGTCCTTGAGGTACGAATAAATAGGATATAATCGATAAGGCACAAATCCCTTTGTCAGCTAAGGTGGATTCAAATATGTCCACTTAGGTAAATATTCTCCCATGGCTTATAAGTTAGCATTGGACGATGCAACCCATGGCTATTGATAAGGATTCTTCTATCAAGTTGGGTCGACTACCTACTCTAACTAAGTATACCAAGGACCATGAAGGCCCGGGACAACAAAACCATGGGATCTTGATCGTCCCCATCATATATTTCCCCACTGTCCACTTTTAGTGCAAGATGCTAAAATTTCTAATTTTAAATTTCAAAATTTCAAACTTCATATATCCGAGCCCATGTTTCTACTATATACCAGATAACTTGTATCACTATGCATCTGATTGATGAGTAGCATTAATCAAAAGTTCTCTCTCATTACTTAGAGGGGCAGTAACCTATAGGGGATTGCACCTATAGGAATCCATAACTCATATCATAATGTCCTTGTAAATGAGGGTGAAATCTCTTAGTAGTGTCTTATCTACAAACCCATTTACCTTCCCAAAATTTACCATGAAACGTAATCCATTAAAGCTCCCATGAAAACAAAATGAGCAGGATGGAGCTGAATTTTTGGAGTTCACACAACGCTGGGTTGAAAATAGGAAGAGGTTTAGCAGTGAGGCTTCAAGTAGTGGATCTTTTGAAAAGAGGAGAAAGTTTGGACTTGAATAATTCATGAGAGGTGGACCATTTATGTTGGTTCATAGTGGTGGAAATATTGCCACTTCAAGAGTTTTAGTGAGTGGAGTGAAAGTGTGACAATGATGTGGCTGAAGAATCCTGGGTCTATGTTGTTGGTTGATTGGTTAGCTTATTTTTTATAAAAAGGCTAGACATATGGTGGATGAGAGTCCACATGCAGGACTAATAGATAATTTGATCCTAGGTCTAACAGTTAGATTAGTCTAATAAGGAGACTATGGAAAATTCGACCTCATATGTTTATCAAGTGATCTTCTACTAGAGGTAGTGGTTGTGTAGTAGTGAGACTATCTAAGAATGTTCAAGGAGAGCCTAATAAATTTATCGCTTCAGCTTCAATCCAAGCATTTGCATATAGTCTGACTCAGCAGGAGGTCAGAGATGATGATGATGTTGTTATACATATAGCTTATCATTTTGGTATTCTTGTCCTATTTTGTTTTATTTAAGAGTAAGTCCTTTATTTATATTAAAAGTTATTTTAACTTATTTTGTGAAAATAAAATAACACAAATTTGATGTGCTTTATATTTTGAGATTGTATGCTATATTATGAATAACGTACCATCCTGAGAGAGGCATTCAACATTCTATAAAGGAGTAAAAAAAAAATTTTAGAAAAAAAAATCCTTTATATAATATAATATAATCAAGTGGAGAAAATCTTATTCTGAAAGATGGAACATGATATCCTATGGGAGCATTTTAAAAGATAAATGAGATTTTAAAATTTTGACCATTCCTATAATAAAATGCAACTAATAAAATAGTATATCATCTTGAAAGATAAAAATATTATTATATAAATGTTTTGATAGCTAAAATGGATTTAGAAAAATGTATTATTTTTTAACAAATATGACAAATGGAATATCATATCATCTTAAAAGGCAACAATGACATTCTACAAAGCAATTTTAAAATAAAAATGGATTTTGAAAAAAACTATTTATGTACTCAAAGATCTTTCCCATACCTTATGAGAATAAGTTATGATTTTGTTTTATTCAAGAGTTTTAAGTTCCCTATAAAGACAAGCCTTTATGGTTAATTATAACTCGAGAGATGAGAATCTCTCAATAATAATCTCGATTAAATTAGTGTCAAATATTTTTAAGATTTAGAAATTATAAGAAACTTTAAAAATTTCAAATGGGATTGATTCTTTAATATCACTAACTCCTAACTACCGAGATATTGTTTTCTTTGGCCTAAGGGCCTCAAAATTTTGCATGCTTAACTACAAAGGTTCCTAATAAAATTCTAATCATTACATCAAAAGGTGCCTTGATATTAAGAGTTTAGCTTATTTTACATAAGGGGGTTCATAATCCTCCGCCCCAACTTAAATAACTGATGTCCCAATTAGTATCTTTCTTCCATAATCATCTATCAGGAAAATATGATTCTAGATGTGTCCCCTATAATTTCAAGTGGTGACTCCCACCATGTAGCACTTTTTCCCATCAAGGTTTCAACAGGTGGCTCCCATGGCATTGCACATTATCTTGTACGAATCATAGTTCTCAACTTCCACTTGGTGTGTTATTCTTATACCATTAGAAATTGCCCAAACTCTTAACAATTAAGATATTATCTACTTTGGCCTGAGGCCTCATGATTTTATCTTTTTTGTGCAACTTTCTAGAAAGTCACGTATTCCAATATTTCTCTAGGATAAGCACTCTTAACTACAAAAAATTTTAATGAAATTTCAACAATTATAGCAATGACACCTAAATTTTTATATTTAAATTCTTTTACTTAAGGGTTTTCATAGGTTCAATATTGAGTAGTTCTTTCTTGAATCTAAGAAGGAAGGGTATGAAGCACTGGGACTTAGAGAATTTCATAATTACTCTAGTTTATCCTATGAATATTTTAATATTAAAAAAAGATTTATTTATGTTTGAGCTAATTTATTACAAAGTTTAGATTTATATTCTTGATCACCAAATTAAGAAAATGCCCTATAGATGATGACTTGTGATATAAAATTCAACATGAAAATAAATATCTAAGATGAGTCACAATAGCATAACAATTCGAACCTAATATGATGAAGTGAAATTGGACTTATATTTTTTATCGACTCATCAAGGGTTTAAAAAAGACTCTCTGAACTTATAATCATGTTGGATATGACTATGATATAAACTATACCTACCAATTAAAAACCATGTTATTAGGTCTCATGTAGATGCAAGATAGAGTAGATTAATACTTGAATTAGAAATTTAAGGCATACATCTAAGAAGTCCTAAATGGTCTTAAATGATGAAAGGTATATCATGTTTCTAATCCAAAATGCAATAAATATTTCTATTTTGATGGATTGTTAATGCAATAATTGTTGGTTATATGCAAAGTACATATGATTTGAAATTTTAAAAAGAATTAAAAATAAATTTTTTCTTATGGAGAAGGCCTCTCTGAAGAAAGAACTGTACACTAATAAGTTAGGTGGTCTACCCCAATCTTATATGTATATACGTGCCTAAGCAAGGAATAGTAAAAATAAGGTATCGACCTAGGTGAACGCCTATTTATCCGTCTAATAGATTATCTTTCTATTTTATTTAAATAATTTTTTATTTTTTTTAAATAAAACATTTTTTCTTAAAAATGAATGAGACATGATATCTATGTTAACCTAAGAAAGTATGCAAGTTTCTTATTTTTTGTATAAAATTAGGGAATTTTAGTGTGTATAAAGCACGGGGTTTAAAATATCGGTCGATATTCTGGTGTAGATTATTTTACTTCATAATTAAGTGTTTTAGTTTTAAATTTCTGTCAAAAGTGATAATTAAGTTTCTTTTTGTTTATTTGTGGGATTAGCATTTGTAATTAGTAATTCAACAATTAAAATATTGTAATAAAATAAAATAAATCGACATGAAACTTAAAAAGTTGAGAAAACTTAAGTAAAGAACAAATAAAAGCATTTAAACTTCCTAACCAAAATGATCTATGGCTAATGGACTATACGATTTCTATTATGTGCTAGGTCGTGTGGGTGATCAATCCGATTACTAATTCATCATTAATCAGCAAGAGGGGAACCATCCCCGCCAATAAAATTGCCCTTCCCATCTCTTCTCTTCTTCCTATGATCTGGCTCAACCGGACCCAAAGATATTAATTCCTTAGCCAACTTGACCTTAACCGAATTGCTGTTGATTACCCCAACAGACTTCTGATCATTAAAAACAAGCGATCTTGACTCCTCAGATATACCTTCAACGTGCTGGTTCGTAACTTCTCCCTCTTCAACAACATTCATAAGAATCTGAAACCTATTTTCCACAGCAAAATTAACCTCTTTCTCCTTATTATTGCTATCCACAACAACGTCCACTTCCTTCTAATAGTCGTCTTGAACTACAACATAAATAGCTTCCATTTTCTCCTGATGATCAGTAACCACCATCTTACTGTTAACTGTCTTCTCCATTATCGTATTCCTACCTTGTCTACTAACTCTATTATTTCTATACATTCTATTCTTGAATTTTACATGGATCCACGGACCATACTCTGGTTCTAAAAAATTCTCATCTGCAGGGATACTAACAACAGTCTCTTGCTTGCTGCTCAGCTTCGCAGCCACATCAACCTTTTAATTGCAGGACACAAAACCTTGTCATGCCCCACCTTTCCATAATGAAAATAGAGCAAATCAATATTCTTGTATTCAATATGCTGAAAGAATCTTCCAGCAATGCCGTCAATCCAAACACCCTTAGGAAGGCTGTTTTCAAGATTCAATCTTATACAAACACGAACAAACTCACGTTTTCCCCATCTGAAAGAACTTCCATCCACATACATAGGTACTCCTATTCTTGATGCAATTCGGGCAATAATCTCTTCATCCCAACAGTAGAGCGGCAAACAGGGGAGACGTACCCAGACTAGAGCAGTGATCCCCTTGAAGGAATTGGGATTGAAGGATGTAGACCATTTGTCCATTCCCACTATGTAACCACCAACATACCATGGAACACCATTGAGTACTTCATCCATAGCTTCCTCACTTTTGAAAGAGCAAAGAATCCAGTTCATACCTAGTGACGTCATATGGAAATTCCTAAATTTGGTCCACTGTCTTCTTTATTTGACAGTACACATAGAAAAAGGAATCTTGTTGCCCAGGACTTTAACAACAAGTGAAAACTTTAATACCTTGGAATTCATTATCTCCTTTTCCGCATTTAGCTTGACCGCAACACCATCATCCGACATTTCAACAATATCATTGTTGAAAGAAAGCCTGATATGTTGTGGTTTCTTCCAAGCTTCAACAAATTCACCCTTTAGGTTTCCATTTTCACCCTTTGCATCCCTGTTAATACATCCCTGCACAGAATCAACATCTATAGGTACTTCTTGATCCAGAGTATCAATATCGATCGTCAAATTCTGACCCGTAACAATCTCCTTGTTACAAAGAGACTTATTAACTTTCAAGACTACTCCCGCCGACGAAGACATATCCAGATTCAAATTTTCAAATGCCAACAATGGTCTAGCATTATGAATGATTCCCCCTGTAGATCGTTCAAGTAAAGGTTTCTTACCTTTACCGTCAGGATTCAAGTCTTGACGAGGCATAAATTGAAAAATCTCTCTAATCACAATGCCTTTATTCCCCACACGATCAGGTCCAGTCGATCGTCCAAAAGCCATTACAACACCGGAAGAAGGCCGGAATACCTTCCTTCGATCAACGATCTTCAAACCCGCCACCAAAAATTGCCCACAAAAATTCAAAATAGACGAACTTTCTCTCTCTATAAAATCGCTGGACCTTCTCTCTCTATAGCTATCCTAGGAATTCTAAGATCAAAGAGAATACAATATACACACAATGACAATTTGTTCAAAAATCATTAATTGTTTAGAAGTGTGTTTTTTTTTTGTGCTTTTTGGGCAGATTTAGGCTTCATTGAGCATAATGTTTTTGCAGTTTTCTACAACAAATCTTAAATATATAGTGAAAATATAGTTGTCAAAAGTTATCCAAAGCAAAGCTATTAGTATGCTGGGGGTTAAAGGATTTGGTGGCTTGGTTTTAAATATCATGTATCCCTAAATGTTTTTAAAATATTTTAGATTTAAGTAATATTTTTCATAATGTTCATGCCTTTCAATAAAAATTTGAAAATATTAATGAATTCTCAAAATGACTTAAATATTTGTGAATATATATTTTTTATGGTTAAAACACAAAGAGTGCTTATGTGCTAATATAAAAGAAGAATTACAAGTCCTTTGAAGGATCCTCCACTCAATACATGCAAAAAATTTAAAATTAAAAGAGAAAAAAAATTGATTTATGGATCCCTCTCTAATTAAAATAAAGAAAATAAAATTAAGGTAGTAAAGAAGCCAAATCCCGAAAACATAAAAGCCTTATAGAATTCAGTATATCAATCAGCCGCTCAGGTATCAACAAATTATCTTCAAAAAAAAAAGTAGAAAATAAAGAAAAGAAGCAAGCACCTACAAAACATACAAAGATTAAGAAAATCCCAAGGAAAAAATAAGGTAAAAACCACCACACAAGACAACAACAAGAGGAAGAAGCATAAATAGGAAGCCAAAGAAGACAACCATAAACTAGCACTAAGAACCCTGCAAAATTAAATGGAACACCCATAACTCAACAAGCCGAACACAAAAAGCCAACACCTAAGAAAATAGACAAATTATAGTCCCAACAAACAAAAATAAGACCAGACAACCAGTCAACCATTACTAGGGGAACACAACTAGCCAATAGCCCTAAGAGTCTGACTCAGCAGAAATAAATAACCAACCCAACATAGAATAAGAAATAACAAAAAGAATAAGAAGCTAAAGAACCCACATACAAACACTAGACTAATCTAACCCAATTGGACATAGTATAATAAATACCCCATCATAACCCTGATAGGAAAAATCTAACTGAAAAAGGAGGAATATGAAACCCCAAAGAGGATATTATAGAAAGATAGACCACGGTCCCAAGGAGAAGGTTGGATCCACCATGAAGAACCAACCAAAAAAATTATAATGTATGGAAACCCCGAATCATCCAGTATAATTTTTCCTTCAAGAATAGTCATAACATTTAACATGCTGAAAGGCACAAAATTATTTCTAATAGAGCCTTTCATAAACAACCACACCATGCATGCCTTACCAGCCCTTTTAATTTAAGAGAATCTAAAAGAAATATTACTCATTAAAAACATAATCTTCATAAACAGATAAAAGTTATTAGCATTAAGAAAATTTTTAGCTTTAATCTAAGAGACCAATCTTTTAGAATTTCTTTCAATCCAAATTTTCTAAATGTTGTTTTCATAGCAAACCCTAAACCTTTAAATAGGTCATACAAATCCACACCTAAATCATCATAGTTAATATTATTGGAGGCAAAGCCACTCACCATCTTAACATTGTGATCAAGAATCAACCCACCAAAACCATTACTAGAATAAAAAAAAGAGCTATAAATTTTAAGTTTACTGATTAAGAGAAGGCTTGGACCACTAATAATGAAACAAGGAGAAACCACATTAGAATTGTCATAATGAATATTAAAGAATGTAAACAAATATTTCCCACATCTAAAATGCTTCAACGTTAATAAACCAACTTTGAAGAGTTGTTGAATTTCAAACAACAAAGAACTTAAAACCTTTTGGTGACACATTTTAATACCAATGTGCTAGCTCTTATTCCTTTCATCCCAAAGAAGCTACAGAACTAGCAACATAATGACAAGAAAAATATGCGTTTTAACTTTAAGATGAAAATTACCATCTAAAAAAGTAATAATAAACTTATTATTAAAATCAATTTTAATTTACAAACCTTTCATTAAAGCATTTCAAACTTTAGCAGCAAAAGACCCATTCAAAAAAATATGACTAATTGTCTCAACATGATAACAACATTTATATTTAGAAACTGAATATAAGTCTTTTCCCTTTAATATACAATCAATATGAATATAACTTTTTTTCAAAACCTCCATGCTAACATAGAAGTGTGTAAAGGAGTAGAGGAATTCTAGTTTTTACCAAAAGTAGTGATAACATCTTTTTTTTTCTTAAGAAGTGCCACACTTTGTTAAGACTAAAGTTGCCATCCTTAGATAAATTACACATAGTTTGATCATTAAAGTTACTGTTAATGGGAATGTCGCACAAATTGTCCTCAAAGCTTTGAGGAATAAACTGAAAGATTATTTTTAAAGAAAATATCATTGCTAAATGAACCAATATACTTTCAATGAGGATGTAGAATTAAGTTGAAGTGAGAGTCTAGAGATCCATCACAAGACTAATCATCCTGCTAAATGAAAGAGGAACTGTTGTTTATTCTACACTAAATGATTAATTCAGCAAAACATTTATGTTGCACAACCCGCTCCACCCATGAGGTCGGATGTATATTCTTATAATATTTCTTATTCATGAATTTGGCTCAAAGATAATCATTTTTCTTGAGTTTTAACCATAACTTGAAGGAAAAGTTGTTAACCAAATAAAAAAAAATTATAAAGTAGACCCCCTAAAAGAAGGATCAGTACAAGCCCCTCAATTGGACAAATGCATCTTTTTAGAATTAATAGTGGATCCCCAAAAACGTTTACTCAAAGATTTCTCCAATCTATCACAAACACCAAAAGTAGGATTAGTAGTTTGGAGTAGATAAATGGACTTAGAGCTAGAACACTCTTAATAAGAATAAGTCTAGCCCCTATAGAAAGAAATTTAAATTCCTAAGTAGAAATAATCTTGTTGATAACTAAAATTTTGTGATAAAAAAAGGGATTTCTTATGACCTTTATACAAAGGAGTTCTATGGTAACTAATAGGAAGAACCTGATTTTAGAAGTTAGTGCATAATTTAATATTATTACACTGCACCAGAGACATACCTTTTCCACCAATGAAAGAGCATTTGATATTATTAAAATTAAGACCACATTCCCTTTTAATGGTAGACATAAACTTTGTAACCTTCTTGACATACTTAATAGAACCATTGCAAAATAATATAATATCATTAATAAAGTAGAGATGAGAATATTAAGCCCACTAGAGTTCCTATAGGAAAAGTTTTTGTGTATAGAAAAAATGAGGATATGTTAGGAAAGTTGATATTTGCATGTTTTACATTCTTGCAACTTGTATAGTTTTGATGATTCCAAATATTATTGTTTTATGTTTTGTTATCTCCTAATATTTTTTGGAAGATTTGTTTTCGCTCTTGTGTGTACTAATATTTCAGGAAAATCGAACCCCAGACTACGAAGACTTCAAATCAGATTCAGCATTAAATACTTTGTGAATTTGAAGCTTGTACTTTTTATTTAAATTAAATTTGAGAGGGAGTGATTGTAATTGAGTGAATAAATTTACACACACTTAAAGGAGATCTTGAAAAAGTTTTTGTACTGATCGTACGGGACGAACATTGTTCGTATGGACGATCAGATCAGTTATCTCCTTGTAAGAGCAATGGAACGGACAGGAACTGAACTGGAAAATTTTTCTAAGGAATGATCGTCCAGACGAAATCATTTTTCTTCCCAGGATGAGTTTCTCTGTAAAAATTTTGTCCAGTTCGTCCAGGACGATGGGAACCGACTATGGCAATTTTTGGCAACGTTCTGCAGTTTTCGGAACCAACTTTTGATATAACTGTTCGTACCGGACGAATGTTTTTGTCCTAGGACGAACCAATTTTGTCCAGGACAAAATTGGTTCGTACAGATGAACAAATGGTTCGTACGGGACAATCCGGTGCGCAGAAAAACATATTTTTAGCAGTTTTTTGGATGATTTTTCATGTCCTTTCTATATAAGGAGTCCTAGAAACTATTACAAGTGCCTTTGAAGTTGTTTTCTCTTGAGAGGGGTCATTGAGTGTGAGAGATTGGGAGAGATTATAAGAGTGAAGAGTGAGAGATCAAGTGAGGGGTTTGTGAGGGATTCAAAAGGTTACTTGAAGAAGAATATCTCTTTGTTTCTTTCCATCTCCTTTGAAGGCTCTCAAGTGAAGTTCAACAACATCGGTCCGGTTCTCTGCCGACACTTGGAGAGTGCAAAAGGACGACAAAGTGTATCTTTGACAGCCATTGTGTCTTCGTTCTTTGGGAGAAAACTAGAAGAGAGAACTTGAAAGGGAGAGAGGAAAGGGTGGAGTTTTAGAGGGAGAAGATCCTTGGAGGGGATTTCAAGGGAGTGTGAAGGGGATATTCACACGGTTGCTCCGGCGAACTTGCACTTCAGTACCATCGGATTCAAGGGTCATCTTGAGGGAAGTTTTGGCGAGAAGAAGATCTCTTTGGTGTCAAAGAACCCGGCTACTCCGCCGCACCGGGGAAGGTGAAAGTGATTTTGTACAGGCTTTTTCGCCTTGCTGTGGGGGCAAAAGGGGAGTCACTTTGTGGTATTAGTGTAATACTCAGAGGGTGCCTCCGGGGAGTGGACGTAGGTCAAGGTTTGACCGAACCACTATAAATCTGGTGTGTTCTTTCTTATTTTTCTTCCGCATTTAATTTCATTGCAAGTTGTTTACTCTGGTTGAAAAGTTTATTTTTTAAACTTTAAATTTAACTTGTATTAATAATTAAAAAGGTTTTCTAAAAATCCAAGAGTAGAAGTATAATTTTTAAATTACCAATTCACCCCCCTTTTGGTTAGCCTTGGGATATTTAGTTAGGCTTAACATCCTAATTACTAGACTCAACAAGTGGTATCAGAGCAAGGTTTCAAAATCATAAGTTTTGACTACTTTTTGAAAAACGAGTATGGCTAATTTTAGAAACCGTAAAATATTAGAAGGATATTCAATTGTTAGACCACCTTTATTTGAAAATATTTCTTTTGATTTTTGGAAAATTCGAATGTCTACTTTCTTGCAATCAATAGATTATCGAATGTGGCATATGATTCAAAATGGTTATTCTGTACCGTCACGTATTATAGATGGAATCAAAACTGATACCCCTTTTTTTCAATGGAGTAGAGTAGAACAAATTTATGCTGAATTAAATGCTAAATGTATGAATTGTTTGTTTTATGCTTTAAATTTGGAAGATTATATGAGAATCTCTACATGTACTACCGGCAAGGAAATTTGGGACAGTTTATTCATTACATATGAAGGTACTAGTGAAGTCAAGCAATCTAAGTTGAATTTTTTGATACATGACTATGAACTCTTTAGCATGAAACCTTATGAGACGATCTTAGACATGTATACTACGTTTATTCAAATTATAACATCATTACATGCTTTAGGTAAAGAATTTTCAAACTTTGAAATAGTCAATAAAATTCTACGTTGTTTACTTGACAAGTTTGATGCCAAAGTTGTTGCTATTTACGAATCAAAAAATTTGAATGAATATTATATTGATAATTTGATTGGCTCACTCATTGCCTACGAGTAATATTTGGGTCAAAGACTTTTGGATGCAGGTGAAACAATAATGCTAAAAGCGGAAGACATGGAGAAAAGTTGCTTAGTTGGTGAGGAAAACGATGACTTAACAAGCAAATTGAAAAGTCCACTAAAACACAAGCATAAGCATCAACAAAAGTGGAATAAAGGTAAAAATGGTAAGAATGTTCAGATTTCTTCAAGTATTATTTGCTTTGGATGTAGGAAATCTGGACATCTGAAAAGTCAGTGCCCTAATTTGAGAATTCTTCCTGCTAAAGAAAAGGGCAAAGCTAAGAAAATTATAAAATGAGAAAATAATGAAAAGCAAAAAATCTCCTGGGCAGATCTAGCTTCTGAATCATCAGACTAGGAGCAAAATGATATTTAAAGCCTTTGTTTATGTGTTTTTGTGTGTATGTTTTTTATTTGTTGTGTTTTTATTTTTGTTTGTTTTATGTGTTTTTCTATTTTTAATTTTTGTGTGTTTTGTATGATTTTGAGATATTTTCATATCGGATTCCATGTTTCTTGTTGTGAGACATTTGGAATGTGATATGAAGATTTTTATAGTTTGTGTACTTGTATTTTATTTAGTGTTTTTCTATTCTTTTATTGCTTTAGATTTTTTTTGATGTTTAAGTGTTTTTGTTATGTGTTTGAAATGTTCGTTAGCCTATATGAAAAACCCTTAAATTTTTTCTCTTACAAGTGCTATACTTTGAACTGCAACATAAAATTGAATTCATTAGAAAATCTATTTTTTCTAAATTTAAGTTGTGTTTATAACTTGATATTATTAAGATTGTCAATTTCATGTCTCTTATTTAGACTATATTAATTTTAATATTATTATTATAATTGTGATGTTTTCTTATTTTATATTTCACTTATCAATTAATATTTATGCACTTAGAAAGATTTGAAGTTTTAGATTATTGATTTTGGAAAGAATACAATTACTCTTGAAAATTGTACAAATGTACAAAAATCAAAAGAAATGCACAAAGATTTGCAATGTGAAAAATAGGCACAAAATAAGCCCAACAAGTGAAAAGATGCACAAAAATGTGCCACAAAATTGAAAAAGATGTGCAAAGCGCCACATGTGGTTGTTATTTCTTTCCTTAATTTTTTAATCTCTTAATTCAAAATTGATCTTATGTACATTTATATTACTTATTGAAATATGAAATATAAAATTTTTATATCATCATTTTTACAATGATTTTCTCTATCTTAAATGTCTAAATATACTCATGTGTTGATTAATTTTTTTTAGTTTCTATGTTATATCTCCTCTTAAATTCTATGAATTTTATGATTTGGCTAATGTTTTAATTTTATTTGCATAACTTATGTCAAACACTTTAAAGGTTAAATTTTTAAATAATTTTCATATGTCTGCTTACATTTCTAGTCTTTTTCTTCTTCACTTTTTGATGTTGTCAAAAAGGGGGAGAAATTGTTTGTTGTGTCTTGTGTATTCGTATCATTGTGTGTTTGTTTTATTTAGTGTATGTGTGTTTGTTTTGTTTTGTTTTGTATTTCTAAAAATTTTGAAAACAAAAATAATTTTAATGCCTCCTTATTTTCGTATGTTAATTAATTCAGGGGGAATTTAGGAGATTCTTAGAATTTGAAATTATACAAACAATAATTGTTTTGCCATCATCAAAAAGGGGGAGATTGTTAGGAAAGTTGCTATTTGCATGTTTTACATTCTTGCAACTTGTATAGTTTTGATGATTCCAAATATTATTGTTTTATGTGTTGTTATCTCCTAATATTTTTTGGAAGATTTGTTTTCGCTCTTGTGTGTACTAATATTTCAGGAAAATCGAACCCCAGACTACGAAGACTTCAAATCAGATTCAGCATTAGATACTTTGTGAATTTGAAGCTTGTACTTTTTATTTAAATTAAATTTGAGAGGGAGTGATTGTAATTGAGTGAATAAATTTACACACACTTAAAGGAGATCTTGAAAAAGTTTTTGTACTGATCGTACGGGATGAACATTGTTCGTACGGGACGATCAGATTAGTTATCTCCTTGTAAGAGCAATAGAAAAGACAGGAACTGAACTGGAAAATTTTTCTAAGGAATGATCGTCCAGACGAAATTATTTTTCATCCCAGGACGAGTTTTTCTGTAAAAATTTCGTCCAGATGAAGTCCAGTTCGTCCAGGACGATCGGAACCGACTATGGCAGTTTCTGGCAACGTTCTGCAGCTTTCGGAACCAACTTTTGATATAACTGTTTGTACAGATGAACAAATGGTTCGTACGGGACGATCCGGTGCGCAGAAAAACATATTTTTACCAGTTTTTTGGACGGTTTTTCATGTCCTTTCTATATAAGGAGTCCTAGAAACTATTACAAGTGCCTTTGAAGTTGTTTTCTCTTAAGAGGGGTCATTGAGTGTGAGAGTTTGGGAGAGATTGTAAGAGTGAAGAGTGAGAGATCAAGTGAGGGGTTTGTGAGGGATTCAAAAGGTTACTTGAAGAAGAAGATCTCTTTGTTTCTTTCCATCTCCTTTGAAGGCTCTCAAGTGAAGTTCAACAACATCGGTCCGGTTCTCTGCCGACACTTGGAGAGTGTAAAAGGACGATAAAGTGTATCTTTGACAGTCATTATGTTTTCGTTCTTTGGGAGAAAACTAGAAGAGAGTACTTGAAAGGGAGAGAGGAAAGGGTGGAGTTTGAGAGGGAGAAGACCTTGGAGGGGATTTCAAGGGAGTGTGAAGGGGATATTCACACGGTTGCTCCGGCGAACTTGCACTTCAGTACCATCGGATTCAAGGGTCGTCTTGAGAGAAGTTTTGGCGAGAAGTAGATCTCTTTGGTGTCAAAGAACCCGGCTACTCCGCCGCATCGGGGAAGGTGAAAGTGATTTTGTACAAGCTTCTCTGCCTTGCTGTGGGGGCTAAAGGAGAGTCACTTTATGGTATTAGTGCAATACTCGGAGGGTGCCTCCAGGGAGTGGACGTAGGTCAAGGTTTGACCGAACCACTATAAATCTGGTGTGTTCTTTCTTATTTTTCTTCCGCATTTAATTTCATTGCAAGTTATTTACTCTGGTTGAAAAGTTTATTTTTTAAACTTTAAATTTAACTTGCATTAATAATTAAAAAGGTTTTCTAAAAATCCAAGAGTAGAAATATAATTTTTAAATTACCAATTCACCCCCCCTCTTGGTTAGCCTTGGGACATTTAGTTAGGCTTAACATCCTAATTACTATACTCAACAGGATAAACCTCTAGAATAATAATCAGCAGCAATAATGTAAAGAGTAATTGATAACTAATCTCTTTGCCTAATAATCTGGGCACCTTTGAAAAATGCAGGAGACTTGCCATTAATATGAATAGAATACAAGAAATTTTCAATAATACTTTTAAATAGTTTAATAGAGTTAAGATCAAAAACAAATTATTTCATAATACTAAACAAAAATGTCTAATTTTTTTTATAAGCCTTTAAAATATCTAACTTTAAAGATTAGATTATGGCCATGGACTTTTTTGTTAATTTCATGAAGAAATTTTGAAGAAAGAAGATGATTATAAGTAATGTTCCTACCTTTAACAAACCTCATTTTATTTGAAGATATGATTTTAGGGAGAAAATTAGATAACCTATATGCTAAAATTTTAGATAAAAGTTTATTAAAGGCAGTAAAAAGGTTAATAGGTCAATAATAATTCTATGATTTCTAGGTTAATCATTTTATGGGTCAATACAAGAAATAGGAAAACCTTTAGAAAAAGCTATCAGACCTTTTTACAGATCCACCTAAATATTATTCCAATAGTTTTGACAAAAAGTTGCAGTAAAATCATTAGGACCTTCCATAGAATTCTTATTCATGCTCATCAAAGAGTTAAAAATTTCAAGTTCATCAAGCAAATTAAAAATATTATAATTTCCCTCAAGACAAATAGAAAAATGAATTACAGGAGGATAAGTAATAAGCAAAACATGCTTGATAAAACCAAAAGATTTCTTAATGAAGGTAATAGAAAACTTAGAAACTAAGGGTTAATTGTCGCACCAGCCATAAGATTCCTTTTTGATCCTACTGAAGAAGTATTTAGTTTTTTAAGCATTATCCACGAGATGAAAATACTTGGTGTTCCTATCACATATCAAAATAGGCTTATAAGTTGCTTTTTATCTCCAAAATTATTCGTCCATAATTTGAAGATTAACCTGGCTAGCCTTAGCAGAGTAAATCTGATCAAAATTAACATCCCTAGAATAAGCAACAAATTTATTTTCTTGGATATAAAAACTCTTTTCTATCAATAATAATGTTATTAAAAATATTACCAAATTTAACTTTAGTCCACGATCTTAAAACTTTTTTTATTCTCTTAGAATTTAAAGAAAAACATATCATTAAATTGTTCCCCTCGTAGTAGTAAGAAAGAGGAGCAACCCAAATCTCACTAACAAACATAACAAGATCAGGAGCTTTCAACCACATATTTTTAAAATGAAAAGGAATGAAACCAATAGAATTAATTAAAGAAATATTAAAAAGAAAAGGAGACTGATCAAAATTAGCCTTGCTAAGGTGATCAACAACATATCAAAGTCATTCATTAATAAATAAAATTATATATAATATTTCCCATACTCTATTATTAGACAAATAAAAATTGGAACAAAAAAACTAATATCAAAAAGACCACATTCCAACATCATATTATTGAAATCCTCTATAGCATTAGGATTAGGAGGAGAGCCCCTCACCTTTTTATAAGAATTAGAAATGATAATAAAGCCCCCTCCAACAAACCAAGGACTCTTATAGCAACTTAAAGAGATTAACAAGTCTTTGCCAAAGAAGTCTACCAAAATGTGCCAATAAAGCTTATTTATATGGGTTGTCCAAAAGCATATGTCAACAACCACCTAAGAGACACCTTTATCAAGTGTCTCAATAAATTATATGCCTTAATAGAAATCTATTAGGGCACCTTAAGGTACCTAAATTGGAATCTTTTTTTGTAGTGATTATGCTTAATAAGGTAATTGCACTCATTTAGGTCTAATAGGCAAAAGCCTTCTCATCTAAAAGACCTCGAAGAGCATGTTGATTTGGAATCCTTTATGTCACCTTTTTTAGGTAAGGTCCACACTAGAGATTCCTAATTATAAGGGCTTATAATCATATGAGCCAAAAAGGAAATAATGTAACAAATAAAAGTAAATACTAGCTAATTCCATATATAGATGTATTAATGATACTCTATTTCATTTAGGGGTAATATCTCTCAAGGGCCTTTATCATGCCCTATGATATTCCATGATGAGCCTCCTGAGCATAGTTTGGAGATCTTACCATTACATCAAAACCCTAATAATTCAATATGTGCTCTACTTGCTGACTTGTTGTATTGGGTTTTTAGAGAAATATATCTTCAATAAATTCTCTTCATTTGCATTAAGTGATGGTGAGTATAATAACGAGAAGCACCATATTTACCCCACCTCTGTTAGATCATTTTCTCTAAGACATACAAACAAGTGTGATTAACTTTAAATTAATAAAGAAATTTTCTCAGCTCACCCTAAAACATAAAGAGGGTTTTGGGAGAGCCCTAACACATATTTTCATATTAAATCTAAAATAATTATGAAATGTAAGGAAAAAAATAATAAAAACCTTTGATATATTAAAATTATTGTGACATATATAAAAAATATTTTTACAAATATCCCTTTCTTTATAATTCTACAAGTTTAACTTTTTTTATAATTTTTTACAAATTTTATAATTTTTCTTCGCAAGAAAATCATTAGGCACTATTATGAAAAAAGTATTCCAATAAATTTTAATTATTTATAAATAAATAAATTTATTTTTAATTGTTGTGATGATCATCAAAGTTTAGCAAAGATAAAAACATCATAATTTCAAACATAGAAATTTTAAATTAAAACTATCCCAAAAATTAAATTTATGTAGTTTCTTGTTAACAAAATAGGGTAAATAATACATATATGGGGAGAAGACTACAAATAATAATAATAATAATAATAATAATAATAATAATAATAATAATAATAATAATAATAATAATAATAATAATAATAATAATAATAATAATAATAATAATAATAATAATAATAATAATAATAATAATAATAATAATAATAATAATAATAATAATAATAATAATAATAATAATAATAATAATAATAATAATAATAATAATAATAATAATAATAATAATAATAATAATAATAATAATAATAATAATAATAATAATAATAATAATAATAATAATAATAATAATAATAATAATAATAATAATAATAATAATAATAATAATAATAATAATAATAATAATAATAATAATAATAATAATAATAATAATAATAATAATAATAATAATAATAATAATAATAATAATAATAAGAATAAGAATAATAAGAATAATAATAAAATTAATATAGAATATTTCAAAATGACAAAAGTGTATTATATATAAGATTAATAGCTCCCCTTCGCAAGAATGTAATTGGAAAACATGATTTCATTTTTTTTTTGTTACTTAAACATTTTTAATTCTTGCACTAGAAAAGCATGTTCCATGTTTTCTTTTGATTTCTATTTAAACATTTAAAGCCCATACTTGCTAAATATTCCTTTGCATTTTTACTAATTCTGAATTAATAAAGTTATGTGCCTTAAAATTTATTTTTATGGTTCAATTTTTGGATAGTTGTCACATTTTATTTTACTATAATTTTACTACTTTAGAGAGAGTCATCTTAGATTTTTTGGTTAAATAAAATATCGGCCTTCCAATTACCCCGATAGAGAGTAAATGTATTAGATTTGGCTTATGTTAAAATGGTAGAGGTAGACCTACAAAGACATTGTTAGAAAATATTAGAAATTAAATTTTTTATTAGATTTAAATGGTAATTTTTTTCCTAACATGACACAATTAAAAAAAAAAAAAAATTTCAAGTAGCCGACCCCACATAGTTGGATAAAGATGTTGAGTCTAGTAATTAGGTTGTTAAGCCTAAATAAATGTCCCACGGCTACCAAGAGGGGGGTGAATTGGTAGTTTTAAAAATTTTAAACCCTCTTAATGATAAAGTTGAACCGAAATAAAATTTTCTTTTAAACTTTGTAGAAAAATGTTTTTCAACCACATAGTTGTTTAAACTGAAATTTAAAGTGCGGAAACGTAAAAGCAATAAAGTAAATGACACCAGATTTATAGTGGTTTGGTCTATAACCAGACCTACATCAACTCCTCAGAGGCACCCTCTGAGTATTGCACTAAAACCAATAGTGACTCTCCTTTAACACCCACAGTAAGGCGGAGAAGCCTTTACAACACACTCTTTTCACCACTACCCGGTGCGGCAGAGAACCGTCATCCTTTTACACAAACCACAGTGTTGACAGAGAACCGTCGTCCTTTTACACTCTCCTAGTCTGGGCAGAGAACCATACGGCTGTTCACACTCTCCAAGTGTAGGCAGAGAACCTTTCCGCTGTTCACACTCTCCAAGTGTAGGCAGAGAACCCTTCGGCTATTCACACTCTCCAAGTGTCGGCAGAGAACCAGATCTCCTTGACTGATCTTCTCACAAGAATCTAGAAGGAAGAAGGAAAAGAGTGAAGAAATCCAATTTCACAAGTAGAGACTCTTACCTTAGTAATCCAAGTGAAGCCTTCTCGCTCCAGTAGTAGGAATCCTCCTTTGAATGCTCTCTTCCACTCTCTCCTTGGCTTTTCTCTCAAGAGGCACAAAGATCAAATGACAAAAAGATTGGGTGGCAGTCTAATTTGGACTATTTATACAAAAGACATGAAAAACCGCCCAAAAACTGCATATTTCCAATTCTTTACGCATTGGATCGTCCTGTACGATCCTAGATCGTCCTGGACGATTTTACTTAAACGATCTGAAACGACCCAATTTGTATATATGTACGAAATGACTTCGTACAACTGATCGTCCTGTACGAACTAGGTTCGTCCAGTACGAACGGTTATTACAAGGTCGGTTCTAGAAACTGCTGAAAACTGTTCTAAGTCGGTTAATCGTTTGGACGAAAATATGTTCGTCTGGACGAAAATTTTTCAGAGACCCGATCGTCCTGGATGATTATTTATTTCGTCTGGACGAAAATTTTCCAGAGGACCAATCGCCACGGACGATAATTTGTTTTCGTCTGGACAAAAAATTTCCCGAGACCTGATCGTCCGGTACGATATTTAATTTCGTCTGTACGAAAATTTTCCAGAGCACTGGTCGCCTCGTACGATGGTAAAATTCATCTGGACGAAAATTTTAAAGAGAACCCATCATCCGGGACGATAATAAATTTCATCCTGGACGAATAAGACTTAGAAAAAATTTTCGAGCAAATTCCTATTCGTTCCATTTGCTCTATAGGAGATAACTGACGGATCGTCCAGTACGATAAAAATCATCCTGTACGATCAGTATAAAATTGTATGATCTCCTTATGTGTGTGTGTAAGTTTTTTTTATTCACTCAATTACAATCACTCCCTTTCAAAATTAAATCAAAGAAAATGAAAACTTCAAATAGACAAAATATCTCATGTTGAATTTGATTTGAAGTTATCGTAGTCTGGAGTCGGATTTTCCTGAAATGTTTGTACACACAAGAGCAAAAGCAAGTCTTCTAAAATTGTTAGGAGATAACTATACATTTGAACAATAATGTTTGGAATCATCAAAACTACATAAGTTGCACAAATATAAATCATTCAAATAGCAACTATTCAAACAATCTCCCCCTTTTTGATGATGGCAAAACAATTATTATTTGTATGGTTTTAAGTTAAACAAATCTCCTATCTCCTAAACTCCCCCTGAATTGATGAGTACATTAAAATAAGGAGGCATAAAGAACAAAATTTTTTAAGGAGGCATAAAGAACAAAATTTTTATTTTTCTAAAATTTTAACACAAACAACAACAAAATAAAAAAAAACTTGCAAACAGAACAATCAAAACAGAAAATACAATAATTTCTCCCCCTTTTTGACAGCAACAAAAAGTGAAGAAGAAAAAGACAAGAAATGTAAGTAATTATATGAAATTCATTTTTAAAATTTAATCTAAATTGTGATTAACATAGGGTATGCAATTTTCAACTAAAGATATTAGGTCAATCATAGAAATTCATACAATTTAAGAACTGATATAACATTGTAAGTAAGAAGAATTTATCAAAGACATGATTCAATTTAGACATTTGACTATAGAAAATCATTACAAGAGAGATGTATAAAAATTCTATATTTCAAAGTTCAATAGAATATAAATGAACATAAGATCAATTTGAATTAAGAGATTGAACGAATTTGGAAAGAAGAGAATTACCTCATGTGGCGCTTTGCGCATCTTTTTCAAAATTTTGGGACACATTTTGTGCATTTTTTTTTTGGTTGGGCTTATTTTGTGCCTCTTTTTCACTTTGCAAATTTTTGCGAATTTCTTTTGATTTTTGTACATTTGTACAATGTTCAAGAGTAATTGAGACCAATTCTTTCCAAAATCTATAATCTAAAATTTCAAATATTTCTAGGTGCATAAATATCACTTGAGCATAGAAATACAAAATAAGAAAACATCTAAATTGCAATAGTAATATTAACTTTTATGTAGTCTAAATGAATAGACATGAATTTAAAAGTTCTAATTACAACAAGTTATAAACAACTTATTAATTCAGAAAGTCTAGATTTTCTAATATAGATAATCTCAAATTACAATCGAATTTAAGCACTATGTAGATTAAATAATACTAATGAAATTCATAAACATTAACCATATTTCAAAACAAATCTAATAAAAGAAAAACTCTCATTGATACTTAAGAAACAGATTACATAAAAAGAAGAAAAATACATTGAACTTAAAAAAGAAAAACCAACATAAACACAAACACTTAACAAATAAAACAGACATGATACAAACAAAAAAAAAATACAATAAACACACATAAAAACATTTCTACTGTTCTGGAGGAGGAGGAGGAGGAATGCCGCCAAAAAGGTTGAAGTAGGAGGCCATCAACATTACATTGGTATTAATTTCATGAACTTCATCTTTAATATTACCAATGTCTTGTTGCTGCTGCGTAAGTTGAGCATCAAATTGATCAAACCTTTGATCAATGTGAGTCTCTAATCTATCAAATCTCTCAATCAGATTCTGGTAATCTGATTGAGAAGCAGAAGCTTGCACTCCTTCTTCTTCTTCATCTTCTGAAGCACTGGCATGTGCTTTTTCTTTTTCTTTTTCCTCCTTGAAGAGCAATCTGAATGATGCATCGTTATAGTAAACTGGCTCTTCATATTCTTCATCAGGATGCACTATGTTGTATTTTTTTTCCAAAATATAAGTGATTAAGTGTCATAATGAAATGTTCTTCTTCCTCTTCTGATCTGCATGTCCTATTTCTGAAAGCCCATAGATATTGTCTATGATAAGTTGGGCTTCGTCAATAGGATGTCTTTCTATGATTAAAAAGTTTAGAACAGAAAGGAGAGGGGTAATGTTAATCCTATCACCAGCTTTAGGAATAATTGAGGATCTAAGGATATGCTGGATGATTCGAGCATCTTGGGTCATACCGGAGACTCTAGCAACATGATAGGTTATGCCTATTTCTCTAATCACCCTATTGATTTGAAACCATTTGAAGGAGGTTTCTGACATTAGGGTGTGGGCTCTATATCCCTCAGTTCTTAAGTTTAAAAATGCACCAAGGTCGTGCTTGGTGATCTTAACTTTTTGCTTAAAAACATAAGAACTAATGGTGGAGTGGTCAGAATTGAAACTCATGTTCGCTAGAAAGTAATGGTAGGTTTGCTTATTGTAGAAGTGGACGAGAGAAAGAATGAAATGAAATTGGGTTGAGGCGAAGAGGTGCAATACCCGAAATTTCAACTCAGTTTGAATAAGAATGCGAGACGGAGTGATTTTTGCGGATGCAAAACGAGGAAAAGATTCCTCATTCGCCTTAGAAGGAATGTTGTCTGGGGCATTCCTATTTGGTTTCTTCACCAACACCTTTTGTCTTTTGCTAGAGGAGGCCATTGTTGATTTGATGTAGAAAGGGATTGAAAATGAAGTTTGGAAGTGTGATTGTTAAGTTAGAAAGCCTTCATATTTAAAGAAAAACGATACGTTCGTCCTGGACAAAAATATTCGTCCTGGACAAAAAATTATCGTTCGTCTGGACGAAATAATTTCGTACAGACGATCCAATTCGTCCAAAATGTAACGGCTTTTCGTAATCAACACAACTTACGATGCGTCCCTTCGTACAGGCTTTTTGACTTGACCGATCGTACAGACGAAAAATTTTCGTACAGACGATCAAAAAGTAAATCGTTTTAATGACTCTTGAAAACCGTCCCCTACAACGAACCGACACATGTTCGTCTGGACGAACAAAAATTTCATACAAACAAAGTTCATATTAAAAACTTTCTTATCCACTCAACCGCTGCATTCAATCGTCCCGACGTTTGAGAGAGAGAAAAAAAATTCGTCCTGGACGATCATCAGATCGTACAGACGATCTAATTAAAAACTGCTCTCAAAACGGTTAAAATTCGAGCAAACTGTTCCTTCACACATCGTCCCGTACGAAACATTTTCGTCCTGGACGATTTCCTCCAAAAAAAAAATTTAATTTTGAATTTTTAAATTAAGAAAATCAAACAAAATATTCAAAAACACAGAAAACATAAAACAAAACCATAAATCCAAAAATTCATTCAAAACACATAAAATTTCACACAATCAAAAACAAAATAAAACAAATATCAATGTTGCAAAGACATTTTGTTTAAGCATTCAAATCAATAACACCAAGCCTTGTTCTTAAAGTACTGAAGGTATCAAAGGCTAAAGGTTTTGTAAAAATGTCTGCAAGTTGATTTTCAGTTGAAACATGTATGAGTTCAATTTCTCCTTTGGACACATGATCCCTTATGAAATGATGCCTTATATCAATGTGTTTGGTTCTAGAATGTTGAATAGGATTTTTGGAAATGCAAATAGCACTAGTATTGTCACAATAAATTAGAATAGTGCCTATAGTTAATCCTAAATCAATCAACTGTTGTTTTAACCAAAGTACTTGTGCCACACAACTTCCTAATGCAATGTATTCTGCTTCTGCAGTAGATTGTGCCACTGAATTTTGTTTTCTACTAGACCATGAAACTAATGAATTTCCAATGAATTGACATGTTCCAGAAGTGCTTTTCCTATCCACTCTACAGCCTGCAAAGTTAGAATCTGAGTAACCAATAATTTCAAATGAAGAGCTAAACTTAGGATACCAAATTCCTAAGTTTTGAGTTCCTAGTAGATATCTTAAAATCCTTTTCACTGCTGTCAAATGTGATCTTTTGGATCTGATTGAAATCTAGCACATAAGCAAACACTGAACATAATATCTGGTCGGCTAGCAGTCAAGTAAAGTAAAGATCCAATTATCCCTCTAAATTTCTTTTGATCAATAGATTTTCCCTTACGGTCCTTATCCAACTGAACTGAAGAACTCATTGGTGTACTAACAGGTTTAGCATTGACCATTTCATATTTTTTGAGGATGTCCTTAATATATTTAGTTTGACTAAGAAAAGTACCTTCCTCAAGTTGCTTAATGCTAAATCCTAGAAAGTAATTTAAATCTCCCATTAGACTCATTTCAAATTCACTACTCATTGTTTTAGAAAAATCATCACAAAGATGTTTATTTGAAGATCCAAAGATGATGTCATCCACATAAATTTGAACAATAAGTATATTCTTTCCAATTTTCCTTAAAAAGAGAGTTGTATCCATACTTCCTTTTTCAAAAGATCTTTCAAGTAGGAAGGTGCTCAACCTCTCATACCAAGCCCTAGGTGCCTGTTTCAATCCATATAATGCCTTTTTTAATTTGAAAACATGATTTGGAAATTTAGAATTTTCTAAACCTGGAGGTTGTTCTACAAAAACATCTTCCTCAATTACCCCATTTAAAAAGGCACTTTTGACATCCATTTGAAACAATTTAAAACCTTTAAAACAGGCAAATGCTAGTAAAACCCTAATTGCTTCAAGTCTAGCTACAGGGGCAAAAGTTTCCTCAAAATCAATTCCTTCAATTTGATTATACCCCTTAGCTACTAATCTAGCCTTATTTCTAATGACTACTCCTGAGTCATTCATTTTATTTTTGAACTCCCACTTGGTTCCAACAACACTTTGATCTTTTGGCCTTGTAGTTAGTTCCCAAACTTTATTTCTTACAAATTGATTTAACTCTTCTTGCATGGCCAATATCCAAAATTCATCTGAAAGTGCTTGATCAATGTTAGTGGGTTCAATAGTTGAAATAAAGGCTGAATGATTGACTTCCTTGTTTAATCCACGCCTAGTTCTAACACCCTCACTTGGTTCACATATAATCAATTCTTTGGGTGGTTTTTAGAAAATCTCAAATCTCTAGGCAAAGGGTCTTCTCTTTCTAAATTTTCTTCCACATTTTCTTCCAAATTTAATCTATCAATCTTTTGGGAGTTTTCTTCAATTTCTTCTTCAACAACATTTGGCTCTTCCATGTTTCCATTTTCATCAAAAACAACATGTGTGGTTTCTTCAATGACTAAAGTTCTTTTGTTGAATACTCTATAAGATTTTCCAACACTTGAATATCCAACAAAAATTCCTTCATCTGATTTTGGATCAAATTTTCCTAAGGCAGATTTTCCATTATTATGTATGAACACCTTGCAACCAAATACATGCAAATGAGACAAATTTGGTGTTCTACCTTTTAGCAACTCATAGGGTGTTTTATTCAAATTTGATCTCACATTCACCCTATTCAGAACATAGCATGCAGTGCTAACCGCCTCAGCCCAAAAATATCTAGGAAGCGAGTATTCTGCTAACATTGCTCGGGCGGCTTCTATTAATGTTCTGTTCTTTCTTTCAACTACTCCATTTTGTTGAGGAGTTCTAGGTGCAGAAAAATTGTGATCAATTCCCTTTTCTTTATAGAAATCTTCAAATCTTTCATTTTCAAATTCTCCTCCATGATCACTTTGTATAGAAATTATTTCACATCCTAGTTTTCTTTGTATCCAAGTTGAAAAATTTCTAAATTCCTCAAATGATTCACTCTTATGAAAAAGAAATTTAACCCAGGTGAATCTTGAAAAATCATCTACTATAACAAATCCATATACCTTTCCTCCTAGACTAACAGTGCTTACAGGTCCAAAAAGATCCATGTGAAGAATTTCTAAAGGTTTACTGGTCCTAAGATCTTTATTGGACTTAAAAGAGGACTTCACTTGTTTTCCTAATTGACATGCATCACATAGATGGTCCTTGGTAAAGTCTAGTTTAGGTATTCCTCTCACCAAATTCTTTTGGGTAATTCTTCTAAGATTTTTCATACTAGAATGACAAAGTCTCCTATGCCAAAGCCATGATTCATCAGAAATAATTTTTAAACAAAAAGCAGTAGGAGATTGAATACAATTTAAATCTAGCATGTAGACATTGTTTACCCTTTTTCTATTTAAAACAATTTTCCCATTTAGGCTAATTATGCAGCTAGTAGGTAAAAATTTTACATTATAGCCCTTATCACATAGCTGACTTATGCTAAGCAAATTATGTTTTAAGCCTTCAACTAATAAAACATTGTCTATGAAAAAGTTTTTCAAATTTCCAATCATACCTGATCCAACCACTTTCTTTGTGGTATTATCTCCAAGTGTAACCTTGCCTCCACTCCTGGCTTCAAGCGTTATGAATTGAGCAGTATCTCCAGTCATGTGCTTTGAACATCCACTGTCCAGGTACCATATACTCTCACGAGGTCTTGTGTGAGAGTACTCCTGCAAAATTCTCAAATGTTAGACCTGGGAACCCAAACTAGTTTGGGTTCACCTTTATGAAATTTATAATCAGATGCATGTATGATATGTCTAGGTTTATGCATCTTAGTTCTCCACACCAAATTAGGTTTCATCTTTAAAGTGCAGGTGTGAGATATATGTCCCAAAAATCCACAATTGTTACATTTAACATTAGGAAAAATATTCCTATGTTTTCTTTCATATGATTGTCTTCTAAGAGATTTCATGAATTTAGGATAATATTTAGGATTTGTAAAATCTTCAAGTTTAGGGGGGTTCCTATTATCCTCGAGAGCTCTTATAGTGAGTTTGTAAAATGAATTCATATCCTCCAAGATTCGATTGGTATAATTGATTCTATATGTCTTGCTCTCAGATTCATCCTTAAAATTCTTAAATTCTTTTTCAAGTTCAGCATAGGATGATTTTAAATTCTCAAAATTTTTATTCAAGTCATCATATTCATCAAGTAGTTTCATGTGGTTGCTATCAATTAAAGCATGATCTTTCCTAAGGATTTCGTGTTCCTTATTAAGCTCTTCCAATTCTAAAACTAAACTAGCATGCATCTTTTTCATTTTCCTATATGCATCATGCATGTGTTCAGAAACTTCAAACAATTCATTATAGGTTAAATCACATACCTCTTCTTGATCTGATTGTTCAGCATTATCTGCCATCAAGCAAAGGTTGGTGACTTCTTCTTCTTTTTCAGTCTCAGATGAGTCTGAAGCTGAGTCCGCCCAAAAAGCCTTTTGAAACTTCTTCTTGCCCTTCTTTACCATTGGTTTCTCCTCTACCTTTTCCTTGCTAGGAGTGGCTTTGAGTTTTGGACAATCAGTCTTTATATGACCTGGTTTCCTGCATTCATAACAAATCACTTCATTAGAAACCTTGCCATTTCTGTTATACTTACCTCTATTCCATTGCTGGCGTCTCTTTTGCTTCCTCTTTAAAAAGCTTCTGAATTGTCTAGTCATCAATGCAATATCGTCTTCATCCTCAGGTTGTGAGTGTTCACTTTCTGACTCTTCCATATTTAGTGCAATATTCTTGTCCTTTCTTGGTTCACCTGCATCAATCTTTCTTTGACTTACTCCTTGCTCGTAAGCAATGAGTGAACCAAGAAGATTGTCAATGGAATAAATGTTCAGATCTTTAGACTCTGTAATTGCAGTAATTTTAGCATCGTATGCAGTAGGTAAACAACGAAGAATCTTATTAACCATTTCAGCATTAGTTAATTCCCTACCAAGTGCATGCAAAGAGGTGACAATTTGAGTGAATCTTGTGTACATGTCAGATATAGATTCATTAGGTTTCATGCGAAATAATTCGTAGTCATGTAACAAGATATTGAGTCTTGATTGCTTAACCTCATTTGTCCCTTCATAAGTAATACAAAGTCTATCCCATATGTCTTTTCCGCTTTTACAAGTGGAAACTCGCATGTAGTCTTCAGATTTTAAAGCACAAAAGAAACTATTTAAACATTTTGCATTTAATTATGCTAAGTCACGTTCAATAGTCCAATATGCATTGGGTGTTTCTACCCTAATTCCATCAACTAATCTAGTTGGTTTTGAGTAACCTTCCTGGACTAGCATCCACATGCGATAATCAAGTGACTGTAAGAAAGTAGACATGCGTGTTTTCCAAAAATCAAAAGGAATATTGTCAAACAGTGGAGGTCTAGTGATAGAGTAACCCTCAGGTGTGTTTCGGTTTCCAAATGTAGCCATCTACGTTAATCAAAAAGTAGTTCAAACTTATGATTTTGAAATTATGCTCTGATACCACTTGTTGAGTCCAGTAATTAGGTTGTTAAGCCTAAGTAAATGTCCCACGGCTACCAAGAGGGGGGTGAATTGGTAGTTTTAAAAATTTTAAACCCTCTTAATGATAAAGCTGAACCGAAATAAAATTTTCTTTTAAAGTTTGTAGAAAAATGTTTTTCAACCACAGAGTTGTTTAAACTGAAATTTAAAGTGCGAGAAACGTAAAAGCAATAAAGTAAATGACACCAGATTTATAGTGGTTCGGTCTATAACCAGACCTACATCCACTCCTCAGAGGCACCCTCTGAGTATTGCACTAAAACCAATAGTGACTCTCCTTTAGCACCCACAGCAAGGCGGAGAAGCCTTTACAACACACTCTTTTCACCACTACCCGGTGCGGCAGAGAACCGTCGTCCTTTTACACAAACCACAGTGCTGGCAGAGAACCGTCGTCCTTTTACACTCTCCTAGTGTGGGCAGAGAACCCTACGGCTGTTCACACTCTCCAAGTGTAGGCAGAGAACCTTTCCGCTGTTCACACTCTCCAAGTGTAGGCAGAGAACCCTTCGGCTGTTCACACTCTCCAAGTGTCGGCAGAGAACCGGATCTCCTTGACTGATCTTCTCACAAGAATCTAGAAGGAAGAAGGAAAAGAGTGAAGAAATCCAATTTCACAAGTAGAGACTCTTACCTTAGTAATCCAAGTGAAGCCTTCTCGCTCTAGTGGTAGGAATCCTCCTTTGAATGCTCTCTTCCACTCTCTCCTTGGCTATTCGCTCAAGAGGCACGAAGATCAAATGACAAAAAGATTGGGTGGCAGTCTAATTTGGACTATTTATACAAAAGACATGAAAAACAGCCCAAAAACTGCATATTTCCAATTCTGTACGCATTGGATCGTCCTGTACGATCCTGGATCGTCCTGGAAGATTTTACTTAAACGATCTGAAACGACCCAATTTGTATATGTGTACGAAATGACTTCGTACAGCTGATCGTCCTGTACGAACTAGGTTCGTCCAGTACGAATGATTATTACAAGGTCGGTTCTAGAAACTGCTGAAAATTGTTCATCGTTTAGACGAAAATATGTTCGTCTGGACGAAAATATGTTCGTCTGGACGAAAATTTTCCAGAGACCCGATCGTCCTGGACGATTATTTATTTCGTCTGGACAAAAATTTTCCAGAGGACCAATCGCCACGGACGATAATTATTTTTCGTCTGGACGAAAAATTTCCCGAGACCTGATCGTCCGGTACGATATTTAATTTCGTCTGTACGAAAATTTTCCAGAGCACTGGTCGCCTCGTACGATGGTAAAATTCGTTTGGACGAAAATTTTATAGAGAACCCATCGTCCGGGACGATAATAAATTTCGTCCTGGACGAATAGGACTTAGAAAAAATTTTCGAGCAAATTCCTATTCGTTCCATGTGCTCTATAAGAGATAACTGACGGATCGTCCAGTACGATAAAAATTGTCCTGTACGATCAGTATAAAATTGTATGATCTCCTTATGTGTGTGTGTAATTTTTTTTTATTCACTCAATTACAATCACTCCCTTTCAAAATTAAATCAATGAAAATGAAAACTTCAAATAGACAAAATATCTCATGTTGAATTTGATTTGAAGTTATCGTAGTCTGGAGTCGGATTTTCCTGAAATGTTAGTACACACAAGAGCAAAAGCAAGTCTTCTAAAATTGTTAGGAGATAACTATACATTTGAACAATAATGTTTGGAATCATCAAAACTACATAAGTTGCACAAATATAAATCATTCAAATAGCAACTATTCAAACAAAAGAGTTGGTGATGTTCTTGTTGTATAATTTTATAGCTTTTTTTCAAGCATTTTTATGATGAGAGTTTTTTATAATAAATATTTTCTAGAGTAGGATAAGTATAAGAAAGTTTTTTAATTTTTTTTAAATAAGAAAAAGACAAATTAATCATAGTATATATATATATATATATATATATATATATATATATATATATATATATATATATATATATATATATATATATATATATATATATATATATATATATATATATATATATATATATATATATATATATATACTTCTTAGTGACAGTTCTATAACTATTTTTTATAACTCTTACATACAGATGAGCTATCTGAAGTAAATATCAAGTAATTCAACGCTGAATTTTAATTTTACTTTTGAATCACAAGTTTGGTTAGTTGAGATATCAAGAGCTGCACATTCTTAACTAGAATTGTTAGTAGTATTGGAAGCTTAATATTTTGTTTGGAGAGGACGACGAATGAAATGTTGCAGGGTGTGGCTTCATTTGGTAATGTTAAAGTAAGGATGGAAGGCATACTGTTCAAGAGACTGGAAAAGCTTGACTTTGCTAATCCAATTTTCTCCCTCTTAAATGACAATTGTAGCTCTTTCTAACCAAATTCATCTCATGATTTGATCTTCCACAGGTAAAAAAAAAAAGAAATAATTAATTAAATATTGGTGATCATTATAAAAGTTTGTATAGCATCTCATAATAGTCTCTATTTCTAGTAACTTCTATTTGAGGTTGCTTACATAATATATTTATTTTTACAAATTTAAAAAATTATTGGAGAATAATATCATAATAAGATAACTTCTATCATGAAGATGAATAAAATGACAATTGCCACATATTGCATTACACTTTCTAAAGAAGCCATTCATTGTGTCCTTATTGTAACTACCTAGTATATAAGGAATCTAAAACTCCAAAACCTAATTAACTCATGTTTAGTCTATACAAGGCATATATAAAATATAAAAGCGAAAAGGATAATAAATTATTATTAAATTGGTAACATGGTATATTTTTTTCTTTTATAACATATGGAAAAATTAGTAACATGTTCTATAATTATATTTTTGCTTCGTATATGAACTAGTGATATTTTGATTGAGTGTAATTAATTTACAACATATGAAGCATAAATGTTTTTTTTTTTCTTTCCAAATTCCATGGAGGGAAATTTATCATTAATGTTGATGGTTAACTTTAGAAATTGTATGTGTATAGATTGGAGCTATATATATACTTACTAAAATATAAACATCTAGGTTTCAATTAATTTTCCAATAATATCATTTGATAATAAATTTTGCCTTAATCAATTTTAGAAATCACATGCTTAATTTGTTTTTGATAATTCTTAAATCCTTATCTTGTAAGCAATTTTCTATTGCAAATTTGGACCCAAGTCTTATGATTTTGATGATAACAAACATTATTTGATTTCCTACTATTCTAATGGAATTTATTACATATCTATTTTTACCATTCTCATAACATTTTAGGTCCACTGTTCACTTACAACCTCGATCAGCTCAAGATTTTGTATATTAGGATTAAAGCCTGTATTTTTAGTCTTTTTATACCTTTTATCTTTCTTAAGTCAATTATATATTTTGGTGGTTCCTAAAGCTAAAGAACCTTACACAGATACATGCACACTCAAGGGGTTGAGTTAGCGAGTTAGTAAAAAGTTGAGTATTTTGAACAAATCGTACAATATGATTTATAATATACTAGATGATTAAAAAATGACTCAAATAGTGCACCTGTAATTATTAAGATTGATTAAACTTATAATTTTGTATGAGTCCTATCGTAAGATATGATCCATTAAAATCATAAAAATAGTCACCAATCATAGATTAAGTAATATTTTATAATACAAAATTTGTGTCTAATCATACCTTATGATTTGTATCGCATTGTATGATATATGATAGTCATGCCTAAATTGATCCTTCGATTAGGGGAGTAGTTATGGTTAATTTATTAAATTAGATCGTACAAGACAATTGGTGATGATCGTACTATACGACATGATTCTTGCATGGGATGATACTATATCGTTGCCTATAGTCCAAGACAAAAGGTCATAATTTTTAAATTAATAGTATAGGATGACCCCCATCTTTATACTATATGAATTGAGCTCCACATGGAAAAGAATGTATCAACTCATATCGTACTGTAGGAACTCTTTAATTGATCGTACAAAAAAAATGCAATTTCTATTATCTAAAAAGTTTATTTTGTATTAATTATACTGGACGATGCTCTGAATTATCCTGAACGATCCGTTCATCTCTTTGAACTAGTCGTACAGGTCTATCTCTTTATAGAGTACTAACAAGTGTACTTTAAACTAATTATATATAATAAACTTGGATCATACTGGATGATCAAGGTCGATATATTAAAATTTTTGCTATTCTAAGAGGCTCCTTTTTTAAAATCTAACTTGGTTTTGTTTCCAAATAGACTTTTATTACTAAGTGCCTTGAGACAGAGCATATAAAGGGAGTTAAGGAGTGCTTTGGGAGAGAATAGAGGGAGAGTTATTTGTTAGAGAGAGTTGTGAGGGATTCACTAGGTTATTCCAAGCAAGGATCTTCCCTATCTTCTTAAAACTTTTGTCATGATGCTTTGGTGGATCTGGGGGGAGCAATAATAGTTCATGGTTCTTTGTTATCAATAGGTTGGAGAAAAAGGATTCTAGGTTCTTTTCCATCAATAGGATGGAAAAAAAGAATTTCAGGTTCTTTGACTTCACTAGCATGGTGAAAAAGAGTAAGGTCCTCTACCACATAGGGTTGTTTGAAGAAATTTTGGAAGGGCTTCTCCTCCTGTCTATGGGGGAAAGGAGGTTTCTACGGAGTGGACGTAGGTTAGGTTGGACCGAACCACTATAAATTTTGATGTGTTTGTTCTTATTATTTTCTACACTTTAATTTCTATGATTAATTATGTGGTTGAAAACTCTATTCTTTTTATTATTATAAAATTAATTTGCTTCTATATCAAGGGATATTTTTTTTTATTTTTGAGATATTAAAAAAATTATAAAAAGATTTTGTTTTTGTTTAAAAGATTTTATAGTTACCAATTCACCCCTCTCTTGCTTAGACTCAAGCATCTTCTTTAAGGTCTCATAACCTCCTCAAACTATCATTTTATACATATTGTAATAGAACACTTCAAAAATGTCTTTCTTATAAAAATAATCATTAATTGTGATGACATTGTCTACTTCATATATATGAATTGACCATTTTTTTTTTTTTTGTTCACATAAAATGTTTTAGTCAATCTAATAATGATTTTCCCTTTACAAAAGGGGAAGTGATGGGAGGATTGGCTTGTAAGTTATAACCTGAATTGACAAATGGATCTTATTTATATGTTTAGTTGATATATAAAATTAATAATGATAGATTTCTTATATATTGAAATGATCAATTCTTAGGTATTAATTATTTAATATCGAGTGATGTGTTATTTGGAGAAAATGATTTCTCCAAATTATTGAGATATCATTTCTTAATTTTACTTGATCATTATTACTTGCCAATTGTGGAACTACTGAACAGTCTTTCGACTCTTTCTTCTATTAATTGTGTAAGCACGTACTTAAATTGTAATAGAAGGAATAAATCTTATTATCATTTCTTTTCAATAAGGCCTCTATCGAGAGTAAATTTTCATTACATTTTGTCTTATACAATAGGCTCTTTTCTTTTGTTGATATTTTCCAAGGCTATCTTGGATGTTTCCTTCAAAGATTGATTCAAGTAAAATTGCAATTCCTTAAAATGTAGTTTTTGAAATTTTAATTAGTCCTGGCCCTCCATTTATCCCATAACGCATTATATTATGTCTATCCTTTTGATTATAAGAATTTGGACTTAGCTATTCTTTTTAGTGCAAATTCACTACTTTATTAGTTTTCAACTAGTCCAACTAACTATGATCGAGTACATAATCCGTCTGTTCTCTACAATATGTTCTTTTGTCACTTTCATAAAGGAAAAGCTGATTTTCTGATTAATGAGCTTTCAATTTAAAATTGTAAGAAGATTATTTTTTATCCACTCTTTTGAACAAAGTTAAGAGAATTTAAGAAATCTTTAAATATTTATTTTCTTTTATGAAATATTTTGCACTCATATTTTTAGGATATATATATATATATATATATATATATATATATATATATATATATATATATATATATATATATATATATATATATATATATATATATATATATATAAATTATACTTCTCTAATATAATTAATAATTTGAATTACGTATAAGATAAAACTAATAATTTTTTATTTTAATCATAGAAAAAATAATTTAAATTTTAATTCACGTGCATTTAATGTACATTCAATAAAACTAAATATCCTAATTCTCCGCTACAAATGGTTCTTTAAAAAGTGCAATAAAGCTAAATATCCCAAATCTTGACTACAATTGGTTCTTTAAAATATTATCTGAAATAATTTAAGTTGCAATCTTGCATCAAATTTTCATATAAGTGACGAACTCCATTTTGGTGAATTGCACTATGTTCCATTCCAATTTCTATTTACAATTATCCCTTTCTCACATAACTTGGCACTTTTATTTTAAGTGAAATTTCCCTTCACAAGATTGTGTTGGGAAAGTAACCCACACAACGTTTACAAAAAAGAAATAGAAAATGCAGTAAAAAAATGTTAGGATTTAATGTGGAAAATTTTGAAATTCAAAAAAAAAAAAAACTTGAGCCATACAACACCAAGAAACTCACAATGAAAATTGGGAGAATTTGTGCATATTTCTTTCTTTCTCACTCTCTCCTTGTCTCTCCTTATTCCATACACCATTCTATACACATAATAGATAAAGAGAAAAAAATAAAACTAAGCAAGCGGCACAATACTTCAAGTTAAACAAGAGAAACGAGAAATAAAATGTCATGTCCCACTTGCAACATTGTGTCGTGAAGTTTGGAGTAATACAACGCTCCACTCTATTTCTCTTGTATGACTAACCAAGAAATTAATCAAAATCTAGTGTTGTGATGCTCCTCTCTTTGTCTATTTCCAATCCGACTGTACAACAACGCAACATTATATAGTAAAGGAAAAAGGTTGGGTACAAAAAATTAGAACCCAAGCACATAATGAAACCCCCCATATGAGCTATACCAACACAATTAAGGACCCATACTATAATACAAATTTATTTATCGACACAATCTATTTCTATACCTAGTTAAAAAAAAAATTATATTTGTGAGTTAGATTTTTCTATTTTGTAAAATAAATTACCATTTTGTAAAAAAAAAAACTAATTATTATATGTAAAATCCTCTAATTAACTAATAATTATCTTGTGCTCTAAACTAAGTTCTCACTAAGAATACTTTTGAATTATCTTGTGCTCTAAACTAAGTTATTTCATGGGACAGATGCAAGCATGTTTTAACTTTTCAACACTCATCATTAGTTGTTATGATTATACTCGATCAAAGATAGGTCCAAATCCAACAGTAGATACCTTTCAAAAAAAATTAATTGATAGGAATGCAATTAATTTATAACTTTATCACAAACAAAAACTTAAGAAAAAAATCAACAAGTGGGTAATATAAGAACAAGCCCAACCAATAGGCATTTGTTTGCTTCGTTATAGGCTAAAAAATTTAATTGATCTCTTCTTCTACCATCTAATCTTCCATTAAAATAATAACATAATATAAACTAAATTCTTAATCACCCCATTATGCGCAATAATCCACAACCTATAAAGCTCCACCTCCACTTGGCTTACTCCTTCAAGCTATGATAAGAAGTGCTTCCAAGTTCTATTCTCATGGCAACCTCTTCTTCTTTACTCTTCTATTATGTTATTCTCAATTTGTTCATCTTTTTTCTTCTAATAGAAAAGAAATTTCTATTATCAGCTCAAAATCTTGCTGGAGAACACCATGTCATAGACGTCAAGTCACTATTGCCAAGCAACTCCTGCTCCGTGCCTAATAAAAGTTTGTAAACAATTTCAATAATTTCTTAATACCCTATTGGAGACTTATTTTTTCATAAAATAATTAGAATAATAAGAAATAATGCCGCAATTAAGCTCATTTGATAGATATTTCATGCTTAATATCATTAGATAGATATGAAAGAAAATAAAAAAAAAAAACAGTACATACATTAATTTGTTGTTCCAATTATGACATGCACGAGCCGGTCCACTTGCATGGCCTATGCTCATCCTGGATGAGCCAAGACAACCCGTCACTTGTGGAGCTCTTTCGTCAGGACCAAGCCCGCGTAGACTACATCCATCGTCGGGCATCCAATGCCACTGCCCACCTAAACCCTATTAGCAACTCTCTTTTTGCAAGAGTTCCGACAACCATCGATTATGCTATTACTCGCTATGGTTATATTGTCGACATAGGCCTAGGCACTCCTACCAAGTTCTTCCTATTAATAATCGACACCGGTAGCAATCTGACTTGGACCTAATGTGTCCCTTGCATTCACTATCATGAACAAAAAATCCCAATTAATGACCCAACCCAATCCATCACCTTCAATAACATCCCATGCAACTCTAATTATTGTACCCAACTTACTCAATTTGGTTTCTCCTCTACCAACACCTGCCTCTATGAACAAGAATATGATGATAATTCTAAAACTAACGGCTCCCTCATTACAGACATGATGACCTTATCCAATGATATTATTAATGACTTCATCTTCGGCTGTGGACATGACAACATCAGAGTTTTTGGAAGCACAGATGGGTTATTAGGCCTCGGTCGGGGACCTCTTTCAATTTTTAACCAAAAACCTCAATTGTATAACAAAATATTTTCATATTGTCTACCATCAAGACCCAATACAATTGGATATCTCGAACTAGGTAGCTCAGTCCCTGGAGTGGAGTATACACCGATGCTAACAAAACCAGAAATGCCATCATACTACTTCCTCAATCTCACTGACATTTCAATTGGGGGTGAAAGGCTTGGCCTTCCATCTACTATATTCACCGGACCTGGAACTATGTTGGATGCTGGCACATCATTTAGCCACCTACTGCCAAGTGCATACTCTGCCCTCCGTAGCATTTTTTTAAAAGAAATGAGCAATTACCCGATGGCCCCGCCACTGTTCAATCTTGATACATGTTATAACTTAAGTAAATACCAACAGGTGGTGTTGCCAAAGATTTCATTAATCTATGATGGCGAAGTGATGACAAACTTAGATTCTACAGGGATACTTTTCGTGTTCAGTAAATCTCAAGCTTGCTATCCCTTTGCTCCAAATGTGGATGATAGTGATATTGTAATCATTGGTAATATGCAACACCTCACATTCATTGTAGTCTATGATGTGGGGAACACACAAATTGGCATTGGGGCTAATGGTTGCAGCTAGTGATAGATTGACCAAGCTGATAGGGTTAAATGCAATGTATTAATGTAGTGAAAATGAATAGGTTCCATCATGTTGGTTATAAAATTAGAGTGTGTGGGACAATAAATATAGTTTTGAAAAAAGTTAAATTGTATCCAAATTTTAAGAAATAATTAAATATCAAATGAAGGAAATTTTGTTTGAGTTGATGAAAATAATTAGGATGTACTTAATTTCTTTATAATTAAGGGAGTATGTGTTGAATCTTGATTAGGTTGTTAAACCTATGCTAATGTCCCAAGGCTAGCCGAGAGGGGGCAGTGAATTGGTACTTTAAAAAATTCTCTTCAATTTAAAAATTGAAAGCCATTGATTTTTGTACCAAGTTAATTATAGTTTCAAAATAACTTTTCAACCATAGAAAAAATAACTTGTAGTAAGTAAGTGCGGAAATTTAAATGAAACAAATATTTATAGTGGTTTTGTCAAACATGACCTACATCCACTTTCTGAAGACTCCCTCCTCAGGTATTGTACTAATACCAAAGTGACTCTCCTTTTTTCCCCCATAGCAAGGCGGAGAAGCCTTTATAAAAACCATTCTTCCATCAATCCCCGGTGCGACAGAGAACTGTCATCCTTTCACCCTCTCCAAGTGTCGGCAGAGAATCGTCGTCCTTTCACACCCTCCAAGTGTAGGCAGAGAACCTTCATCCTTTCACACTCTCCAAGTGTAGGCAGAGAACCTTCCTCCTTTTACACCCTCCAAGTGTCAGCAGAGAACCAGATCTTCTTCAAAAATCTTATCACGAGCAATCTAGAAAGATAAGAGGAAGAGTGATAACCAAAATTATAAAGAGATCCTTACCTTTGAGTAACCTTATGAATCCTTCACACTCCACTTTCAAGAAATATCTCTCAACCACTTTATCATGCTCTCTCAATCAATTTCCCTTAAAAAATCATGAAGAACAGACATTTTCACGTCAGTTTTTAGTGGATCTTTTATACAAAAGATATGAAAAACAATCCAAAAATCTAAAATTTCCATTTTTGAGTGTACATGATCGTACAGTACGATCGTAAGTTCGTACATACGAACAATTAAAATAATATCGCATACAAACCTGTTGTGCTTCGATACAAATCACTTAGTACATGATCATCGGGTATGAAACTAGTTCATCCGGTACGAACAATTAGAAAATTTTCACATTCATTGGGATAAAATATCAGGACGAAAGGGGACCTCACAATTTCATACTCTATAAGTCTTGTATGAATGGTGATCATACAATTTGATCCATACTTAGGAAAAATACTTTTTTAGTAAACAAGGACCCATCCATTTTGTACTCTAGAAGGCATGTACAAACTAGGTTCGTACAGTACGATTGATACTTAGAAAAAATATTTTTAAGCAAATAGGGACCCATCCATTTTGTACTCTGGAAGGCAGGTACGAACTGGTTTCATACAGTATGATCCATACTTAAAAAAATATTTTTGAGGGAACAATGACCCGTCCGTTTCATACTCTTGAAGGCATGTATGAACTGGGTTCGTACAGTATGATCCATACTTAGAAAAATTTTTATTTTTTTTCATTTGACTGCTCATTGGGAAAATAACTGATCATATCATCCCATATGAATAGATATGGTACAGTACAATCAATTTTAAAAATTTTAGATTTTAAACACTCCCCCGGTGTGTGTGTGCTCAGTTACTCACTTATAATCACACTCTCTCAGATTCAATAAAATTTAAAATATAGACTTAAATTACAAAATACTCTAAAATAATCTTGATTTAAAGTCTTCACCAATCCGAAGTATGCTTTTCTTGAAATGTTAGCTCACACAAGAGCAAAACAATTCTTCTAAAATATGTTAGGAGAAATAATAATCAAAGTATTAATATTTGGAATCATCAAAAATATACAAGAACTAAGTAGAGCCTATCTCAATAGTTTGATGACATTATTTTTTTGAGGTTAAAATTTTGATTATTAGAGGTAAAATGTCATCATTCTTCACAAAAGAGCTTATACTTAAAAAGAGTGAACATTGATTGTTGTGATGTTTTTTGTTCAGTGCCCGACCCTTACAAAGTCAAATCATCAAATATTTTTCTTAAACTTGATCCTTTTAGTTCTCATTTTGGCTTCAATTTTCTCTTTTATTATGTTCTGTAAATTGAAGCATTTAAGGCTTGTAAGTTTTGCCAACCCATTGGGCCGTACAACCTAACACAATAAAGCTTAGATGCAGCCAATCCCATTTTCCTTAAATATGGGGACATTTGACTAAATTAGGAAAACTCATATACCGATCACTTACGCAACCTTCGAACACAAGACCTCTGGTTGTAACAAAAGATCCCAACTAATAGATAATTGACAGTTGCGTGATGATCAGTTCTGTGATTTACATTTTTATAATTTTGATGTTTTTTTAAGTATTATGCCCCCGCTTGAAAATATTTATCACAACACCACTATATGCATGCATCATATGTGTATGTTCATACATAATTATTATACAATTCTCAAACCTATGTTCATCCATAAAAAGAAAAAGTTCTAATCTCCTGTTCAGGCATCAGTAAGTGGGGCCAAAGGTATTGACATTGAAGCTCTTTCCAAAGTTTCTTAAAGAATTTTTGGACTTCATTTTATTAGTGATATAATTTGATATGTTACAAACACATTATGTTTTTATAGTAAAATAGAAAGACGAAATAAGGGGGCATGAGTAGACTAATACTCACTTCAATTACATTTTAAGTTTTATATATCATATAAATTCAATTATATAAATAGAATTTTTGTATTAAAACTTTAGCATTAATATTCTTGCAATGTATAAATGTGATTGTTTAAAAATGGATATACTATTTGATACTTCATGATATGTTTATTTTTTTTTATTTACATGATTTAATTTTAGGCTTTAAAGGTGTATATTGCCCAATGATACCACTATATGTAATATTTCTTAAAGCTAGATGATTGGATACTTTGCTTGAAGTGGTGGCCAAAGTTTCTAATACACATATTAATTTAATAACATTTTTAATAATTGATTAAGAAATAATGAATCATGGATGTAACTTATGATTATATTAAGATATTCAATAATATTGATAAAAAAATTGTTTTATTTTATATCAACATAATCATATAATATATGCCATATGTAGAGTATTTCTATCTGATAATCATGGAGCTAATACTTTTTATTTTATGATAAATATCACATGGCCTTCAAAAATTATAATATGCTATCATGATATATGTTTTGTATACCTAATATACTTTCCCAGAGAGTGGAAAATTGCTGGGAAGTTCCCTGTATGGTATTACGTAACATTTTTATGATTAGATGGAGAAAAATATTTTATATATTTATATTTAGGTCTTCATTGCTCATTTGTGATATGGATATTAGAAATTTGTGTAATAAAATGTTCAAAAACCACAACTTGACATGCATATGCAGCAAAGTAAAATATTGGAGGAGCTACAGAAAATGGTGTGCGGTTTAGTGGAAAGAAGGCAACAACGACGATGGAGAATGATGATACAGATTTTGACTAGACTACATGTGTTTATAAATTTTATGTTGAGTTTTTATTGTATAAGAACTGGACATTTATTATAGAAGTATTTGAACATTTGTTTTTAATTAAATATATAATTACTTTAGCATTAATATTCTTGCAATGTATAAATCTGATTGTAGAAAAGGTCTAACAAATTATTTTGATTGTACAAATGTTATGGTGTAGGTTTCTAATGTATTTTTGGCCAAAAAACCATCGAAAATGATGATATAAAGAGTTTGGTGATATATTTCTGGCAATTATTATCAACCAGTAATACAGGCAGAATTCCAAAAGTAGCTTTTGCCAAAACTTTTTGCCAAAGGTGCCATCCAAATTTTTGGCAGTTGGTCATCGAACAATTGACTCGATATTATTATGATGGACAATTGTGTCACCAATTTTAGAGGAAAAATTTGTCAAAATTACTAGTAGAATATCGTTGGTAATTCAAATAATAATATGTCATTTTTGTGCTTTTTTATGTTAAAAATCTATTGGTACATCATCAAAAAATTTTCCTGCAAAAACTTTCCATAGTTACCACTTTCCAACATGCATTACACTAGAAAAAACAAATCTGAGGAAAAAAAGTTTTTTGGTGGATTTAGGACATTTTCCAGTGTTAAATGGATGCCGAAAATAGGCATTTTTTCCTTAAGTGAAAGATAATATGTTGTCCTGAACCATCATCAAGATGCTACTTGACATCTCCAACAGAGAAAATAGAACAACCATGGAATTTAGATCACCTTCCGCACTCACCATAGTATTTTCAACATCAACATCCAATTCTCGAATGATTAAAGTTAATCTACATAATATCATTTTTTATCATTTTTAAGGACATTCACTAAAAAAATATTTCACTTGAATGAAGAAATTGAACACATGATCCCTTATAGATATTTAAGCTTGTACTTCTAAGACCAGTTTGACAATATCCACCCTAAAGATGAAGGGAATCATACGAGCTAGGAATGAAGTCAATAGTGTTGTGAAAACTATTAGGAGATATTAACTATTGTTTATCATTTCTCTAGTATTAGAAGGAACATTAAAAGATACTCAAATTATATTTGGTAACTATGAATTTGAAGTAATATGCAACATATATTATGATTCTTTTTTCATCTTATATTGAATAGAGGTTCCTCCCACATATAACATAAATGTTCTAATGACAAATATAATTATGTGCACATAATAACCCTCCTTATTGAACTTCGTATGTCCTGAGAAGACCCGTGTTAAGCCTCGTTCTCGTTTATATTTCATAGATAATTTTGAAGGTAAATATGCATTAACTCTTACCATGATCACCCTATTAGTTACCTTATAGGAACAATTTATACAATCAATGCCTAATTCATTTTAGTATATGTCGGGCAATTTACATTGCAATTTTCAATCATCTAGTGATGTCCATATTCATGAAAATTATATATATTTTCCAATTAAATTTTGAACTCTCTCCATTATGAGGTATATGAGAAATCATAGGAAGTAAATCATTAGCTCACTCCTAATACCTCCAATAGCTCTAATGAGCTAATCATGTCACTTTTAATTGCTTAAAAAATGACTAATCCTTAATTTTCTTACTCTAGGAGGCTAGGGAAATTCAAAAGATTATTTTAAAAGAATTTTATATATGTCATGGCTCTTTGACCATGTAACCTCTTATTATATTCGAACACCATAAATGGAACCACTATATTATATAAATCATCAATTCATTTAAATCCATAATCTAGCTTTACCCATTAGATGGAGTGTAAATCACTACACTTTATAATGTGACTTTCAAAATAGTCTCAATTAGTTCCATCAGCTCCACCAAGCAATGCAACCACCTTTAGGAAGATAGTCAACATGCTATTCTTCCAAGAATTTATCAAATAATTCATACTTTATTTAGTTATGTTATCCTTTTTTTAATAGATAAAAGCTTTCTATTTCAATTATATTAGAAGTTTTTTGTTGGAAAAGAAAAAAAGTTTTCCATGTTATCATTTAGGGAATATATATATATATATATATATATATATATATATATCTGTGTGTTTGTGTGTGTGTGTGTGTGTGTTCTCAAGTGAGATTTTCCAAAATCTTGCACCCCGACCTCCATTTTTTTCAGGGGAGTTTTAATGAATTAAGTTCCAGGGTAAATTTTCATAAGGTTTGTAGATAAGAGACACCTAGATAGTTCGACCCTATTTTGTGAGGAATTTATGATCTAAGTTAGGGTTTCATATAGGCACATGCCCCTACAGTTAATTACCCCTCCCGATAATGAGATAGAACCTTTGATTAAGGCTATTCATCAATCAAATTAGTAGAGATACATGGTATATGACATATAGTAGCAGCATGGGCTAAGGTATTTAAAGGTTTGATATTAAAAATTAGAAATTTCATCATCTTGTTCTTAAAGCTGATGGCGGGGGATGCATAATAGACATGAATAAGATCTCATGGTTTCATCATATTGGGTCGTTGTAGTCCCTGGTCTACTTATTTAGAGGAGGTAGTCAACCCAACATAACAGAAGGATCCTCGTTTGAAGCTATGGGTTGCGTCGTCTAAGGGTACATACATGGGGTGAATATTTGCTTATGGGGACAAATTAAAAACCACATTAGCTAACAAAAGGCTTTATTCCCTATCGATCACATCCTATTGATTCATATCTAAAGGATTTAGTGCCATTATGAAGCACCTGGTTCAGAGAGCCCTGATCATAACGATTTAAATGGGGTGCCTTTTAGATAGTTATATACTTATTTGTATGCTTGTATGAATGTTGTAGATATAGTGGCATCGCATCACATAATAGTTATCTACTTATTTCATACAGGTAGACTATCATGCACTACTTGTTATATTATGTTGATAGATTGTTTTGTACTAACTAAACTCCTACGGTGGCTCATGTACACTTATATTCATAAAAAACTTTTATACTTGCTTGTAGGCTAATGGGGGATATTCAGGAGACACCCTGTCATACGTAGGTGTATTGTATTCAGTGCGACATTCTTCTATGCTGCTTATACGTACTAGCACTAGTCACATGTTTGTCAAATCATACTCGTAGCATATCTAATACCTTCTTATATCCATAGCCTTTTACACTTTGTTTGTTGGAAAAAATACTGGATTTATAATGAATTTTTATTATCTCTTATGAACATACAAGTTGGATAAAATGTATTCATTATCGTTCATTTCCTTACGCATGCTGATTGATGAATGGTCGCATTAAACATTTCTACGTGTACGTTGACTATCATTATTCACAAAAGATTGTTGTATTCATTTAGATGTGGATTGGAGTTAATTGTAGTAAATGTTGTTGTATTCATTACATTTCCAAGACCTCTACTTGTATGGAGCCGATGGATTTGATTGATATTGGATAATTATTGGATTACGAGGTGCTATAATGTCTTTTCTACAACAACTTGTATATACTTTGATTATGCCTGCCTTTGCCTAAATGAGACTTGGTGTAGTTTACTACAATTGTATAATTGTTGAATATGAGGGTGTTGCAATAGCTTGTAAGTTACTTGCATACATATACTACACGTATACTACCTTTGACTATAAAATACAAGTTGTGTGTACATCTTCATCTTGATTTTGACTGCAAGATACAACATTTATTGAAGTCTTTTATATTTTCCTATAAATGGCATATAATGTATGTGTAGGGTATCAAACAGTGGCTCATGGGAGCATGTATTATTTTTTGTACATCTTCCTCACCTGCTTATAATGGATCAATATATTTACTGGCTACCAAAAGTTAGTTGATTATAGGGGTGTCATAACATGCATAATATATTGACCATCACTTGTATATGCATATTATACATACTAATGTGAATATGATGTAAATTCCATTATAATAAGTAGATTTTAGCATTTATCATATGCTACACTATACACATGTGTAAAAGTTTATGTAGCTTGCAAGAAAGCTGAATCATCAATTTGCTTATGTAGGCTGTCAAATAATTTGCATTCGTCATTAACTTTTCTATATACATGTTGACTATTATTGTTCATTGGGAATTGTTGTGTTTATTTCATATTTTTTGTATCTCATTAAATTCAATGAATCATTATGTTTATGGTACATTGATCTCCTCTGCTTGCAGGGGATTGATGAGCTTGTTTACATGTTAGCTTGTAGTGATGTTAGGAGGATCACACTATAACTTGAACCTAATATCTCTTTGATGGGTTAATGCTTTCATTGTAAGCTACTAGTGCTCACAACATTAAACATGATTATATTTACTTGTTTGTGAATTGTTTGGAATTGTGTTCAACACAAGTTTCTCATCTGCTCATTAATTTTCATCAATTGAAAGAGTTAATTACTTGTAAATTATTTCTGAAAATTCTTCCACCGTAAGTCCCCTATTTACTTTTTTATGTTCATCTGGATGATCCATATTCATAATTTAGTGTTTGTATTTTTGTCAATCTATTGCATTGATTGATTTTAGGTTCGTTTATTGTTTAAATTTCATCCTTGTTCCTTATTGTCTAAATCAAGTTCAAGTTATTTGCATTCAATTCAGTCCAAGTCCCATGTAGTTCAATTATGTTTACAAATTTAGTTCACTATCACTTTTGTTTAAGTTCAATTTATCATTCACTAAAGTCCCCTACATTCAATAAAGTTCAAAGCAAGTTCATTATTCAATCCAATATTTGCCTACTTCCTATGAAAGTTTAATAAGAATGTTAAGCCTAAGTTACCTAGGAAAGCCGAGGGGGGGGGGGGGGGGGGAATTGGTGAATTTAAAAACTAATTGGTTATTTAAAAAAATAAATTATTTTTGAATTTTTTAATATTTAGAAAAATAAGTAATAAATATCACTTAATGTGGAAGTGAACAAATTTACCAAAACATCTAAGCAATTATGATGATATTCTAATGAGTACAACAAAGCATTAAATACTTTTTTCACCAAGCAATTACTATAGAACAAAATACAAAAGAGTAAAAATGAGGGGATAAAAATCAAAACAAACACACTAAAGATTTATATATCTCAATCAAATAATGACCTACGTCCACTCCTCGGAATCCTCCTCTACGAGTATTGCATTATCACTATAATGACTCTCCTTTTACACCCAAAGCATGGCGGAAAAATCCATACACCAATAACTTCCAGCAAACCTGATGTGGCGAAGAGCTAGAAGATTTGTCAACCCTATTGGTTGCAGCAGTGGACCTTTAATTTTTTTTTCTCCCTCCTGTAGAAGGATTAGAACATAAAACTCTTTCTTCTCCCTCCTGGAGAACGTAGAGAACCCATACCTCCTTCTCACCCTCCTAGTGATGGTAGAGAATCATGTCCTCGAGCTAGAAAATTTCTCTGCAAAGCCACCCAATAAATCTAAAAAGATACTTGGATGAAAAAGGCAAGACACTTGTTTGGAGCAACCATGTCAACCCTTCACACTACTTCTCCCTTACACACAAGCTCTCCATCTTCCTCCAAAAGCTCTTCTAGTTCTTTTTCTAAAAGCTCCTTCTCAAGAACACTCATCAGCAAAAAAATTGAAATGAGTAAATTGATGAGATAAATACAAGCCCTCACAAAAAGCCATAAATTTGATTAATGGCAACTCTATTTGTATAATATAAATAAATTACACATATTAGTGTTATAAAAGAGCTAGATGATGCACAATCAATTCAATTAATTGAGCTAGTCACCTAGGATGATTTAGAGCATCATTTAGTACGATTAGTTCAAATGATTTTGATTTAGAGCATTGTTTAATTCACTAGGTGAAGCTTTTAAAAAACAAGAATATTTTTTATTTTTTTTAGTTATACATAAAGAAAAATCACACAATCAATAAGAAATGAAAAAAGAAATAGTAAATTAATCATTCCTGCAAAAAGTATAACCTATCAATAATATACTACTCTCCCTTTTGACAACAAAAAAGGGGAAAATAATGAAAATAAAAGATGCAAAAAAAATATACATAATAAAGCAAAAACGTAAAAAAATACAAATACAAGCACTAAGCTAAAAGATGCACTAGTCCTGATCAGGTGGAGGTTGTGGTTGTGGTTGTTGGAATAATTAGTGAATGGAGGCAAACTACTCTTTAAGGCAAACCTTGTCATTATCATGTTGTTTTTTTATATAGTTATCAAAGTGACTCATATCATTATCATGTTCTTATTTCTTCTCTTCTACGTAGGTTTCAAAATGAGCCTCACACTATTCAAACCTCTGAACCAACATATTTTATAGAGACTGCTGGTGGACAGGTGGTGGTGTTGGAACTTGTGCTGGACCTCCCTAAACTTCCTCTAGCTCGATGCCCACATTGTGAATATTAATGTGCTGAGTATTATAAAAGGCATGGCAGGAGTTATTGGAATAGAAAAATTGATGGTGATCTGTTGGTGTAGGGTATTGAAAGTTGTATTTAGATTTAAGGTGAAAAGTAATTATGTGACCTATGGTAGTCATGGATAAAAGAGGTTTGATGTTAATTCAATCCTCATCTTTTTGAATTATTGAGTATCAAATGATATGCTAGATGATTCTTGACTTTTGCACTAAGGTATTAATAAGGGGGATATAATATATAATATTTTATTCCCTAAGGGTAGTATTTGCAAGGGTCCAATTATAACTAATGTTTGGTGGACGTTTTTTCCAGTAGTAGAAAGGCAGAGGAATTCATGAAAGTCTTAATAGTTATTTTCGGCAAACCTCATTATTGACATAAGATTGGAGGGTGGAACCCTCACTGTTAATTTGGAGACTAGCAAAACATTTGAAAGAAGTTTAGAATTGAATAGGTAGATAATTTTTAGATGAACTGAAGGGTGGTGTGAGCGAAGAGAGAGAGAGAGAGAGAGAGAGAGAGAGAGAGAGAGAGAGTACATGGAAGTTTAACACTTCCTAATTTATAATTTTGGATGGGGTGATCCCTAATTTTTTGTATTGACTATAAGTAGTGCACGTTAATCTACCTGTATAAAGCAGCAGACAATTCAATCTACAAGCTACTACGTAATGCCACATGATCTACAACATTCATGCAAGCGGACAGAATGTGTTTATAAATATTCAAAGAAAATCTCATACATGCACCATAATTTGTATACATATAGGTACACAAAAGGAGTAAATGTAATCATAAACCCGTATGGGCCCCGACGAGCGTGTTGTAGGAACACACGTGATGTTCAGAGATGCTGTGTGAGTCAATAAACCTGATCCTCATAAGCAGGTAAATAGGAGTCGACAAGGTTCAAAAAATAATTATAAAATACCCCCAAACACCCGCATGGGCCCCAACGAGCGTGTTATTGGTATATATGAGACGTCCAGTGATGCTTCGCGGGTCAATAAGTGAATTCAAGCTCGATCCTGATTCTTTTATGAGGATCAATAAGAGTCGACAGGGTTTAAACCATTAAATAAATATACGGTAGTGGAGACCGATATATTTATTTTAATATATTCATATTAGACCTTCAAGACATATAATCAAGAGAATTTACTAATAAAGATACAAAGCCTACGAGAAACCCGATCCTCGGTCAACAGCTTGGTCGAGTTAATAAGGTTCAGTCCATAAATGAAATGACCCCATACACCCTGATGATGGGCGCGTTGAATGCAAATCCCAACCGAAGAGGTCCATTTCAAAAAATTCAAAATGCCACTTAAATGCCCGAAAATCCGAAAATATCAAAATCCCAAAAATCTAAATTTTTAAAAATTAAAAAATTCAATCATTTAAACACTTAAAGTAAAACTCATCCACCCTCTATAACAGTTTGCTGAGATGGACAAATTAAAATTTACTTTAGCTTACATAAAGTTAATTCCTAATCAAAAATATCATTAGGATCCATTCTCAAATAATCTCCTACCAGCAAGGACGTGGTACGTGTCATCTAACCAACATTTTTGCCGCCAAATGGTACTGTATGATAAACGGTTATGACCCAGGGCCTTCTGGATCGAGTGGTTTTGCCGTCAAATGGTACAACAAAAATACCGGTTATGGCTAGAGCCAATACGCTCCTTAGTGGCATCAAATCCTTAAGATATGAATAAATATGATATAATCAATAGAGCACAATGCCCTCTATTAGCTAAGGTGGATTCAAATTTATTTCTTTTGACAAATACCCACCCTAGGTCTATAAGGTCCCATTGGACGAAGCAACCCATGGCTGCCGACAAGGATACTTCTGTTTGGTTTGGCCGACTACGTCCTCTGACTAAGTAGACCAGGGACCACGATGGCCTAGGATGAAGGAACAACGGGATCTTGATCAGGTCCATCATCCATTCCCCAACCATACGCTTTTAGGACAAGATGGTGAAATTTCCAATTTTAAATATCAAACTTTCCAAATTCTCCAACTATTCCAATTATGTATGTTGCTACTATATGTCAGATACTACATATTTCTATGTATATGATTGATGACTAGCCTTAATCGAAAGTTCTCTCTCGTTATCGGGAGGGGTAATTAACTATAGGGGCTTGCGCCTATAAGATACCAGAACTCGGATCATAAAGTCCTCGTAAAATGAGGGTGAAATCTCTAGGTAGTGTCTTATCTACAAACTCATCTGCCTTCCTAAAATTTACCCCAGAACTTAATCCGTTAAAACTCCCACGAAGAAAGAAAGAAAACAGTCGGGCGGAAGCCTGGGCCGAATTATCGGAGCACACAATACTATACCTTTATTCATGTAAGCACTAGTTGTATTCATAATATATAGTTATTTTATTCTATTACTGTATGCATTCTTCATGTCATACACTTGAAAAGTCACTTTCACTAATAAGAAAAGGGGCTTAAATATATGCCTTTATATGGCTCATAAATACCAAGGTGAACAAGCCAAATGATGGTCATGGGGATCAGCTCTATTGATTATAGGAGTGCCCAAACAAAGAGGCACTATACCAACATGATGGTTATTGACTAAACAAGGATGACATGGTCTAAGAATGATGTGTCATCAAGATATTAAGAAATATTCATTTTTCATAGGCAACTTGTCTTCGTTCTCTTCGGGATAGGGTATGAAACAATTAGGTGTTACACTTCTACAAAAGCTCATCATCAACTTTAAGCTCATAAAGAGTTTTTCAATTCTAGGATACGAGCTAGGCAATTAAACTTGTCCATGTCATCAAAACTTTTGTTAAGTTTCTTCATAAACTTTTTTTATACTATATAAGTTTATTTAAAAATATAAAATTATATATTTTAATCTTGTAAATTACTATTATTTATAATTATCCTAATTTTGCAGTAAAAAAAATCACACACACACAAGTTAAATGATTCTGAAGTAAAATTATATTTTTAATCCCATGTTAATCTTTGTGTAAATTATTCAAAAGAAAAATTAGCAGCAAACATATTGAAATGAAATATGCGTCGACGTTTTAAGTAAATTTCAAACTTGTCCATGCAGTTCTTCATGTCCAAGGAGACCTCTCTGATGCGCCGCACCCATACTAAAAGCCACATCATCCTAATACTTCCGTACATCAACTCACATACCTTACACATGTGGCCTTCATTTAGTGGCTTCAAGAACATTCACTCATGTATACATAGGGTTGTATAGTATTGTTGTAATCAAGCTTTTAGATCAATAAACTACTTTTTCTTCTTCTTCCTTGCTTTCTCATCATGGTATCAGAGCCTGTCATAGGCTCGCAACCCCTTCTTCTTGTTTTTTGCTAAAAACCTTTGTTATTTATCTCTGACGTGCCGCACCCATACCCTCACCATGGATTCGGTCTCCTTCTTCTCTTCCGCACTTCTGAGAAAGGCCTCATCATCTCATGCTCCTCAATTATATAGGTGATTTCCCTCCGAACAACCAGCAAAAGGCCTGCTTCCTTTAATGCCAGATTATTCAGGTTTGTCAGGTTTGAATTTATCACTCCCTTTACGAATGAAGTGATAACGTTCTGAATTAGTGCCTCCGCCATATCATCTTGTCTCTCGTTATTCTAGAGATCAAGAAGTGCTACTGGGCTATTTATAGTCTTTTAGAAAGGATTAATACATGAAAGCTAAGAATAATTCATTAAATTAATGAAGTAATGTCAAAAGTGTACTTAAATTAATAAACACAATGCATAAGATAAATAAGAGAAATTTTTCTTCCAGAAAGTAAGTTGTTCCTTCTTCTAGACTTTGCCAAATGATTATTCTTTCCTTCGTGGCCATTCAAGGAATATATCATATGTACGCAGCATCTCTGATGCTTAAACTCATCAGAAAGCAATAGTTCTCAGAAATTTTAAATCAGTTTTACTTTTTATGAGCAAGAAAGAATTAATCTTATTGAATACCTTACTTGTTTAGAAAGCAATAATCTTAATAAAAACCTTACTTGTTGAGAAATTATTCTTTGTACCTGCGAATTTCTTCTATTATTTTTTTCCCTTTGAAATATTAAATGCATCATTTACTCATTTTGAGCAGACAGCTGAGTTAGTGGATCAAATATGTCAATGGATGATCGCATACCCTACTTGAAAACTTGTTGGGCTATCACATAATAGAAAAGAAGAAAAGCGCATGTAAATGAAAGAGCTTTGAAACTTTGTTGCTCTATGTTTTTTTTTTTTGTTAAAACCCACTGTCGAGCCTACGCGTTAAAATAAAAAAACTGTTACAAAAGTCCTTAAAAGGACCTTCCAGCTCACTACCGCTCCCAATAGCTACAAAATAAAGGTAAAAAAAACCTAAGAGCTGGATAGTCCTTATCCTATCAGTACAAAAATAACATAAATAAAGTCTCGAGCTGGTAAGCTCCAGCACCCAAAATTGGAAGATCAGATGATTACCATTCAGCACAGTCTCCCTGCAAAAAGGATAAAGGAAATAGCAAAACAAAAAAAAAAAGCACCAAAAAAAGTTTACCTTGAAGTCGATTACCCACAGGACAAACAAACTTGCCCTGCAAAAAATTCTCCAACCAGAAAGGTGATTAATATAAGATAATAAGCTAGTCATGTATAAAGGATAGCAATAAAAATGAATACCCAAATTCCGAGCATATAGCTTCCAGACACATATCTTATAAAATTTTTTAAACTTTTGCCCAGATCTGGCAATATCCCTTACCCTCCAGTCGTGCCAACAATAGCTACCAGGAAAGGAAATTTAAACAAAAGTGAAGTTGGCCTCCATCCTAGAACATTTTATACTAATAGCAAAACTCAGCATATCACAAACCAACAGCCAAATCCAGATCACAACACCCAGTTTATCACAGTGAATAAAAAAATAAAACAACACCCCAGCATCACCAGCACCTTCAAAATCCTCAAAGACCAGCTTAGATAGGATAAATTCTGGGTTCTAGAGGTTAATAACAATAACCTGCCAAAAATAAAAACAGAACCAATCCAAGCAACCCAAACCAACAAAATAGCAGATAAAATACCCACCCATAAAGAAACCCCCAGAATTAAGCATGACGAAAATATGGAAAACCCACTTTATCTAAGGAAATCATGCCTTTGAGAGGGGAAGGCAAGTTCCAACCAGAAAATTCCTGAAAAATTAAACTGTGAGCACCAGCTTTCGCCAACCAGACAGCACACACATTCACTTCACAGAATATGTGAGAAATCGTATAATCCATCTCACCAAGCATTAACTTAATTTTCCTAATAATGTAAAAGTCTTGAGGATTACCAAAAGAGTTCTCAGAGATAAAATGGATAATGGTTTTAGAATCCACCTCAATGTTAACATGATGATAGCCTAAAATAATACACCTCTCCAAGCCAAAACTCAAACTTCTAAGTTCAGTAGATAAAATAGGACAAACATCCAGAGGACCAGTAAACGCATTCAGAGGATTCCCAAGATGTTTACGAATAATCCCACCAAACCCAGCAGAATGAACACCAACGGACCCATCAGTATTCAGCTTCACAAAGGGTAACAAAGGTTTAATCCAACAAATGATTCTGCAACCCGAAATATCATCCGCAGGCAAAATATTTAAACCAAAAAATTCAGCCAAGGTATTACAGTTTTTAAAATGCTTAGAACCCAATAGATTAACAGAAATAAGTTGAAGAACCTTGTTCATAATATTAGCAATAATCTGGTTGGCATTAACTTTAATGCCCTCATGTTTGGACTCATTCCTAGCTTTCCATAAATACCAAATAATTAAAATAGGGATGAGGTTAAGAATATGACCTTTACCTTTAATAAACCAGGTATTGAAAATATCTTGTAAATTCCCATTATAAGAAAACACCAGATTAGCTAAATTACCAAAATGGTTCCAGACATGTCTAGCCGTCAACATGGTAACGAAAATATGCTGGTTGCTTTCAATGTTAGCACAACATTGGCATTTAGAAACAAGATATAAACCTTTTTCCCATAATCTACTGTCAACTGGCAGATATCCCTTAAGACATCTCCAAACAAGTAAAGAATAAGAGATAGGAATAGTATTATGCCACAGAGCTTGATAAGTATGAGAAATTTCATTTTTAACTCTAATATTCTCCCAAATATTTTTAAAACTGAACTTACCCGAGGAATCCAGCTTGAACATAATTTTATCCTTATACTGCATTTGCACCGGGATCTTAATGATAAGATCAACAATTTCATTAGGAAGAGCATCACGTAACAAAGCAATATTCCAATTATCATTAATAAAAAAACTCCTTCACTTTAACATTAGAAATAGTATGAGTATTAAGATACCTGTCAATAGAAGAGACCCCCATCCAATTATCCTGCCAAAAAGAAATTTCACCCTCACCAACACCCCACTGAATATTCAAATCAGCCTCCCTTTTAATCTTACAGATTCTTTTCCAAACAGCGGAATCAGAATTTTTATAGTGAGAAATTAAAGAGTGAAGCCCTTTACAGTACTTAGCTAACAAAAAATTTTCCCACATATTAGTATTAGCACGCAACGTATACCAAAGTTTGTGAGAGAAACCTTTAACCATATCATTGATAAACTTGCACCCCAAAGCACCTTCCTTATAAACCCCACAAAGTTTAGACCATTTTTCCCATTTAATACCAGAATTAGAAGAAGCAGTCCCCCAAAAAAACCTATTAATCATAATCTCCATTCTCTTACAAACACTAATCGGGGGATTCAAAGTATGAAAAATAAATATAGGAATGGAATTCAAAACACTTTTAATCAAAACTAACCTACCACCATAAGAAAGAAATTTAGAAGACCAGTGTAAAAATTTTCTTTGGAAAATGGTGAAAATATTATCAAAAAGCATAATCTTTTTCCTACCTCTGGATAGAGGCGTGCCAAGATACTTTATAGGCAAAGAAGAAGAATTAAAACCACAAAGCCTATTAATCTCATTAGCTCTAGTAATTTTAACATAATTAGCAGTAATAAAATTTCTCTTATCTTTGTTAATATAAAGCCCACTAGTATCCTGGAAAACATCCAAAAATTTAAATAACGTTTTAACATTTTTAATATAAGCATTAGTGAAAATTATAAAATCATCAGCAAAGCTAAGATGGGAAATCGGGAAACCACCACCAGTACGAAAAATAAGTTTAGGAAACCTGCAGAAGAGATCTTCCAACCCCCTAGACAGATACTCCATCGCAATGATAAAAAGAGACGGGGATAGGGGATCCCCCTAACGAAGCCCATTCTTAGATTTAAAAAAACCGTGGGTTTCCCCATTAATAATAACAGAGAAAAAACTATCTTCAATGCTATGCTTTATAAGATTAAGAAAATTCTGATTAAAGCCAAACAATGACATAACATCATATAAGAAATCCCAATTTAAATTATCGTAAGCTTTAGTAATGTCAAGTTTAAACAAGATATTACCACCACTGCTTTTAATGTTAATATCATGCACCAATTCTTGAGCAAGTAAAATATTATCAAATATACTCCTCCCTTTCAAAAAGCCCGTTTGATTAGGGGAGATAATTCTAGGCAAAATCATAGAAAGTCTAGAAGCAATAAGTTTAGCCACAAGTTTGTTGAAAAAAGTACAAAGACTAATTGGTCTAAAATCATTCCAAAAAATAGAATTCTCTTTTTTGGGGATAAGAACAATATTAGTGCAAGAAAATGCTTTAGGATAAGGCTTACCCTTGAAAAAATCATGAACAGCATCCACCACATCAACTTTAATGATTTCCCAAGTTTTCACAAAAAATTTCATGGTAAACCCATTCGGGCCTGCCACCGATTCAGCATTCATACCTTTAATGGTGTCCCAAATCTCTTCCTCAAGAGGAAGTTGGGTAAGAAAATTGTTGTCAGTATCATCCACAATATTAGGAATAACATTAGTATTAACAATAGAAACAACAGATTTACAAGAATTAAAAATATTGAAGAAAAAAATCCACACCATATTTGGCAATATTATCACCAGTATCATAAAATACCCCATGCTCCTTAACAATCTTGTGAATATAGCTTTTAATACGATTTTTGTTGACTAAAGCATGAAAAAAGAATGTATTCCTGTCACCTTCGACCAGAATAGCATTAGAAGCTTTCTGTTTCCAAAAAATTTCTTCTTGGTTTTGCAAAGTAAAAAGAGAGAGTTTACAGTGATCAAGATAAGCCAGATTCTTCGCAGAAGTATTATCAAAATAAAGGTTATCCGCAATAAGAACTTTTTCCTCTCCCTCTTTAATGTTGTCAAAAAGATTTTTGAAAACATGTTTATTCCACCATCTCAACATTTGTTTCATTCTACTTAACTTAGACCACAGTCTATTCATACCTTGAATATTATTATCAGGAAAAACCAAAGCATTCCAATTTTCAGAGACCGCATTAAGAAAATCGGTATGTTTGATCCACATGTTTTGAAATCTAAAAGCAGCAGGAGCAGTAAAGTTACTATTAGAAATAGAAACAATCAAAGGAGAATGATCAGACAAAGTTCTGCTCAGGTGTTGAACATTCGTCATGTTAAATTTACCAATCCAATCGTTATTGAAAAGGATTCTATCAAGTCTTTGCCAAAGGTTATTTCTATTCCAAGTAAAAGAAATACCAGAGAAACCAATGTCAATGAGATTATAAGAAGAGATCATAAGATTAAAATCATCCATAGCATTCATATTCGGTGGGTTACCCCCTCTACGTTCAGAAACATTAGAGATGATATTAAAATCACCCCCAACACACCAAGGGCCATTAATAGTATGAGCAAAATCAGTTAAGCAATCCCAAAGAGGAATACGACCAGTTCTAGTAGAAGCAGCATAAACCACAGAAGAATAGAAATTAAACTGGTTATGAGATATTTGCACATTAATAACTTGTTGAAAATCAGAAATCACAGAGACATCAAAATGCTTTTTCCACATGATCCAAATCTTATTAGAACAATTAGAAAAACTACCAGAGAAACCTAAACTAGCAACAGTAGACATAAGTTTATCAGGAGAAATAAAAGGCTTAAGTAGAACAAGAAAAGAAATATTATGAATACGACACAAATTCCTAACGCGATTTTTAGAATCAGAACCCCCAACACCTCTAACATTCCAAATAATGACTTTAATCATTAGAAATTTTATTATTAGTTTGAGCTCTGGTAGAACGAGGAGTATCCGGTAATGTAACCTTAGCATTTTTTTTTTTTTTTTGAGATCTAGAAATCCATTCTTCCTCAATATTTTTACCTTTGTCAGAATGAGTATCAGAAGACCGACCATCTCCATTTTTATACAAATTCTACTTCTCCATCGAATCAGATAAAGTCTATTCAGGAAGATATTCTCCTTCTTCTTGATCTTCAGTAGGTTCCTCATTACAATCGCTATTATCCACATTAATCGGCTGATCAGAGTTGTTAAGCATAGAATCAACAGAGATAAAAATATTAGAAATATCAGCATCTTCAGTCAACTGTTTTCCTTCCCCTATTTTATTTAAAAAACTCTTTTCAGCAACATCTTTATATTTATTATTTAAAACTTTAACAGGCAAAAGAGAAGAATTTATCATACTATCTTGATATTTCAAAGTTTCCTTTTCAACCATCTGAATCTTGGGTTGTTCCTCAATATTAGTGACCATAATAGCAGTATTAGTGTTCTCATTAATTTTTTCTTTATTGCCCACATTACCAGTGGAATTGTTGGTTTTCATTTTAAGCTCCGGATGAAGTTTGAAACATTCAGCAACCGCATGACCGTGTGATTTACAGTGAGTGCAAAAATCCGGGATTTTTTTCAAATTCTACTTTTTGTAAATATCCTAAAGCCTTGGAACCAACCCAGACCTCCTTTGCATGCTTTTTTGTAATATCTACCTCAACAAGAACCCTAGCAATCAAAGGCCTGGTTCTCGAAGCAGTGGCTTGATCCGTTTGAAGCGGACGGCCAAAGATAGATCCTAAAGCATGCAAGACCTTAGGATTAAAAAAAAGCAATCTTAGATTCGGGAAAGAAATCCATATAGGCACAATCGGAGATTCCTCCTTAACATCGAAGAAAGGCGTCCACTTTAAAATACGCATCTGACAATTAAAAATAAAATAAGACCTTCTCGTAAAAACCCGACAGTAATCCAAATCGTTCAAAATTTGTATAGCTACATGCTTCGAATCTAGTAAACCAACAGAGTAGAAACCCGAAAGCTTGAGATTACCAAAAAACAATCTAATCGCATCTAGGTTTGGGCGTCTAACGCCAAATTTCCCAACAAGAGTAAAACAAAAAGGCGATGCAAGTTTAAGCACATCATTGTCAGGTTTGAATTTATCACTCCCTTCATGAATGAAGTGATAACGTTCTGAATTAGTGCCTCCGCCATATCATCTTGTCTCTCATTATTCTAGAGATCAAGAAGTGCTACTGGGCTATTTATAGTCTTTTAGAAAGGATTAATACATGAAAGCTAAGAATAATTCATTAAATTAATGAAGTAATGTCAAAAGTGTACTTAAATTAATAAACACAATGCATAAGATAAATAAGAGAAATTTTTCTTCCAGAAAGTAAGTTGTTCCTTCCTCTAGTCTTTGCCAAATGATTATTCTTTCCTTCGTGGCCATTCAAGGAATATATCATATGTACGCAGCATCTCTGATGCTTAAACTTATCAGAAAGCAATAGTTCTCAAAAATTTTAAATCAGTTTTACTATATATGAGCAAGAAAGAATTAATCTTATTGAATACCTTACTTGTTTAGAAAGCAATAATCTTAATAAAAACCATACTTGTTGAGAAATTATTCTTTGTACCTGCGAATTTCTTCTATTATTTTTTTCCCTTTGAAATATTAAATGCATCATTTACTCATTTTGAGCAGACAGCTGAGTTAGTGGATCAAATATGTCAATGGATGATCGCATACCCTACTTGAAAACTTGTTGGGCTATCACATAATAGAAAAGAAGAAAAGCGCATGTAAATGAAAGAGCTTTGAAACTTTGTTGCTCTATGTGAATAGTGAACTAACAATGAAAACCTAAAATTTGATATTAAATCTGTATTTATAGGACTAAAAGTGCTATTGAAAAAACTACTATAAAATATAATGATAAAACAATAGATGAATTGACTACTATAGATATATGGATGAGTTTTTTTTTTTTATGATATGCAAATAGCATTAAAGTATAATAAAGAAAACTACAAAAAAACCTATGTGATAGGAATCCAATCACAATCTTTCAACAATACTTGAAGTAAGTTCAACAAAAATAAAAGCATCCCAATAAAAGTCACCTAAGAGGGCATAATGAGAACAAACATCTGTTACTCTATTACTCTCTCTAGAAACAAAATGAAAATTTACATTATGAAAACTTTGAATAAATGAAAAATCCAATCTTTGTAATATGTTATTCTGATTATTGGTCTTCATAATTGTATTTTGCAATAATTTGATCACATTGATGTTATCTCTTTCAATAAAGATACCTTCTTTATCACTCATCCAATCATGAATTATTTTCTTAAAATCAAACACATCAATTAACTACAATTAAGAAATTTCCCAATGCAATAACTTCCTTCCATATGCAAGAAAAAATCCATCAGCCTTTTACACCCTCTAAGTGTTTAAAGAGAACCGTCGGCTCTTCATACTCTCCAAGTGTTTAGGCAGAGAACCTTCATCCTTTCACACTTCTCCAATTGTAGGCAGAGAATCATCGGCTGTTCACACTCTCTAAGTGTAGGCAGAGAACCTTCATCCTTTCACGCTTCTCCAAGTGTAGGCAGAGAACCTTCATCCTTTCACACTTCTCCAAGTGTAGGCAGAGAACCCTTCATCCTTTCACACTTCTTCAAGTGTAGGCAGAGAATCTTTGTCCTTTCACACTTCACCAATTGTAGGAAGAGAACCCTTCGGCTGCGAATTTCTTCTATTATTTTTTTCCCTTTGAATTATTAAATGAATCATTTACTCATTTTGAGCAGACAGCTGAGTTAGTGGATCAAATATGTCAATGGATGATCGCATACCCTACTTGAAAACTTGTTGGGCTATCACATAATAGAAAAGAAGAAAAGCGCATGTAAATGAAAGAGCTTTGAAACTTTGTTGCTCTATGTGAATAGTGAACTAATAATGAAATCCTAAAATTTGATATTAAAACTGTATTTATAGGACTAAAAGTGCTATTGAAAAAACTACTATAAAATATAATTATAAAACAATAGATGAATTGACTACTATAGATATATGGATGAGTTTTTTTTTTTTATGATATGCAAATTGCATTAAAGTATAATAGAGAAAACTACAAACAAACCTATGTGATAGGAATCCAATCACAATCTTTCAACAATACTTGAAGGAAGTTCAACAAAAATAAAAGCATCCCAATAAAAGTCACCTAAGAGGGCATAATGAGAACAAACATCTGTTACTCTATTACTCTCTCTAGAAACAAAATGAAAATTTACATTATGAAAACTTTGAATAAATGAAAAATCCAATCGTTGTAATATGTTATTCTGATAATTGGTCTTCATAATTGTATTTTGCAATAATTTGATCACATTGATGTTATCTCTTTCAATAATGATACCTTCTTTATCACTCATCCAATCATGAATTATATTCTTAAAATCAAACACATCAATTAACTCCAATTAAGAAATATCCCAATGCAATAACTTCCTTCTATATGCAAGAAAAAATCCATCAGCCTTTTACACCCTCCAAGTGTTTACAGAGAACCGACGGCTCTTCATACTCTCCAAGTGTTTAGGCAGAGAACCTTCATCCTTTCACACTTCTCCAAGTGTAGGCAGAGAATCATCGGCTGTTCACACTCTCTAAGTGTAGGCAGAGAACCTTCATCCTTTCACGCTTCTTCAAGTGTAGGCAGAGAACCTTCATCCTTTCACACTTCTCCAAGTGTAGGCAGAGAACCTTCATCCTTTCACACTTCTCCAAGTGTAGGCAGAGAACCCTTCATCCTTTCACACTTCTTCAAGTGTAGGCAGAGAATCTTTGTCCTTTCACACTTCACCAATTGTAGGAAGAGAACCCTTCGGCTGTTCACACTCCTTAAGTGTCAACAGAGAATCGGATCTCTTTGAAAGATCTTCTCACAAGAAATCTAGAAGGACAAGAGAAGAGAGTGAAGTAATCATAATTCACAAATGGAAATCCTTACCTTTGAGTACCAAGTGAACCCTTCACACCCCAGTAGTAAGAACCCTCTTTCAAACACTCTCTCACACTCTCTTCTTTAATCTCCCTTCAGTTTGCATGAAGACCAGTAGACAAGAAGATTTCATGATAGTCTTAAGTGGACCTTTTATATGAAAGACATGAAAAACCGTCCAAAAACTCCAATTATTTAAATATGTTAGTTAATGATCGTCCCGTACTATTCTGGTTCGTACGAACGAATAGTGTAACTATTGTTGTGTACGAACTAAATGTAAACAGGTATGATTTCCCTTCGTACCGAATCATTGTCCCGTACGAAGAATGTTCATCCTGTATGAACAGATATTTACATAGTTCGTTTTTACAAAAAAATAGAATAACTTTTAAGTTTCCAGAATAGAAAAGATCGTCCTAGGACGAACCATATTAATTGTCTGGACGAATAGTTCATTTTGACTATTCTAGAACCCATCGTACTGGGACTAACCATAATTTTCGTCTAAACGAATGCGTCCAGAGAGAATCGTCCTGGGACATACGTTAAATATCATTTGAACGAATGCGTCCAGAGAGCATCATCCTGGGACGAAGGTAATTATCATCTGGACGAAGGCATCCAGAGAGCATCATCCTGGGACGTAAGTAAATATCATGCAAATGAACACGTCCAGAGAGCATCGTCATGGGATGAAGGTAAATATCATCTGGTTGAATAGCACTTAATAAAAATTTACCCTCTCCCCATTCATTTCATTGCTCTTTTTAGGAGTAAAACTGACCAAATCGTCCCGTTTGTACATGGTTTGTAATGTACGATCAGTTTCAAAAATCATGAATTTTAAAGCTCTCCCCCGGTTTGTGTATGTGCGTTAAGTTACTCAATTACAATCACACTCTCTCAGACTAAAAAAAAAAAATACATACTTCAATTTATAAAATAATCTAAGCTGAACTTGATTTGAAGTCTCCAATAATCTGGAATATGATTTTCCTGAAATGTTAGTACACACGAGCAAAAATAATTCTTCCAAAAAGGTGTTAGGAAATATAATAGTACTCAAATCAATAAAATTTGGAATCATCAAAACATACAAGTTGTAAGAATGTAAAACATGCAAAGATAAGTAACAACTCTCTTCAACAACTCCCCCTTTTTGATGATGACAAAAACAATTATTATTTGTATAAATTTCAAATTCCTAAGCTTTTCCTAAACTCCCCCTGAATAAATAAACATGTGAGAATAAGGTGCATTGTTGTTTGAAATTTTCATAATAATAATTTTTTTAATTTTAATTTTTTATATAAAAAAATATGAACAACACACAGAAAATTCATATAAAAGTGAAAAATAAAAAATACTAACAAATGTCAAACAATGAAAACAACAAAAATACAAAAAATATGAATAAATGACAAAAAATAAAAAATACGAACAAATGTCAAACAATACAAACAATAAAATAAAAAATATGAACAAATGTCAAACAATGAAAACAATAAAAATACGAAAATACGAACAAATGTCAAAAAATATTTCTCTACCTTTTTGACAACAACAAAAAGAGAAGAAGAAACGAACAAAGACAAAAATGTAAGAAGTCAGATGAAAAGCCTTTGATAATTGATCCTTGAAAGAAATTTAGTTATATTTGCAAATTAAATTTAATGTCATTAGAAAAATAGATAGATTCAAAGGATTTAAGTATAAATATAACATAAACAAGAAAAAATTATCAAAATCATGAATTTATTTAAACAATGAGATAGAAAGAATCATTTCAAAGTAGATGAATGTAAAATTTGTATATTTCAAATTTTAATAAAAAATAAAATTGAACAAAAAATTAATTTGAATTTAAAGATTAAAATATTGAGGAAAGAATATATACTTGCGGCGCTTTGCGTATCTTTTCAATATTTTTGACACACTTTGTGTATTTTTACTTGTGGGCTTATTTTGTACCTCTTTTCCAAATTATGAACTAGTGCGCATTCTTTTGATATTTTGTACATTTTTACATTTTCAAGTGTATTCTTGATCTATCCAAAATCGATAATCTAAAATCTCAAATTTTTCTAAGTACAACTATATTTATATTGAATAGAGAAATAAAAATAAGAAAACATCAAAATTGTAATAATAATATTAAAAATATGTTAGTCTAACAAGAAACATGATATTGACATTCTTAACTAGATCAAGTTATAACACCACTTAAATTTTTGAAAAAATTTTGATTTTCTAATGAATTCAATTTTGTATTGCAATGCAAAATATAGCACTTGTAAAATCAATATTTTAGGGAATATCATATAGGCTAACACACATTTCTGAAAATATATCAAAAACTCTAAAAGTAATACAGGATAACTTGTATTGATATCATGATAAAGGATATTATATTGATTACGACTTATATTAATAATCATATTATCAAAACTCATAACATAGAGAGAAGCAAATAATACAATAACATAAAAACATAAACAACTACAACTGCATCACATAACATCTTGTCACATCTAGTCATCACATGTAGATAGAGGCAAGAAGGAAGTACTATCATTACTCTGAAGGACCCTTATCTGGAGGAGGAGGCTGGTTGAAGAAATTAAAGTAGCTACTCATCATAGCCATATTCGAGCTCACAACATCGAGTTGGCCTCACATCCAACTCATGTCTTGCTAATGCTTCACATCCTGCTGGTGTAGATGATTCTCAATTTGATCAAAGCAGTGATCAAAATGAGTCTCAAGACGATCAAACCTATGAACCAAATCTTGAAAGTTTGGTTTATGAGTAGGCGCTGGTGCTGGTGCTCTCTCCTCTCTCTCAAAGTCATCACCTTCATCATATTTTGAAAAGATAACTCGGAAAAAACCATCATTGTAGAATAAAGGATCCTCAAGGTGAGACACATCAAGGTGAACTAATTCATACTTTTTATCAAGAATGTAAGTCACAAGATGTCCTAGAGCAATATTCTTTTTTCTCTTATGGGGTACATGGCCAATCTCAGAAAGTCCATAAAGGTAGTCAAGAATGAGTTGGGCTTCGTCAATAGGTTGACAGTTAATGATCAGATAAGTGATAGTTGAAAGAAGATGAGTTATATTAATTCTATCACCAGCTTTAGGAATGATGGAAGTTCTAAGCACATGCTGGATAATTCTAGCATCTTGATGTAAAGTGTTCACTTTGGGCAAATGGCATTCTTGTCTAATCCCTCTAAGCACTCGGTTAATCTCAGTCCAATTATATGTTATGGAAGAAGTCAAGGCGTGAGCTCGTATTCTTTCAGTCCTTAGGTTTATGAAAGCCCCCAAATCCTGCTTGGTTATTTCTACATTCTTTCCTAGAACATAGGATCTAATCCTATCCTGATCAGAGTTAAAGGTCATGTTCGCTAGGAAGTAATGAAAAGTAGAAATATTGAAGGAATAAATCAGTGTGATGATAAACTCAAATTGAGTGGAAGCAAAGAGAGGTAGAATATGATAAATTGTATTCTCTTGAATAAAAACTCTAGAAGGGGTCAATTTAGCAGTTACAAACCTAGCGAATGATTCTTCATTTTCCTTGGAAAGAAATTTTTCATTGGCATTCCTAGGCCCCCTAGTTCGTTCCTTGGCTTTCCTAACCCTCTTACTTGAACTAGCCATTTGAAAAGATCAAAAGGGATTAGAAGGTTGAAAAAGCTTTTGAGGTGAATGAAGTTTATAATATAAACCTTCCAATTTAAAGAAAAAATGGCCTTTCATATGAACGAAATTTAGGTTCATCCTGTACAAAACTGTTAGTACGTACGAATAGAAATTTTGTATGTACAAATGCATGTGTTAGAAATGAAATGACTTTTTGTAACCATATGAGTTACTAGACGTCCTTTTGTATAGACTTTTTGTGCAGACAATCGTACGGACAAACAAGTGTTCGTCCGGGATGAACAGTTATTTAAGATCATTTTTAATGACCGTTTAAACCATCCCCTACTTCGTATATATGAATGTGGGTTCATACTTACGAATAGAAATAAAAACTATTCTTATCCAAATAATTGTCAAGAAAATGCTCGTACGATTGAATGAACATCATCCAAACGATCGTGATGATCGTATAGACAAACTGTTTTAAAAAAACTTAAAAAATTCATGCAACACATTTAAATCAACCGTTAATATGCTACATGATTTGTCCTGTATGAAATTAATTTCGTACAGATGATTATCACATAAAATTTTCAAACCATGCTTAAAAATAGGAATTTTGATGTGAAAAATATTTTCCATATACAAATTTTTCATACCAACAATCAAAATAAGAAAATTTAAAGCCGTACAAACAAGAACAAAACACATACAAAAAAAAAACAAAATTAAAAAACACACTTACAAAAACACATATCAAAGTTGTAGATATATTTATTTAAGTATTCAAATCAATCACACTAAGCCTTATTCTTAATGTATTGAAAGTATCAAAGGTTAGTGGTTTTGTAAAAATGTGTGCAAGTTGATTTTCAGTTGTAACATGAATGAGTTCAATTTCTCTTTTGGATACATGATCCCTTATGAAATGATGTCTGATGTCTATATGTTTGGTTCTTGAATGTTGAATACGATTTTTAGAAATATAAATAGCACTAATGTTATCAAAATAAATGAGAATAGTGCCTATTATTAATCCTAAATCAATCAACTATTATTTCAACCAAAGTACTTGTGCCACACAACTTCGTAAGGCAATGTATTCAGCTTCAGCAGTAGATAGGGTCATAGAATTTTGTTTTCTACTAGACCAAGAGACTAAAAAATTTCTAATAAATTGACATGTTCTAGAAGTGCTCTTTCTATCAACCATACAACCTGCAAAGTCTGAATCTAAATATTCAATTATTTCAAATGAAGAGCTAAACTTAGGATACCAAATTCCTAAGTTTTGAGTTCCTAACAGATACCTTAAAATCTCTTTCACTGCTGTCAAATGTGATTCTTTTGGATCTGATTGAAATCTAGCATATAAATAAACACTAAACATGATATCAGGTCGGCTAGCTATCAAGTAAAGCAAAGGTCCAATTATCCCTTTAAATTTCTTTTGATCAATAGATTTTCCCTTAGGGTTCTTATCCTACTAAACTGAGGAACTCATAGGTGTACTAACAGGTTTAGCATTATCCATTTCATACTTCTTGAGGATTTCCTTAACATACTTTGACTGGCTAAAAAATATACCCTCCTCAATTTGCTTAATGCTAAAATCTAAAAATTAACTCAAATCTCTCAATAAACTCATCTCAAATTCACAACTCATTATTTAAAAAAAAAATCATCACAAAGATTTTTATTTGTAGATCCAATGATGATATCATCAACATAAATTTGTACAATGAGTATATCTTATCCCAATTTCTTCAAAAAGAGAGTTATGTCCACACTTCCTTTTTCAAAAGATCTCTAAAGTAGTAAGGTGGTCAACCTCTCATACTAAGCCTTATGTGTCTGTTTCAATCCATATAATGCCCTTTTTAATTTGAAAATATGATTTGGGTGTTTAAAATTTTCAAAGCCTAGAGGTTATTCTACAAAAAAACATCTTCTTGAATTATCCCATTTAAAAGGCACTTTTGACATCCATTTGATATAATTTAAATCCTCTAAAATAGGCAAAGGATAACAAAACCCTAATTACTTTAAGTCTAGCTACAAGGGCAAAAGTCTCCTAAAAATCAATCCCTTCAATCTAATTATACCCTTTAGCCACTAATCTAGCCTTATTTCTAATAACTTCTTCTGAGTCATTCATTTTATTCTTGAATACTCATTTAGTTCCAACTACACTTTGATTCTTTTGCCTTGCAGTTAATTCCCAAACTTCATTTCTTTCAAATTGATTTAATTTATCATGCATAGCCAATATCCAAAATTCATCCGAAAATGCTTGATCGATATTTGTGGGTTCTATTATTGAAATAAAGGCTGAATGATTGACTTCTTTGTTCAGTCCACGCCTAGTCCTAACACCCTCACTAGGTTCACCTATAATCAATTCCTTTATGTGGTTTTTACAAAATCTCAAATCTCTTGGCATCGGGTTTTCTACTTTCAAAATTTTTTCCGAATTTATTTTCTCAATCTTTTGGGAGTTAATCTCTATTTCATCCTCTTCAATAATTGTCTCTTCTAAATTTCCTGATTCATCAAATACAACATGTGTTTTCTCCTCAATTACCAAAGTTCTTTTATTGAATACTCTAAAAGATTTTCCAACACTTGGGTATCCTATAAAAATTCATTTATCTAATTTTGGATCAAATTTTTCTAAGGCAGATTTTCCATTGTTATGTATGAACATCTTACATCCAAAGACATATAAATGTGATAAATTTGGTGTTCTTCTCTTTTGTAACTTATAGGGTGTTTTATTTAAGTTTGATCTAACATTCACCTTATTCAGAACATAACTTGCCGTGCTAATCGCCTCAGCCCAAAAATATTTAAGAAGTGAATATTTTGCCAATATGCTCGAGCGGCTTCTATTAATGTTTTATTTCTTCTTTTTACTACCCCATTCTGTTGAAGGGTTATAGGTGCAAAAAAATTGTGATCAATTTATTTCTCCTTACAAAAATCCTCAAATTTTTTATTCTCAAATTCTCCTCCATGATCACTTTGAATTGTCATTATCTCGCATCCTAATTTCCTTTGAATCCAAGTTAAAATTTTTTAAATTTCTCAAATGATTCACTCTTACGATATAAAAATCTAACTCATGTTAATCTTGAGAAATCATCCACAATCACAAATCTGTATACCTTCTCTCCTAGACTTACAGTTCTAACTAGTCCAAAAAGATCCATATGTAAAATCTCCAATGGTTTACTAATTTTAAGATACTTATTAGAGTAAAAAGAGGACTTCACCTATTTTCCTAATTGACATGCATCGCAGAGGTGATCCTTAGTAAAGGATAGTTTTGGTATACCTCTTACTAAGTTCTTTTGAGTAATTCTCCTAAGATTTTTCATGCTAGATGGCAAAGTCTCCAATGCCAAAGCCATGATTCATCAGAAATAATTTTTAAACAAAAAGTAATAAGAGTTTTGATACAATTTAAGTCTAACATATACACATTGTTTACCCTTATACCATTCAAAATATCATTACCATTCAGGCTTAATATGCAGCTAGTAGAAAAAAAATTTAAATAATAACTTTTATCACATAGCTGACTAATACTTTGAAAATTATGCTTTAAGCCTTCTATCAACAAAACATTCTCTATAATTTTTTTTTCAAGTTTCCAATTATACCTGATCCTACCACCTTCCTTGTGGTATTATCTCCATGTGTAACCCTGCCTCCACTCCTGGCTTCCAGCGATATGAATTGTGCTGTATCTCTAATCATATGCTTTGAGCAACTGCTGTCCATGTACCATATGCTCTCACAAGGCTTTATGTGATAGTGATCCTGCAAAATCATCAAACGTTAGACCTGGGAACTCAAACCAGTTTAGGTTCACCTTTTTGCAAATTATAAACAGATGCATGTATGATATGTTTATGTTTATGCATCTTAGGTCTCCACACTAAATGAGTTTTCTTCTTCAATGTACAGGTGTGAGCTATATGTCCAAACAATCCATAATTATAACATTTGTCTCCATGAAATGAATTTCTTAGTTTTCTATAATTCTTTTGTCTATTTATGGATTGCATAAATTTAGGATACTAAATAGGATTCGTAAAATCTTCAAGTCTTGGGGATATCCTATTATCCTCGAGAGCTTTTAACTTTAATTTATAAAAAAAATTCATATCTTCCAAGATACGATTTGTATAATTTATTTAATACAATTTGCTCTTTGATTTATCCTTACTATTTTTAAATTCTTTTTGAAGTTCTGCATATGATGATTTTAAATTTTCATGGTTCTTATTCAAATCATCAAACTCATCAAGAAATTTCATGTGGTAGTTATTAACTAATGCATGAACTTTTCTAAGGATATCTTATTCTCTTTGTTGTTCCTAAAATTCTAAACTTAAACTAGCATGCATTTTCTTTAACTTTCTATATGCATCATGTATGTATTATGAGACATCTAAAAGTTCATTGTAAGTCAAGTCACATACCTCTTCTTGATCTGATTGATCAAGATTATCCGTCATTAAGCATAGATTGGTGACTTACTCTTCCTTTTAAGTTTCCGTTGAGTCTGAAGCTGAGTATGCCCAGAAAGCTCTTTGGAATTTCTTCTTGCCCTTCTTCACCATTGGTTTCTCCTCTACCTTCTTCTTGTTAGGAGTAGATTTGAGTTTTAGGCAGTCTGACTTAATATGTCCAGGTTTCCTACACTCATAACAAATAACATCATTTGAAATCTTAACATTTCTATTGAATTTACCTCAATTACATTATTGGCATCTCTTTTACTTCCTCTTCAGAAAGCTTCTGAACTGTCTAGTCATCAATGCGATGTCGTCTTTATCCTCAGGTATAAATTGATCACTGTCTGACTCCTCCACCTTTAGTGCAATATTCTTCTCCTTTTGTGGCTCTCCAACATCAACCTTTCTTTGACTCACTCCTTGCTTGTAAGAAATTAGTGATCCAAGAAGATTATCAATAGAGTAAATATTTAAATCTTTAGACTTTGTAATTACAATTATTTTGGCATCATAAGTAGTAGGTAAATAATGAAGTATTTTATTAACTATTTTAATATTCGTTAGTTCCCTACCCAATGCATGTAAAGAGGTGATAATTTGTGTGAATCTTGTGTATATGTCAGAAATGGATTCATTGAGTTTCATGTGAAACAGTTCATAGTCATGCAACAAGATATTAAGTTTAGATTATTTAACTTTATTTGTCCCCTCATAAGTTATACAAAGTCTATCCCATATATTCTTTTCACTTTTACAAGTAGAAATCCACATATAATCTTTAAATTTAAGAACACAAAAGAAATTATTCAAGAATTTAGCGTTAAGTTGTGCTATATCACGTTCTTCTACTGTCCAGTCCACAAAGGGAGTTTCAACTCTAACTCCGTCAACTAATCTAGTTGGTTTTATATACCCTTCATGAATTAAGAACCACATACGATAATTTAGTGACTGTACAAATGTAGACATGCATATTTTTCAAATATTAAAAAGGAATATTGTCGAACAAAGGAGGTCTAATTATAAAGTAACCTTCAGATGTGTTTCCGTTTCCAAATGTTGCCATGGTCATTAATCAAAAAGTAGTCTGAACTTTTAATTTTGAAACTAAGCTCTGATATCACTTGTTGAAACTTATTAATTATGAATTAGGTTGTTAGACCTAAGCTTATGTCCCACCGGCTAACTAAGAGAAGGCTGAATTAATAATTTAAAATTTTCTTCTTATTTTAAACCGATAAAACTTTTAGTGAAATTTTAAAAATGATTTTTTAACCATAGATAAACAAAATAGTAAAATAAATAAGTAGCAAAAAATGAAAGACACAATATTTATAGTGGTTCGGTCAAACATGACCTACATCTAATCCCTGAGTATCCCACTTCAGATATTGCACTATTACCACAAGTATCTCTCCTCTTTCCCCCACAGTAAGGTGGAGAAGCCTTCACAAAAACTCTCTTCCACCACTACCCGGTGCGGCAAAAAATCGTCGTCCTTTTACACCCTCCAAGTGTTAGCAGAGAACTGTCGGCTGTTTACACTCTCTAAGTATGGGCAGAGAACTTTCATCCTTTCACACTTCTCCAAGTGTAGGCAGAGAACCGTCTGTTGTTCACACTCTCCAAATGTAGGCAGAGAACCTTCATCCTTTCATACTTCTATAACTGTAGGAAGATAACCTTCATCCTTTCACACTTCTCCAAGTGTAGGTAGAGAACTCTTCATCCTTTCACACTTCTCCAAGTGTAGGCAGAGAACCTTTGTCCTTTCACACTTCTCCAAGTCTAGCAAAGAACACTTTAACTGTTCACACTCCTCGAGTGTCGGCAGAGAACCAGATCTCCTTGAAAGATCTTCTCATGAGAAATCTAGAATGACAAGAGAAGAGAGTGAGGTAATCATAATTCACAAATGGAGATCCTTACCTTTGAGTACCAAGTGAACCATTCACACTCCAGTAGTAAGAACTCTCCTTCAAACACTCTCTCACACACTCTCCTTTAATCTCCCTTTAGTTTGCACGAAGACCAGTAGACAAAAGATTTCATGACAATCTTAAGTGGACCTTTTATATGAAAGACACAAAAAATAGTAAAAAAAACTATAATTATTCAAATCTGTGCGTTATTGCTCATCCTGTACGATCCTAGTTTGTACGGACGAATAGTGTAACTACTATTGTGTATGAACTAAATGTGAACTGGTATGATTTCCCTTCATACCCGATCATCGTCCTGTATAAATATTGTTCATCTGGTACGAACAGTTATTTACATAGCTCGTTGTTACAAAAAATAGAATGACTTTTAAGTTTCCAGAAAAGAGAAGATCGTCCTAGGATGAACCATATTAATCGCTGGATGAATAGTTCATTTTGACTATTCCAGAGCCCATCGTCCTAGGGATAACCATAATTTTTGTTTAGACAAACACATCCAGAGAGAATCATCTTGGGACATACGTTAAATATCGTTTGAATGAATGCTTCCAGAGAGCATCGTTCTGGGACGAAGGTAATTATTGTCCGGATAAACACATCTAGAGAGCATCATCCTGGGATGTAAGTAAATATCATACTAAGAAGCAATGTGTCTAAAGAGCATCATCCTGGGATGAAGGTAAATATTGTCTGGATGAATAGTACTTAGAAAACATTTTCCCTATCCCCGTTCATTTCATTTCTCTTTTTAGGAATAAAACTGACCAGATCGTCCCGTACAAACATAGTTTGTACTGTACGGTTAGTTTCAAAAATTATGAATTTTAAAGATTTCCCCCGGTGTGTGTGTGCTAAGTTACTAAATTATAATCACACTCTCTCAAACTCAATAAAAAGAAAAATACATACTTCAATTTACAAAATATTCTACGCAGAACATGATTTGAAGTCTCCAACAATCTGGAGTATGATTTTTCAAAAATGTTAGCTCACACAAGAGCAAAAATAATTCTTCCAAAAATGTGTTAGGAGAATATAATAATCAAAATAATAAAATTTGGTATCATCAAAACATACAAGTTACAAGAATGTAAAATATGCAAAGCTAAGTAGCAACTCTCTTCAACATTCATGACTCCCAAGTCGTTATCCAAATGTTTATCTTCAATAATAAGAGGTAATTTAGCTAAGTTGTTAAGAGAGCTAACCCAATATGGTAGCTTACAACCGCCTCGTAATTGAAGGTTTTGGAGCAAGGAAGGATGATAATTTATGTTCAAATTCAATCTTTCAAGAAGTTTTGGCATGACTGTTAAGCTCAAGGAAAGAAGAGTCCCACTTAATTTGTTTAGAGAAACACATACGAAGCTTAATATTTTTGGGGATTTTGAATCCACTGTGATCTTTAGTATCCTCAATTGAGTTAGGAACCCAAGTTCCTCTGCTATTTCCATATTATTAATCTTCAAGCCCTCTAATGTTTACAAATTTTTGAGGTTTCGCAACACTCCAGTATTTATCTAAGAATTAACATTAATTAATGGAAAAATAAAATAGTTTAAATTTTGCATTTTAAGATGGCGAAGTTGTTTTAGTTTTGTAATTGAAGAATACAGTCGGTGTATGCCAACATCATGTATGTCCAATGTCACCAAATTTTGAAGCTTACTTATGGATTTTGAGAAGGTTGACTTCAATTTTTTTGAATAAGATATTAGTTTAGTTCCTTTTAGGCTCAAATATCATAGATGTCTTAACTTAGAAAGTATTCGTAAGAAGCTACCTTTTTTTGCATCACAATCAAATGAATAATTTTTTAACAATAAGACTCTCAGCAATATGAATCTAGGAAGCAAGGCTATGATCTTTTGATAATCATAAATTGAGAGTGATGTAACTTGTGATAGGTCCACGTCTTCAAGAATGCCTCTTATTTGATTGCTTTCTCTGTGAAGAGTTAGTCATTGAATCACATTTTTAGCTATAAGAGTTGTTCTGCTCTGCTTACCATGAATTGAAACCATACTTTCTTCCATTGACTTAAATGTAAGAACTTCAAGCATGACATCATGAATTCGAAAACTTTTCACCTTCCCATTCCAACCCACTTTTGATGGCAATATAAAACTTATGCTAACCAGCTCATTGAAGTAGTACTCTGCCACAACTTCTGTACTCATGCCATATTGGTTTCCCACTAACCCTTCAACTACCCATAGTTGAATCAAATTTTTAGGTATGATGAGATGGTCCTCTGGAAAGATGCTAAGATATAAAAAACAAGGCTTGAGAAGGTATGGAAGGTGATTGTAGCTAAGGAGTAGCACCTGCTTCATGCCTTTAAGGCTTTGATTGGTTTCAAACATTGAGGATGAGTTGTTGAGCAAGTTAGTCCATTGCTGATGGTCATCTTGGGTTGGCATGCTTTGAAAATGCCAGCCATTACAACATTGTCAAGTGGAAGTCCACCACACTTTGCAACAAGTTCATTGGAAACATTCTTTAATTACACAGGGCAGTGCTTACTGGGACCAAACACTCTCTTTTGGAACAACTCCATTGACTTTTCCTTTGAGAGAAGTTGCAACTTGTAGACATAGTCAACCCGACTGACATCGGTGCAAGAGTTATTTGTAACTTCTTTTATCTGTGTTGTGACTATTACTCTGCTTCGATTGTTGTTTTCAGATATAGCATGTTTTATGCTCTCCCATGCATCAATGCTCTATATGTCATCTAACACTATAATATAACGCTTATTTTGTAGTAACTTTTCAAGTCAATTGATGAGATCCTCTTTACTTTGCATGTTGTCAAAATCCTCCTTACTTTCAATTTTGTTAATACAATTTTTTTTGTATTTTCTTGAGATCCATTTTATGGTCGGGAGATGCAACTTTCTTGATGATGTCTCTCAGAAGTACATTTAGTTGAATGATTGTGATATGGTAATCCATGCGCAGCAATCAAAATACCTGCCTGCCATTTGCAGGTCCTCATAAACCTGTTTTGTGAGAGTGGTTTTACCAAGTTTGCCCATGCCTAACACAGAGATGACCCTAATCTGCTGCTCATCTCTGATCAATAAATTTCTAAGTTTTTTTCGAGGTTCATCAATGCCCACCAATTGAGCCTCTTTCAAGAACAAGGCACCAAGTCGATGGTCAACGAAGCGAGGGCCCATAGAGCTAGAAGCATTATAGGAGACTAAGGGTATTGCAATAATGCCATAACACAATCGACAATGACTTATGTGAGCAATTCTATATTTGAGCTCTTGAATCTCAGCTGCGATCTCATGGCGAACATATAATGTACAAAGCAATCGAAGTTGAAAATCAAACCAATCTAAGAAATTGCTGCAATAAAACAACAAACAAGAATAAGTAGTGCCTATTTAGAAATTTTTAATGTTAACAAGTTATGGGTTCAAACATATCCAAAATTTAACCTAATAATACTAGTGATCTAAAATTAATGTCGCTTTAAATTAAGAAAAAAACATTTATTAAGTTTAATAAATTTAAATTGATGATTTTTTAGTCTACACATTTGATAATAAGGAATCAAGTTTAATATATTTCAATGAAAATTATAAAATTGAACAAATAAAACTAAATCTTAAGATATGATTTAATTATTTTAAGATTTATTTATTTTTCGTTAATAATGAATTGAGTTTAATGCATAGCTAATAGGGATCAATTTGACCAAAGTATCCAAAATGTGTATTTGGCATCAAAGCTAATTAAAGCTCGCCAAAACATAGAGCTCACTACGGAGGACATATCGAGCCATCCCAATTAAGGTACTTCCTTAAGAGGATGACTACGAGTTACTAAATTGAAAGGACCTAATTCACCTACTAAACTCTGACTTAATTATGAACATCATACATTCAGTGCAATTATCTTGACATACCTGATAAAATTGGCGTGGCAAATCCAATAAAATTATTCTAACCCTTTATTTACTCTAGATCACAAGTACAAATCCTAAGCAAATATTTTTCTTCCATTTCTAGGTACTTACCCCATTTAAACTCTATCTTCTAAAATGATATTTTAAATCATGAAAAAATAGCCTAAATTTGATTAGTCTTATTTTTTCCTTTAAACATATCCCTTTAATTCTCTCATCTTTTTATTACAAACTCAAGATTACCTTCTTAAACTTAAAACTAAAGGTCCATAATTTTGTATGACTTTTAATATAACAAAAGGGCTACTCACCAACTTATATATTGTATAAAAAAAAAAAAACCATCTTATATATTGTATTAGAGTGAAGCAAAGAAAGTTAAAATATGATTAAAATATTTTGAAAACAAATATTAAATTTTATATGGAGGACTTACCTCAAAAAACTTGTCAGTCTATCTAAAAATTTTAAGATTAGTGAATCCATTTCTTTTTGTAAAAGTTTCATTTTATATTAATAGCTTGGAGATCTAGTTTATTTTTTGCAAGTCTATAGGAGTGGTATAAAATCTAATTAATGAGTTTCACCAAAACACATAAACAATATATTTTTTGTCAACATAACTTAAATGTCATATTGAGTGAAAAACTTTATAAGGTAGTACCCACTGCGGGGTGGCCTGGCGGTGGAGACTTGGCTGGCCAAAGGCTAGGTCCCAAGTTCGAATCCCCTCGGCGCTTCGTGACAGCCTTAAGTGTCGGCCCTGTAAATTGGTGCGGGTTGCATGCTAGGTCGACCAGGGAGATTAGTGGCCGAAGGCCGACACTCCCTGCCCCCCCCCCCCCCCCCCCCCCCCCCCCCCAAAAAAAAAAAAAAAAAAGAAGCTGGCAAATGGAGCCATCATGGATGACTCTGTATAGATTTGGGAACATATCGGGCAGTTCATTGTGGTATGATTTAGGGTATTAGGATGCGAAGAATGAGGTTAAGAATAGGGATAGGGTCTGACAAATTGGATTTGGTTATGGATTTAAGTGCAAAAGTGTGCTTTGCAAGGCGTTGAGAGTTATAAATCCAATGGGGAGCTATTCATGGCTGGAAGAAATTGTTAAGTTTCCTATTGAGGTGTCCAATATTGAAACTATTTACTGTACTTTGAGCACAAAAATTAGTTATTTTCTTTTTTAATTAGTTTAATTAACTGGTTTAATTACTATGATATATATTATAAAAAAAGTCTATTTTTAAATTATTTATTTTGTACTTATCAAAGAGTCTAAAATTTAATTAAATATAAACAAAAATATTTTTAAAGAATTAATGATAATATTTGAAATCAACTTAATACTATACCATTATTCATGTAAGCCCTAGTTGTATTCATAATATATAGTTATTTTATTCTATTACATGTATGCATTCTTCAAGCCATATACTTAAAAAGTATATTTCACCAATAAGGAAAGGGGCTTAAATATATGCCTTGATATGGCTCATAAATACCGAGGTGAACAAAGGCAAAAATCTGAAAGTTTCATTACCCTCTACACCTCGTTCTACTAGAGCTCAAACTTCTTTTAAAGATTGCAATGGTTGAGGCTCTTTTATGGAATGTGAGGGGTATTAGGGACTGACTCTAGGATTAGAGTTAGAAATTTATATAGAGTCCATAATATTCAGTTGTTGGTTTTAATTGAGCCTTTTATATCTATTGATAAGCTTGATTTCACTGCCTCTAAATTTGGGGTTTTTCTATGAAGTATGCTAACTGTTCTAATAAAATTTAGATTATGTGGAATAACGTTTAGAATGTGGTTATTATTTATGATTTTCCTCAAGTTGTCCTTATTCAAATTTCCTTCTTTAATTTCAAGTGTAATGCTTCTTTTGTTTATTCCAGGTGTTCTAGGTTAGGTCAACTTCCTCTTTGGGAGCAATTAACTGATTTTGCTATGAGAATTAATGGTCCGTGGTGTGTGGGTGGGGATTTTAATATTATTTCTAATCTTCTGAGAGATTGGGAGGTAACCCCCCTAATCTTAATGCCATCGATGAGTTCAACTCCATGATTAATGATTGCAATCTGCATGACATGATTTTTTTTGGGTATTTTTCAAATTCGCCGGAAACTTATAATTTTTCGCCAAAAAATATGCCGGTACAAAACTACTCAGTTCGCTCTTTACCCATCCCTGGGCATGAAAATAGAATCAAAAGCATGGATGAGATAACACAATTTAGTGGGATATTATTGCCTAAAATAGAAATCAATAACTAAAACAAAAAAAAAATGAAATTAAATTATATACTGAAATTGAATACACTTAAATAAATATTGAAATTAACTTAATTATAAACAAATACTTCATAATGATTATTAAAATAGCTCTTAAGCCTAAATTTTCATATATCTTCACTACCAAAATCCAACCTCAGCACCCATTGGTGCCGACATCACAACACTTTGATAATATAATTCCACGTCGATCACTCACTAGCATCAACATCACAACAGTTCCATAATAGAATCTAACCTTAGTCGCCCACTAGTGTCGGCATCATAACACTTTGATAACATAATCCCACCTCGGTCGCCCACTGGTGAAGGCATTACATTATAACACATCATATAACATTTCTTTCATATTTTCAATGCATTTCATTAGTTAAAGCATAACTGGACTAAATTCAAAAAGTATTAAAATGTTTTAGAAGTAAACTACGGAAATACTATTTAGTTAAAAATCATAATTTCAAAATATAATCAAATTATGAGAGATTGTGTAAAATATCATTCTGAAGTTTTATTTGAACTAAAGCACTATTTTTAGATGTCAAAAAAAATTTTTGAGAAGACATAATTTACTTTATTTTTTAAATCACCAAGTGAAAAAATTTCTAAAATATAATCAAAATATTAATAATCTTAATCTCTATAACTTATAAAAAATTACGCAATAAAAATTTTACCAAAATAAAGTCATTATCATTTTTCAATAACAGAAATTCAAATTTGATTAAAAAAATATAAAAAAATCAAATTATTGAAAACTGAAATAGGTAAAATATAACGTCAGAATAAAAAAATTTCTTATCTGGGCAGACGGACAAAAAATAGCTCTACGACCAATAAATCCTAGTTTTTTTCTTCTTCTCTCTCTTCTCCTTTCTTTAAATTTTCCCAAATCCATCTCTGTTAATTGAAATGGCGTTAATGAAATGGGAGAAATAAATATTTAAGTGCTTTTAGATTTTTTTTAAAATAAAATGATTATATCATTATAATATTATAATAAATCTTTAATATAAAATTCATGGAAATTCTATTTGGGATTCTAAAAATTATATAAAAATATCTATAAAGTAACACTTTTATTTAAAAAATTTTGATGAAATTGATTTGCAAAACAGATATCTGATGGTCCCAAAACCCAAAGTTGTATCGATGGGTGTTAATTTCTTAAGAAATTTCACTAGTGCCAAAAAATTATTAAAAAAATTAGTGAAATTAAAACACAACAATATACATGTTATGCCAAAGATAGTTTATGATTTGGAGTTATAATGACTCCTAAATAAATTCAAAATAAATATGGATATAATTACATCATCTAATATTCCTTCTCTTAAGTAGTCTCTCTAACTATCATATGCTTCCATTATACACTAACCATCAGAATATTTTCCTTCTTAATTTACTCACATCATGAATCTTTTCTGGCTCCTCTATATAGTGTAGAATTGGATAATCCTCAATATTATTAGTAGATAATTTCTTCCTAAAATTAGATACCCACTTCTTTAGAGAAGATACATGCATAAAACATATTGTGTATATCTAACATATGATTAGGTAACAATAACTTGTAAGCAGAAGTATGAACATTCTCAATGATCTCGAAAGGACCAATATACATTGTACTTAACTTGTTGATTTTTCCAAATCTATTGACGCCTTTCATCGGACTGACTTTAACATAAATATAATTACCAACCTAAATTTCTACCCGCTTATGTTTTGATCATGATACTTCTTCTACCTATCCTATGCAAATCTCAATCTTTCTCTAATTAGATTAATCTTTGTTATAGTATCATCCATAAAAATAGACCCTATTACCTATCTGTCCCCCACCTCTATCAAAAGACAAAGGGGTTCTGCACTTCTTACAATACAGGGCTTCATAAGGAGAGATGCCAATATTAGACTGATAACTTTTGTTATATGCAAACTATATCAGTTGGATATAATCCTCCTAACTATCACCAAAGTCTTAAACATAGTCTCAAATGATCCTCCAGTACATGATTAGTCCTTTTAGACTGTCCATCTATGTACAAATGAAAAGTCATATTAAAGTACAATTTTGTGCACATTCCCTTATGAATACCTCTATCTAATATGGAGGTGAATTGACCTTCACAATTGGATACAATCACCATCGGCATACCATGCAATCTGATAATATATTTGAGATATATTTGTGCCAATCTATCTACCAGATTAGAATGAAATGCGTGGACTTTATCTATCGATCGATAATTACCTAAATGGCATCATGTCTCTGGCTCGATCTAGGAAAACCCATAGTAAAGTCCATCATCACCTCCACCCATTTCCACTTAGGGATTGGTAACGGCTGCAAAAGATCGCTCGATCACTAATGCTCTACCTTTACTAACTGACAGGCCTTGCACTTAAAAAAAAAAAACTCTACTACATCCTTCTACAAGCCAGTTCACCAAAATATATCTTTTAAATCTTCATACATCTTGTTGTTTCCTGGATGAATAGAATAGCCCGAATTATGTGTCTCATGTAGGATTTAAGTTCTCAATCTATCAATAGAAGGAACCCAGAATCTATCCTTGCAGAAAATGACCCCAAAATTAGATACAAAAATTTTAGGTCTCTTACCAGCCTTAATCAGATCAATCAACTTCAGATACTTTATATCCGACTTCTGAGCTTCCTGAATTTTCTCCTATAGAGTTTGTTGAATAATCATTTGAGCTAACAAACTTGAACATGTATCATCGGTTAACACCTCTATCTATAGTTTCTCTAAATCTTGTGTGAAACCCCTTAAATAAATAGAATCCAAACTCTTAACTATCGAGATACTATCTATTTTGGCTTAAGGGCTTCATAATTTTGTCTTATTAGTGTAACTTCCCATGAGGGCATCCATCCTAAAATTTCTCTAGAATGAGCATGCTTAACTGTTGAGTTTTTTGAATGAAATTCTGACCATTACATTAAAAAGTACGTTGATGTTTAAGAGTTTAGCTTCTTCCTTTTTTTAAGGTCTCACAATTTCCCTCACTTAAGTAACTGACATCATCATCAATATATGTATCTCAGAACCTTCCACCAGGTAGATAGGATTCTAGATGTTGACGGGTCATGTATCACTTTGTTCCATACATGATTCAAGAGGTGGTTCAGATGGTATCAATTGGTATAAAAGCAATACACCAGCCGGAAGATGGAAACTAAGAGTCATACAAGAAAAATTACTCACCGTCTAATTGAAATACTTGTAATATTGAGAATTTCAAACAAGGAAAACTTTAGGAAATCAAAGCTATATATTTTCAGATGTTATTAGGTTTTGGCATTACTATGATTTGGTTCATCACTTTCAGGAGCTCCTTAATTCATTTTCGGTCTTTTTGCCACCTTGATCAACATTTTGTCGAATCAGCTACGCTAATCTTACTTCGTGAATGAAATGTTTTGTGTTTGACTAACACTTTTGGGCTGGTCACTATTGCTTTGATGCTTGATTTGAATAGGCTAACACAAGACCGCATCACCCTTAGCTTATTTGATCGATCTTTCTTTACTGTCTTAAGGATCATTCTCTCTGTCACTTTATCGAGCTATGTTTTTTGTGGTTCATCTACTTCAAACTAGTGTTCAGCTAATAGGTTCATTATTGTAAATTTGTTTTTTATTAAAAGAAGTTCTTGGCATGGCCCAAAGTCATCCCTCTAAAAAATATAAATTCATATGGTAAATATAGGAAAATCTTCAAATCATTCATTTTTCTTTTTTATAGTCGCATTACTGCTTAAAAAAAAGTTATCCCCAGCATCACTATCGTCTCTGAACGAAGAGCCCTTCCATGGATCCAACCAAAGCAAAGATGCTCACAAGCAAGCATCCAACGCTGAAGACCTGAAGCACGACCCACTTTGAAGTCCAGGGCGCAATCTTCCTCTGCACAAAGTACATCTCCACAGGGAAATAGATTGCCAGTGGCCAAAAGCTAATGGCTCCAAGCAGTGCCAATACCTGGTTGAAGTATGGGAAGCCCAAGGCAAGTCCTGTGGTTGATGCCACGTAAAGTGTTCTAAAGAAAATCCTGAACAGATTGATCCTGAAAGATGGTAACAATGGAAGGTGAATGTTGTAGAAATCATTCACCAAACTGGTCAATGGAAGTTTTATGGAGAGCCACCGCTCCACAAACGCAAAGATTGGTTGGCTGTATACCTGAAATGATATAGAAGAGAAAGTTATTAGAAGATTGGGAACTAGTTTGCAGTAGAAACATTTATAATATTAGCATTCAAAAGTCTTAAAGAGGAGATAAAAAGAAAGAAACTTGTATTACCTGATAACCCCCTATGAGGTGAATTATGATGCAAATGTTGGCGAAGTCTATTAGCCAGTATGGTTCATAGAATCCGAATCCAGTTAAGAGATTTCCTGGGGTGTCATCGCCAAAGGCCGCATAGCCAAAACATCCACAGCAGAGATAGAAGAAAGTGGTGATGATGATCGATGCCATGGAAGCTTTCTTTATGGTCTGATTCTCAGGAGGTGGGGACTTCACCGTATCCTGTATTCAGGGGTGATTTCATAATTCATTTTCTTAATATATGTAGAAGGAAGATGCACAGCTTGTCAGTTCTTAACAATTTTTATCTTTTTTTTTTTTTTACGCCATATAAAACTACTACAATAGAATGAGATCATATATTGAGAATAAGATGTGCAGAATTTCACCTGTATTTCTATGAGAATGACAGAGTATGGGTAAGCAAATGCTACGTCACCAATTGCTTGGGAAACTTTCCAAACTTTCTGTGCTGTGGAAGCTGTATGAACCCCTCCAACCCCCCCTTTGATCGTTCCATTACCTGAAGTACAAGTAGGATTAGTGTTAGAATATCACAGCAAAAGGGAAACACTCATGATGAGCAGCAGCACATAATGACCGGCACCACTAATGATTAGCATCCGCATATCACGATCCGCACCAGCTCCACGTGGAAAGTACCCTCTGCCAAAATAACAAACTAATGGAATCATAGCCATTGGTTGTAATCTTGGAACTGATCATTCTTGCTCTATATATTGTGAACTGCAGCTGCTCTTAGAAAACAAGGTGAATCAAATAGAATCACGATTGAAGCTTGTGATTCTTCATTATTACTTCCTCTGTTTTCTCTTATACATTTATGTTCTTGTTTATAACTAACAATGTACTGCAGGTTCTTTAACATGGTATCAGAGCAATTGTCTCACGACGTTTGATCCTTCATCTGCTTTGATTCTGATGACGACTCCGACCATGTCGTCTACAGCATCAACAACAAATACAGTAATCAAGTATACCCAGCTTCAGGAGACGCAAATCCCATCTTCTCTGAAATTTTTTATGAACAATATCAAGAATATTGTTCATACTCCTTTAACTACTGATAATCATCCCCTATGGAGAGCTCAGGTGATTAAAGTATTTCAAGCAAATGGATTTTACGGTTTTCTGGATGGTTCAGCGACTGCACCCCAACCATTCACGGTTACTGCAGACAGTGTCTCTACCCCGAACACTGAGTTTTCTGCTTGGAAACTCATTGATCTGAATTTAACATCAGCTCTTTACTCTGTCATTAGTCCTTCTCTTCTTCCTTATGTGTTAAATTTGGACAACACTCATGCTGTGTGGATAACCATCGAAAAGAGGTTACAATCTACCAATAAATCTCGCATACTTCAGCTTAAAAATGAGCTGCATCATATTACCATGAAGGAAATGACTATGACACAATATTTATCGCTGATTAAATCCAAGGTGGATGCGATTAATGCTGCTGGCAGTAGTTTGGATATAGAAGATATCATACTATATACCCTTAATGGCTTGCCTGCTACGTATAATGCGTTTAAAACCTCTATACGTACGAATCTACAACCTCTCAGTTTAGATGATTTATATTCATTGTTGTGCAGTGAGGAGATAAACTTGACAGCTGATACACTGCGTGAAGCTCATATAACTGCAGCCACAGAACCCTCGACTGCATTATATGCTTCAAGAGGTTGCAATCGAGGACGCTCCTCTGCAATGCGTTCTCGTCCTTACAATCGAGGTGGACGAAACACTGGACGAGGAGGTAGAACAGGAAATCGCAGCATTGAATGTCAGATTTGTGCTCGTCGTGGTCATTCTGCTGTCAATTGTTGGTATAGAACTGATCTGGAATATCAGTCACCACAAAATGCTGCTCTTACAGCTACTACCAATCCTTCAACTGCTGATTGGTATCTGGATACTGGTGCATCTTCGCATCTGACATCTGATGCTTCCCAAATGTCTTCTGTGCAACCGTATCATGGTCAAAATCAGATCACTGTGGGTAATGGACAGAGTTTGCCTATTGCTGCTACTGGACAAGGGCTGCTTCCTACTCCTTCTCGTAAACTTCTTCTTCATCCTCTTTATTTTGTTCCTAAACTTACTCATAACCTGGTTTCTGTTAAACAACTCACTGCAAATAATAATTGCTATGTTGTTTTTTATTCCAATGGCTTTCGCATAAAGGATTTGAAGAACCATTCAACTCTCCTTCAAGGTCGCAGCCATAATGGACTCTATCCCGTCTCCAGTGTCTTCATCTCCACCAGCACATCCACATCCTCAAATCTCTGGCACAAGAGACTTGGACATCCAAACATCAACACTCTTGCTGTTCTTCGTGCTCGGAATCCGCTTGTTTTCTTAGAAAATGTTGTTAGTTCTTGTAGTTCTTGTTCTCAGTCCAAATGTCATCGTGTTAGTTTTTCGTTATCTAAATCTACTGTAACTAGGCCTCTTCAAATTGTTCACTCTGATGTATGGGGTCCCTCCCCAATATCTTCTATTAATGGATTCCGTTATTATGTTATATTTGTTGATGAGTTTTCTCGGTACACTTGGATATTTCCTATGATTCAAAAGTATGTAACCTTTCATCACTTTCTTAAGTTCAAAACCATGGTGGAAAAACAGTTTAATACAACTATTACTATTTTCCGGTCAGACTCTGGAACAGAATTCAAAAAAAAAACTGTTTCAGAACTATTTTCAAACCCATGGTATTCAACAGCAATTCAGCTGTCCCTATACTCCTCAGCAAAATGGTTTGGCAGAGCGGAAACATCGTCATATCATAGAAACGGCTCGTACTCTGATCTTGGATGCCAATCTACCATATAACCTATGGGTTTATGCTGTACTTACTACTGTTTATTTAATAAACAGACTGCCTTCTTCAAATCTTAAGAACAAGTCTCCGCATGAACTGTTGTTTCATTGTGCACCAAATTATAAAATGCTGAAGGTTTTTGGATGTCAATGCTATCCCCTTCTTCCCTCACATAAAACTCATAAACTTGCTCCTAAAGCTCTTAAATCTGTTTTCATTGGTTATGCAACGGCATCCAAAGGATATATGTGTCTTGATATGCATACAGGCACTGTTATCATCTCTGTCAATGTTCAATTTCATGAACATTTGTTTCCATTCAAATATGATACTTCCTCTCACTCTTCTTTGCAGCCTACTGAATCCTCACGTCCTACAAATACTCCTCCTCCTCTGACTCTTGTTCCTCTTACTACCTCCCAATCTCCACCAAATGTCATTGAATCTGTTCAGTCTGTATCATCACTCAATCGGTCATTAACTCCACCTTCCTCTACTTTGGCTTCCAGCACCACTATTAGACCACATAATTCTCCTGACTCTGATTCTGTTTTGTCACCAAGGCCGCACCTGACCAAGACTCATCAAATGACTACTCGCCTTCAAACAGGACACCTAAAACCCCGGTCCATCTTTAATCTTCTTCATCTAACTCAACAGTCTTCTGACCCTACCTCCTACACTCAAGCAGCTAAATGTCCAAACTGGCGCAACGCAATGTCTGCGGAATTTCAAGCCCTCCAGCAGCAGGGTACCTGGACACTGATACCTCCTAAATCTCATTATAATGTATTGGGAAACAAATGGTTATATAGAACCAAACTTACTGCTGATGGTAACATTGCTAGATACAAAGCCCGGTTGGTGGCTCAAGGGTTCAAACAAGAGTATGGATTTGATTTCTTTGAAACCTTTAGTCCAGTTGCTAAATTTCAAACAATACGCGTCTTTCTTACGGTTTCCCTGCACAATAACTGGACTATTACGCAATTAGATGTTTCAAATGCATTTTTACATGGATCATTAACTGATGATGTCTATATGCAGCAACCAAAAGGCTTTGTTGATCCTAATTATCCTTCATATGTTTGCAAGCTAAACAAAGCACTTTATGGACTCAAGCAGGCACCTCGACAATGGTTCTCCACGTTTACTGATTATTTACTGTCTTGGGGTTTTGAATTCAGCACAGCTGATCATTCTCTACTGTTTTATTCCAAACATGGGATTACCTTATATCTACTTATCTATGTAGATGACATCTTATTCATGGGCAATGACTCTGGCTATGCTTCAAAACTACTTCATGATCTTCAACAGCAGTTTGCTGTTAAAAATCTGGAAAATCTTCACACTTTTCTTGGCTTGCAAGTAATTCATTCCTCTGATCAAATTTTCCTGCATCAGCAAAATTATGTGCGATCTATTCTAAACCGAGCTGGAATGACTGATTGTCATCCCCTACAGACACCTACTGTTTCGAAGACAGACACTTCAGCTGAAGCTCTGCTTCCCTTCTCCGATCCTCAGTTTTACCGCAGCATTGCAAGTTCTTTACAGTATCTTACGCTCACTCGTCCCGATATAGCATTTGCAGTTAATCAGGCATGTCAGCATATGCATCATCCGTTAAATCTTCATTTTCAGATGCTCAAACGGATATTACGGTATCTTAATGGTACCTTACATTATGGTCTGCCTATACGTCGTGGTGAGATGAAACTCACGGCATATTCTGATGCTGATTTTTTGGGCAGGTGACAAGCAAGATCGCAAGTCAACCACTATTTTTTGCATTTTTCTTGGAAATACACTCATTAGTTGGAGTTCCAAAAAGCAACATACAATTGCTCGTTCCTCTACGGAATCAGAATACCGCTCACTTACTGCTGCTGCCACGGAAATAGTTTGGCTACACCGACTGCTTCAGGATTTTCATTTTCCTTCAATGAGTCCAACTACACTCTTTTGTGAGAATATATCTGCAATGTCTCTTGCAAACAATCTTGTGTTTCATGCCAGAACGAAACACATTGAGATTGATTATCCACTACAGGAAAAATGTCAAATACCGGCGGTTTTCACCGGCGGTTTATGGACCGTCGGTATTACCGGCGGCTTCGCCGGCGGTCTAGCCGTCGGACTCTAACGATGGACACCCGACGGTTTCAACCGTCGGTAATACCGACGGCTATAACCGCCGTCCATCGCCGGTAAAGTACCGGCGGTCTAACGGCGCCGTCCGGCGGTCCACGAACCAGACGACGCCAGTTTAAACCGCCGGAAAACCGCCGGTTTCGTGACCGGCGGCTTATCGGCGGTATCAATACCGGCGGTCTAACCGCCGGCAAACCGACGGTGTAAATTCCGGTGGTTACCGGCGGTACACGCCGCCGGAAAACCGCCGCAACAATAAACCGCCGGTAAAAAGCCGTCGGACATGGTTTCCTACGCCAATTTTTCCGACGGCTTACAAACCGCCGTGAGACCGCCGGTATTATTCAAAACTGCCGGTAAATCTATACTAACCGCAGGAAAAAACCGCCGGTTTTCAGTGTTTTTCCTGTAGTGATCATTACATTCGTGAGTGTATTAAATCCAATATTATTCAGGTGCATCATCTCTATACTGCAGATCAAACTGCTGATGTCTTTACTAAAGGCTTATCCACCGCTCGGTTTCAAGCTCTTTGTACCAAATTAACTCTTCAACCTGGAACAATTAATTTGAGGGTAAATGTTAGAATATCACAGCAAAAGGGAAACACTCATGATGAGCAGCAGCACATAATGACCGGCACCACTAATGATGAGCAGCCGCATATCACGATCCGCACCAGCTCCACGTGGAAAGTACCCTCCGCCAAAATAACAAACTAATGGAATCATAGCCGTTGGTTGTAATCTTGGAACTGATCATTCTTGCTCTATATATTTTGAACTGTAGCTGCTCTTAGAAAACAAGGTGAATCAAATAGAATCACGATTGAAGCTTGTGATTCTTCATTATTACTTCCTCTGTTTTCTCTTATACATTTCTGTTCTTGTTTATAACTAACAAATGACTACAGGTTCTTTAACAATTAGATTTTTTTTTTGTGCGGCACAAAAAGACTGTTTTGTGCTACATAAAAGAGATATCTTAACAAAAACTAGTCATTTTACGAAGGGACTGCTCTCTTTTTTGGCATAAAGATTGGCTCGTCATAATGTTTACTGGAATGAAACAAAATCTTTTGACGTCGGAGCTACAGAATGTTTCCGAAGTTGTAGTTGTTTAGCTGAATTAAGAAATTCTAATAATGGACTTTTGTTTTGCTGTAGCCGTTTTCTTTTATAAGTTTATTAGTTTTCCTTTGTTTTGTTGCCTGGGTGTAGGTAGACTATGGACCTCTTGTATAAATATAGCATTGTTAAGGAATAACAGGCATATTTTTATGTAGGAAAGAAAATAAGAGATTTCTCTGTTTTTTGAAAGATTCTGTTTTGTATCCTGTATTCTTTAATTCAGATGGTGGTTTGTTTGTGTTTGCAAAGGGGCTGGATTCATCCATTGTTTTCACCTAAAGTTTCACCATAGTAGCAACAGATCTCTGTCCCAGTCAAGATAAGAACTGCAGCCACGTACTTCTATCGGCGAGATCAGGTTTGGTATCACAGCCAGCAAAGTGCCACCTCGCAGGAACCAGCAACGACCAATGCAAGAATTGGTGATTGCAGATCTACAAAGGAAAATCCAGCAACGATTAGCTCGGTTTGAAGAAAGAGAAGCAGCAGGAAGGCAAGAAGTTGAGGAAGACATGAACCCTTTCCATCAAGATTCTTCAAGTGATGAAGAAGTGGAGCGACGCCACCAGTTTAGAGTTCAACGAGGTCCTTCAGATGATGGGGGAATGAAATTTGACTTGCCCGAGTTTGATGGGCGGTTGGACCCAGAGGAATTTTGAATTGGCTCACACAGTTGAGAGAGTCATTGAATTTAAAGACGTGCAATATGATCGCATTGTCAAATTAGTGGCCATTAAGCTGAAGAAAAGTGTCTCTATGGTGGGAAAATTTGAAACGGCGTCCGGATTGTGATGGTCGGAGCAAGATAACTAGATGGCCAAAAATGAAAAGGGAGTTACAAGGCAAATACATGCCTGATCAATATCGGCAAGATCTCTTCTTGAAATTTCACCAATTACAACAAAATCATCTCTGAGTGGAAGAATATATCGCTGAATTCCAGCAGCTATCACTCCAGTGTGATTTAAGAGAACCTGAAGAGAGCACAATTGCCCGTTTCTTGAGTGGGTTAAACCCCTCTATAGCAAATATTGTTCAGTTACAACCTTATTGGACATTCCAAGATGTCGTTAACTTAGCTATGAAGGTGGAAAGACAACAGCGTGGGGGAAAAGGGACACAAGCAAGGCAGGAAGGAGGGAGAGTGATGGGAACCGAGCAAGCTTTAAGAAGGTGGTGACAGGAAGCAACTCAAACAATAAAGAAGGCACAAGTCTTCCGGACAGAAGTCGTCGTCAGCCTAATACAACCGGATTTCCAGCTCAAAAATGCTTTATTGTCACGAATTTGGCCATATTGCCTCAGGTTGTCCAAACCTCCTCGAGGATCCAGAACAAGAAAAAGAATCAATAACAGAAGTTGAGACATGAAGTCCTGAAATTCAGAAACAACAAGAAATGACAATCATCTCAACAGATGAAGGAAAATTATTAGTTCTTCATCTCCTATTGAACTCACATAAAGAAGAGGTTTGGCAGCGACGCATCATTTTTAAAATAAGGTGTACTATGAACCGAAGAGTTTGTCAAATCATTATTAATAGTGGAAGCTGCGAGAATGTGGTGTCAACTACTATGGTAGAAAAACTACAGTTACTGACGAAGAATCACCCCAACCCATACAAATTGTCATGGATTCAAAAGAAGAATGAGGTCCAAATATCCAAACGATGACTACTTAATTTTTCTATTCAAAGTTTTGAAGAAAACATATGTTGCGATGCAGTACAGATGGATGCTTGTCACATACTATTGGGGCGATCATGGCAATACGATCGAAAAACAATCCACGACGGTGAAGCAAATACGTACTTGTTCGATTATCAAGGAAGACAAATTGTGTTGGTTCCATTACCAGCTCAGCATCAAGAACCCAACTTTGAACAGATACTATTGAAACGATCTACGTTTATAAAGGCATTATAGGAGGAGAACAAGGGCTATTTGTTGATCTTACTGGAGACAAATGCAATCACGTACTATATTAATGCAGCAATTCAATCTTTAATGCAAGAGTATCAAGATGTACTAGCAAACGAGATTCATTACCTCCCAAGAGAGAGGTTTAGCATGACATAGACTTCGTCGATCTAAAATTCTTAACAGGCCAATATATCGATTAAGACCAGATGAGCATGCAAAACTTAAATGTCATGTTGAAGAATTATTGGTTAAAGGTTTTATTCGCCCAAGTGTCAGTCTGTGTGCTATGCCGGCGTGGTGCCAAAAAAGATGGGACATATAGAATGTGCATCGACAGTATAGCTATCAATAAAATTACTATTAAATACAGGTTCCCAATTCCTCGCATTGACGACATTTTTGATCAACTTCATGGCTCAACTATATTTTCCAAAATTGATTTGAGGACTAGATACCACCAAATTCGTATGAGAGCTGGAGATGAATGGAAGACTGAATTCAAGACATGTGATGGGCCCTATCAATAGATGGTAATGCCATTCAGGCTCACCAATGCTCCAAGCATCTTTATGAGGCTTATGAATCATATTTTACAATCTTTATTATGTAAATGCGTGGTTGCCTACTTCGATGATATTCTCGTCTATAGTCAAAGTATAGATCAGCACCAACAACACCTACGGAAAGTCTTCAATGTCTTGCGAGAACGGCGACTATTTGCTAATTTTGAGAAATAACAGCTTGCAACTGATAGGATTACCTTTTTGGGTTACATCATTTCAGCAAACGGGATTGAAGCTGATCCTAACAAGGTAGAAGTCATTGTCAGCAGGCCAACTCCTCAATCCTTCACGGATAAGGTTTCAAAGCCTTGCTTCATTTTATTTAAGGTTTATCAGAAATTTCAATAGTATTACCACCCCTATTACGGAGATCCTCTGTGCTGATCGCTTTTATTGGAACGACACTGCTCAATCTAACTTTGAGTCTCTAAAACAACAAGTTTCAACCGCTACCATCTTGGCACTACTTGATTTCAATCACATTTTTTAAGTGGAATGCGATACATCAAATGTGGATATCGGCACCGTCCTAAGTCAAGGTGGACATGCTATTACCTTTTTTAGTGAAAAATTGAATTATACTTGTCGAAAATACTCCACCTACGACAAGGAATTTTATGCAATTGTCCGAGCATTACATCATTGGAGCCACTGCTTACTGGCCAACAAATTCACCTTATTCTCTGATCACGAAGCTCTTCGTTTTCTCAGCAACCAGAAGAAATTATGCATCCGACATGCTACTTGGGCTGAATCCTTAGCAGCATTTCATTTTTTTGTCCTTAAGTATAAAGCAGGACAGAGCAATCACATTGTTGATGCTCTCAGCCGGCAACACCTCTTCCTGCAGGTTTTGCAATCCAAGGTAATTTGTTTTGATTTACTAAAGAAAATGTATCATAATGATGCCGATTTTAAGAATATTTGGAGCAACTTTCAGGCTGGCCCATCACATTTATTTCATATAAAGGAATGATATTTATTCTTTAACAATAGGCTCTATATTCCTCACTGTTCAACACGGTTAGCTCTCATAGCTGAATGCCATAATGGTGGGCTAGCAGGCCACTTTGGCAAAGACAAATTATTGGCTTTACTTACAGAAATTTTTCATTGGCCATTACTCAAAAGAGATGATGAATAAGATGTGAGTTTTTGCTCTGTTTTGGGTTCTGTATTTTCTTCAAGAAATTCAGGTGGAGTTACCCTCCCAAGAAGCATGTCTTGGGTTTTATTTGAGCTGATCAATTTCGAAAGCTCTCATTCTTGTCCGTCGTCGCATCACCACCTTTGTCCGGCGTCATCCTTTTACCAAAAAAAAAAAACAAAATCTAGACAGACTATAACTTTGTCTGTTTCTTAATGCTTATCTTCCGCATAAATTGTTATTGACAGTTTCAACAACGTTTCAATTCAGTAAAAGGTTGAGATGTATTTGTTGCTTAGAAACTGTCAAAACTTGGAACTTATTTAAAGAGAAGGCAAACCATACCAATCACTTTGGCAAGGCCTAACCCAAATCCAATAAAAGAGTAGGTGAAAGACATCATTGCAGCGACAACGGATAGCCATCGCATATTGTGAAAATCTGGAATCTGGGAGAAGAAAATCTGGACAAGGCCAAACATCAACATAAAAAAGTTATCTCCACCTGAGCATGGAGCACTATGTCCTTCCTTATGATAGCAATTTGATCTCTGTATTGCCCTACAAAATAGATTTTAGATCTAAAATCAATAAATCAGTCCAACTTTCAAATATCATCCTCCAGTTCCACTTCCATTTGTATAGCTCTTTAGTCAAGTACCTCATACAAGTTGCAGTAGTGATAACATATGCAGTAGAAACTCCAAACAAGCTCAGATATTGCAGAAACCCACAGAACCAAGTATGCTTCTTACCTGAGGTAACACAAAATTATTTTACAGAAGTTTACAATAAAGTGCACTCTCCAAAGAAGAAAACAAAAATATCGTTGTTCCAAATACCTAAAGTCTTCCTAACTGCATCCATGTAAGAGTAGTTTCTGGCTCCTTTCTCTGGATGCGGAGATCGATAACACTCTGAAAGCATGAAGGCAGATATGTAGGTGACCAGGGCAAAACAAAGCATGGCGAAAGGCCCGCCAATCCATCCCAACTGTGCCGTGCTCCATGCCAAGGAAAGCACACCGGCGCCAATGACTCCTGTTATGATATGAGCTATACATGTCCATATACTTCCTGGTAGTATTGTCTTGCCCAAGGGCTTAGAAATCAGGACCAAGTTGATACGTAGAGGGATTTGAATTATTCAGAAGAAATAGAAGAAGTTTAGCCCTAGGATTACCTGTTCTTATCTTTCCATCATCATTGCAAGAAGCATCAGATATCTCAAGAGCGTGCTCGACTGCCATTGCCAAAGCCAGTGAAGAATTTGCAATAGCTTATATGCTTACCTGTATAGAAATTTGCAAATAAATTAGAGATAATTTTGGAATATTGTAGACTAATTAGTGAATGTGACTGGCACTATCAGTGAATCAACTACAAAAAAGTTTCGGATGACCTGTCAATCAGCATGTGCTAAGCGAAAATGGAAGTAGGACTTAGTGGAGTATTTTGTTTGCTTGGCTTACAACCATTTATTGAAATGAGTTGGAATATTTTCTTTTTGTCTTATTTGAATCATCTGTATGTGACATTCGTATTCCAATTATTTATCACCTATCCTATTTTGAATAGTGAGATAATTTGATGATCATCACAATACTCAATAACTTATCTGAAAATAGTAAATGTCAAGATACTCCAACATAAAGTTAATTTGCATGCTTGTATACTAATCAAATTTATTCTAAGAAAATATAATGTCTATTACAAAATTATAATTCAATCTTATCAAAATAAAATTGATAATTACTTTGATTCAAAATGAATCATTCTAAGATTATTCCCCATTATACTCATTATTTTGCTTCTTTGAAAAATATACTTCAAAGTTGCGTTCAAGTTAAAATAACCCTTCTCTTGAAAATAAATTATTTTTGAAGTTTGTTACAATCAAAATTAATTCGAACGAGGTTTAAACAATAACCAATCAATGTTAGACCATATCCAATAAAAATTATGTCCATGTTTGAATTTTTTCAAACTCTAATAATATAAAAGTTGGCATAATCTCAAAAAAAGTTATGATTCTCATTTCAAAATTGTTCGAGCAAGGTCCTTAAATGACATCATTCAAAAAATTTATTGAATTGTTAAATTGCATGATCAAATAAGGAATGTACAATGTTCAAACATTGTATGAGTAATAGAGTAATAAAGCAAAATATAATCACAACAAACTATAAAGCAAACACAACAGAGGAAAAATGTATGATAATAAGCATTACATTGAATGAACAACAACAATGACATCAAGCCTTTATCCCTAGGGGCGGAACCAGCCTTAATTTTCGGGGGGGGGGGGGGGGGGGGGGGTAATTTTATAAGTAAAAATATAGAGATTTTTTTTTCAAATGTTTATATAATTTTAGTGACAAATGATTATTTGTACATGAATACATAATACATTTTAAAAATATTATCAACATCTTATATAATGATAATTATTCTTAAATAAAAATTAGGTAACACCTCTACACAATGTGTCGGAGGTCCAAGGGGGCAGCGCCCCTCCTGACGGGGTTCGACCTGCCCGGTCAGGTCGCAGGGTCAAGCGGCAGTGCCCCTGCGGGGGTTTTCGGGGGCAGCGCCCCCGGAATAAATTTTTGTTGTAAGGATATTTTTGAATTCTCTTTACTATTTCTCTTTGTATTTGGTTCATTTTTTTCTTAACAATAACATTTCTACACAATGTGTTTAATTATGATGTGGGCAATTGCCTAAAGACCATAATATTTTAAAGCTTTTAAGGGGGCAATTGCCTAAAATTACTTCTAATAACCCCTCTACACAATGTATATAATTCTGCTAGGGGGCAATCGCCTAAAGATCATAGTATTTTAATTTTTTCAGGAGGGGCAATTGCCTAAAGATTCCTATAATAAAGAGTTAAAAAAATCTGAGGGGGTCAAATTACCTAAAAACTCATGTAATAAAAAAAATTAATTTTTTAGGGGGGCCAATTGCCCCCCCTGGAACCTTAATAGTTCTGCCCTTGTTTATCCCACAACTTGAGGTCGGCTACATGAATCATTTTTTTCCATTGTGTCCTATTGAGAGTTAAATTCTCATTTAAATCTACTAAAGATAACTCATTTCTAATATTTTTAACAAAGTCTTTTCAGGTCTACCTTTATTTTTTTAATATTAACCAAATCTTATACATCTACTCTCCTAACAAGGTCATTGGAAGTTTGGCATTTTATGTGACTAAAGCATCTAAAGTGACTCTCTCTAATCTTATCTCCCACTGAAGCTACTCCAACCATTACATGTATATGCTTATTTTTTTATTATGCCTCTAAGAGTGAAGCCGCCCATCCACATGATCAACCCCATATCTACACCACTTAACTTAAATTTATGCTTTTCTTTTAATTTCTAATATTCTACACAATAAAGCATTATAGATCTCACCACATTTTATAGACCTTTCCTTCAGTTTGATGAGTACTTTTCATTACAAAATAAGCTCAATGCATTCCTCCACTTCAATCATCCAAGTTGAATTCTACTAATAACAACCCCATCTATTTCACCACCACTTTGATCAATAGATCTAGGATATCTAAAATATTTACTCATTTAATGACATGATTATCCAAAATCACAATCCCCCACTAGATCTATTACCACTAAAATTACACACCATATATTTGATCCCCCACTAGAACTTCAAATGGGGTATTTAATACCCAATTTGGAATCCAAAGAGGAATTAGATCTCTTAGCGGGGAGTTCCTTCTATTTGGAGATCCAAATTTAAGTAAATTTGAATTCTAAAAAGATAAAAACCCCTTTGGCAAGTTCTTTTCATTTTGATATCAGGACCTTGCAGATCAAAGGATCCTGAAGAAATACGCTGAGGAGAAGAAGAAGAAAATTTTCCCATTTTAATAATTATGGTCATTATATAGGATTAAAATCCAAGTTATTGTATGCGGCAATCGACTACTTCTAGTTCCTACAGACCCTGGATTGTAAATTAAGTGGTACTTACCACATGGACTTTAAATATTTTATATGATTAATGATGTTTTTTAAATTTATTGCACACTAGAAATTGGCTATTTTCTATATTTCTTTCTTGCATGTGTGGTTTGTTTTATCTTGGAAAACTCTATTAGGCTCTTAGGGACAATGAAAAATTTTTCTACCAATAATCAAATAAAATTTTAGCCCCACATAAAAAAGATATGTGTTATCTAATAAGTAAGCCTGAGAATGCCTAGTAGTTCTCATGTATTCATATTTTACTTTCTATTCTTTGCCAGGCACCTCCCCTCTTTCAAGTCATGATAGATCACATGACCAATCAGGGTGTTGCTCTATCTAGAGGATGTTGAGCATTTATAGAGAAAATCCTATTTTATATGCCAAAATTTTTAAAGTTCATCATATATGATTTTTTGCATTCATATTAAATCAACATGCATTACATAGAAACCAATCAAATTAATAAAACTTTAATTACATCGGGCATAATCAAAATTCAGAAGTAAAGGGTTCAATATGACTTTCTTTTGATGTACGTCCCAATAGCCTACCCATCTTTCATAAAAGACCAGATTCATTATTTTACAGTGCCTAGGTGGTTTAGCTAATACTCCAATCCAGGCCGAGGTAAGCCTAGATTTATATTTAATTACTTAGGTTAGCATCACTATTGTTTAGATCCCAACTTAGATTTAAAATCCAACACATACCTAAAATCATAAGTCCCCAACATTAGAAATTTAAGCCAAAATTTCTAAATAAAATAACAACTCAAATTAAAATTTTCTCTAATAAAAAAATTAAATCCCAACACAAAGGATAGATTAGACTATTTCCAAATTATTTCAGAATTCCAAAATAATTCTAATGTTATCTCCATAGCAACCACCGGAGATGACCTGCAAGAAACAAAGAAGAAAACTAAAAACCAATGAAACAATATTTGGGTAATATGATATTTTGTCTCTTCAATATTCCAAGGTGAGGTATATGTAAAAACACCACTAATACATTACTACTATAGTATAAAAGGTTAACTAAGGGAAGTGGAGAACGTGCAACAAAAATGGAACATATAGTGATTAGTGTTTGTGGTGGTATAGTAAAGGTAGGATGTCTTGCGGTAATAATAGGATAGTCCCCATCAAAGTCTCCCCATCTTCGGAAGAAACCGGGTTCTGATGAGGACAAAGCAGTATCGTCCATCATCATGTGGATGATACTAATGGATATCAGAAAGTTGAAAGGTGGACGATGTCTGAATGTGAGCC